>WNWU01000013.1:2796536-2811042 GCA_012654045.1 Ptyas mucosa
TTTCCTTTCCTTTCCTTTCCTTTCCTTTCCTTTCCTTTCCTTTCCTTCCCTTTCCCTTTCCCTTTCCCTTTCCCTTTCCCTTTCCTCCTTTCCTTTCCTCCTTCCCTTTCCCTTTCCCCTCCCTCCCTCCCTCCCTCCTTTCTTTCTTCCTTTTTTCTTTCTTTCCTTTATTTGCAACCAATCTTGTATTCAACAACTCTGGACAGCTTACAATATAAAATTCATCAGAGATTTGACTCCATTTAAGGCAGCTCTATGTATAAGATGCTTACCTGATATATTAAGTGTGTTGTGTGAACTCTTAGGAAGGGACTCTCAAAGCAAAGTTTTTGAACTCGATTATCACTTGAGACCAACTTTCTTTCTATTACAATTACCACCATTGAGAAATGACTGATCAGGCTCTCTATGAGGCACTCTTCTAACGCCCTATATAAACCACCATTCTGATGTCCTACCTAAGCCACCACTCTTTTCATTCTGCTGGCCAAGGCAAGGGTATCATCCTGCTTCATGGGTGAGCCAGTCTTGCAAGAGGTGAGAATCTTGCTCTGTGATGGTGCTTCCATTTTACACAAGCTTGAGTGGAAGTACTTCATTGTCGATACAGGTTAGTATGAAAGGAAGCAGACCTCAAAGTTCTTGGATCCTCAGCTATGGAGTGATTTAAAGGTCAAAAACAGTAGTTTGAGTTGGGTTTTGAAACAAAACAGGATCGGTCTTTCTAAACTGACAAGACATACTCTAAAATAACATTTCCAAAACCTAAATCCCACCCCCTTGCATTTGGAAACAATTGATTTCAAAGGTAGATTCACACATAATATAATTAACAGACTGAAATTTTATCAAAACATATATCTGCACATCTGAGGTGGGTTTCAGCAGGTTCTGACCAGTTCTGGAGAACTGGTAGCGGAAATTTTGAGTAGTTCGGAGAACTGGTAGTAAAAATTCTGACTGGCCCTGCTCCCATCTATTCTCTGCCTCCCGAGTCCCAGCTGATCAGGAGGAAATGGGGATTTTGCAGTAACCTTCCCCTGTAGTGGGGAGGGAATGGAGATTTTACAGTATCCTTCCCCTGCCATGCCCACCAAGCCACACCCACCAAGCTATGCCACGCCCAGCAAGCCATACCCACAGAACCGGTAGTAAAAATTTTTGAAACCCCCACTACTGCTGCACATGAAAGATCTTTGTTGCCATACCCACCTGGTAAGCAATCTGTTATACTACAGTGGTCATTTGTAGCTTATATCACAAAATTGGGTGACATTTTCATCCTAGTCTTTCGAAGAGAATGTAGCTCCACACTAAACGTAATTCCTCTTCCCAAAGTACACACATATTGTCCCTTTTATCAGGTTTCAGATTCTGTTTATTGACCTGCTCCAGTCCATAACCAAGTTCAGGTACTGATTCAGATGACAAGGAGAAATATGGAGTGTCGACAGTGTATTGGTGGCATTTAGCACATCGTAAACATGTTTTAAAAATATCATGAAGCATCGTAGCACATGCCATAATTTTCAGTAGAGGTTTCAAAGCAGATGTTATAAAGAGGAGCAGAGCATTCACACCACCATATCTTTAATTCATGAAAATGATCCGGGAGGCTATAATGGTAGTATGATTTAACATGTAGATAAAGCAAACTTTGTGATCCGCAAAGACTTTAGATTCCCAAAGTGGGGATTCTGGATAGACTGAAAGAAGAAAAGGATCTTCAGAGCCAGGACTTCTTTTCCTTCCCATATCAGAGGCTTCAGACTGCAAACCTCCAAGCTCTGAAAACCTGGAAGCTACAGAGGAGAATGTCCAAGGAGTTTTTAGCCCAGTGTTTTTCAAGTTTGACAGCTTTAAAAAGTGTGGACTTTAACTCCTACGCTGACTGGGGAATTCTGGGAGTTGAAATCCAGACTGTTTAAAGTTGCCAAACGTGAGAAACACTGCCTTACCTTTAAAAAAAAATTTTTTAAAGCCCCCAACGCTTTATTCTAATCTTCCTCTAATGCTACAGTCAGACTGGTATCAGAGGTGGTATTCAACAGGTTCTGACCAGTTCTGGAGAACCGGTAGCAGAAATTTTGAGTAGTTTGGAGAACTGGTAGTAAAAATTCTGACTGGCCCTGCTCCCATCTATTCTCTGCCTCCCGAGTCCCAGCTGATTGGGAGGAAATGGGGATTTTGCAGTAACCTTCCCCTGGAGTGGGGTGGGAATGGAGATTTTACAGTATCCTTCCCCTGCTATGCCCACCAAACCATGTCCACAGAACCGGTAATAAACTTTTTGAATCCCACCACTGATTGGTATACCATGCAATGATGGGCCTATAGCAATAAGTCACATTAATGGTAGAACTGAATCCTGCATACTTCTCTCTGGAAGAGATATGGAAGAAATGGCTGCTGGCAAGCTGAGTAGAGGTGCAATGGAGAAGTATTTGTGTTTATGTAGCGTATATTGGAGGTGGTGATCCTTTGAAAGCTGTATGCAATGAATCTTCATTTTAATGTATGCTGAATAGTGTACATTTAAAGTGACAATGAAGTTATTCTAAGTCTAAGTCCAAATATAGTAAATGTACAATTAGTCTCAAATTCAAAACATGTCAGCGGAATACTGGCCTTGTACTACACAAGTACTGGAGCTCAAATGGGATTTATTAACTCCTAGAGCAGGAATCTGGCATTCACACATTTCATGGCACCTTCAGTCCCCAGTCTGTGTCCTCTGAGATCACCAAAAATTAACCACAACATTTTGATGGTGCTTTTTAAAACTTTTTATGAAGATTTAAAGTGCTTTCTAAAAGGTTTTTAGAGAATGTGGAATTCAGGTAGTTCTTGATTTATGAACACAATTGGGATTGAGGCCTCCAATGCTAAGCAATGCTTTCATTAAGTGAGTCACATCCAATTTGGCTGGTTGCCAAGCACCCAAATTTTGATTGTGTATCCCCAGGGACACGGTGATGGTTGTAAGTGCAAGGACCAGTTGTAAATCGTTTTTTTTTACTCAGCACCATCATAACTTCAAAATGTCACAAAGACTACCTATACACTGTTAATTTGTAGTGCCCATTCCTTACAACAAGGCTGTCAAACTCCCAGGCCCACAGGCTGGATGCGTCATTGTGGCCACGCCCACATCTGGTTTAGCGAAGAGGGAAAAAATCCCAATATGTCACATGACGCTGTGTGATGACGTGAGTTTGACATCCCTGCCTACAAGAATAATGTTCTAATTTCTCTATGATTCCTGGTAGATGCAGTTGCTACATTCCCTAACCTTTAGTATTCTTATTGGGATACCAAATATAAACATTGCTTCATATAACAAGATGGACCTAACTGGAACAAGCATCTTTTTCTAACAACAAACTGATCATTGTCCTCTAGTTTGATGGTCAAAAGCTGTTCCTCAGGATTGACTTTCCTGGGAAGATTACCAACACCCCAGTTCTGCCTGAATGTCCATAATTAGAAATAAACTCATCTTGGAGTGGATATATTATCAAGATGAATTGGGCGGGCAATGACCTCTGGAGTGCACAAAAGAAGAAACTTGGTCGGCCTCATATTATAATGAAGTAACATGAGTGGGTGTGGTATTAACTGGCTATTATACTAATAACCTCAACGGTTCCTTTAGCAATCTCCAGTTACTTATAAGAGACTGTCACATGCTGTCTATCCAGCTGGTAATCAATATATGGCTCTTTTACTTTAGTGACACTGTTGCTCTTTGCTGATTCAGGAGCTGCCTTTCCTAGGATTTTAATGTTATTAATGGTGGTTGGATTTATTGTTTTAGAAAGCATTTCAGTTCTTTTGATTGTGGGGGGCTTTGGGTAATGTTTTCTTTTCTAAAAAATGAGAATTGCTTGATATAAATAAACGGGAATGAGTTTGCTGTGGGCTGCCAAATCACAGAACAGGAATAATGCTCAATTCGGTGATGGATGGCCACCGGGAATTGGATGGGTTGCCCAAACAGTAGGAGTTGGCAGGTGGACAGGTCAATCAGCTTTTTTTTTAAGAGGCAAAAAATAGAAGGCAAACAAGTCCTTCCCTTCCCTAGACAACAGAATTTCCTCTCCCTCAGTGGACATCTGATGCCCCAATCTATTAGTAGTGAGATTGGCTGGAATATAGCTCAGAGCATTGCTGGGCCCAAAAGGGAAGATCTGGCCTTTCAAAACATCCTATTCCAAAAAACAAGAAGACTACATTAAAAACAACAATAAAATATAAGAAATACACTACCCTATGGTTGTTGCAAAAACTTTACCAGGAACAACTGTCTATCCAAGGCCTCTGTGACAAATTGGAATAATGAAAAGAAAAAAAAAATATTTGGACCTCAAAGGGGTGGCAGTGACAATGGGAATTCCTTTCTCATCAAACTGCAAGGCCGCATTCCAAATGTGTTTTCAACAATGATCAGAACCAGACAACCAGGCCTCATAAATCACCTATGACATGTCCCAGCAGAGGTCCATAAGTCACAGAAGCTTGTAATGCAGTGATGCCAAACCACTCGATCCCCACCACTCCCCAAGCATTTCTTGTTGTTTTATACAACTGGGATCAGGAACACTTGTGGTAAAGGAACACTTGTGAAAAAGGCAACTGACTTTTGCTTCTGGAATTAAGGGGCACATGTTATCTGGAATGTAAGTGCTCTCTTTCCAAAAACAGAGACACTCTTTATGACTAGAAGCTCAAATAACCTCTTTGGTGAAAAGCACTTCTTAACAGCTAGTTGTTCCAATAACTACGGCTTCTCTACTACACTGTTTTTGCTGTCGTAGCCCATACATTCATAAGACTAAAAAGGATTTTTGGGGGCTCCCCTTGAGAACAGTTTGGGGACTCTACAACTAGTGCAGAAGCTGTACTGGAAAATCTGCCCTGGCTGATAATTGCTATGAACCAATGCCAAGTTATTGATGGTTTATAAAAGCCCCAAATTTTTCAACATCAGATTATCTTGGGAACTGCCTACATTTTTATAAACCTGCATGATCTTCATACTCTGATATGGCTATAGTAGCCTTCTAATATGTATTTGTAGTGCAGTAGTAGAGGCTCCCCAATGTGGAAGGAACATCTAATGGAAATTGAAATCCCCCCCTTAAAAATATCTACCTCCTTTTTTTCCTCATTATCTCTTATTTATTGCTATTTATTCCTTATTGGCTTAATGCTCTATTACTTTGCTGTTCGTAATGTCCCAAAGGTGCTTTTCCAAAAAGCAACTGGACTTCCTTGGTTTTTCCTTGAAAATGTTTTGCTTCTCATCCAAGAAACTTCTTCAGTCCTGACAAGAAAGTCCAGTTGCCTTTTGGAAAAGCACTTTTGGGACAACCATGACCTGGATGATTGAGAATCTCCATAGAGAATGCTGTTCTTGATGTTTCTACTGATTTCTCATTTCATGTCTATTGTATTTCTTATAATTTCTCACATAGGCAAATAAATAATATTGAAATTGCTGTAAATTCTGGAATGAAATGACAGAATGAGTAGATAGGTTTACACAACACAACGTGCTTAAAATGGAAATGTGTCATTTGTTCAGTGCAAGGAAGCCAGCCATTATTTTAGATCATCAAGCTATGACATATAATAGTATATTGTGTAGAAGGTTGTGTGTGTTTATATAGGTGGGGAACACAACAATGGTGGGTTTCTACTGGTTCGCCCCAGTTCGGGTAAACCAGTAGTGGTGGCGGGAGTCTCCATCCACCTGCCTGGACGTCATCACGGATGCTCTGTGCATGCGCAGAAGGTTCTGCGCATGCGCAGAAGCACCACATGTGTGAAGCAAGCACACACATGCTGCGCTCATAGTTCCGAACCGGTAGCGAAGGTAAGTGAAACCCCACTACTGGAGCACAACAATGTAATTTGAACACAGGAATTATGTTAAACTGTGTTTAGGATGAAATGTGTCTTCAGCGGTATGTCCCTATTTGGGGATGCTTAATGTATTTTTCAGTAGCAAAACCAGAGTCAATGATTGAGGCTTTAGTGTAGAAGAGGGTTCAGCAGCAGAAATTGTTGTGTTAGACCAAGGAGAAGAAACTGAGTGTCTCAACATTTTCTCTTGGGCCCATGAGTTAAATGAAAGGGACTCCATCATTCCCCAGTGATCTTGGCCTACGTTGAGTGTTTTAGGTAGTGGTTACTCACGTGCAGACTTCAGAATGCATGTTATAGAACAGTAACTCTGTCCTGCCCACCCAGCTTTATCTAATGGCCGCTTTCAAATATAACTATGTTAAGAATAACATAGTTGGAAGGGACCTTGGAGATTTTCCAGTCCAACCCCCTGCTCAAGCACGAGCACTATACCATTTCAGACAAATTGTTGTCCAAACTCTTCTTAAAAACTTCCAGTGTTGGAGAATTTACAGCTTCTGGAGGCAAGTTGTTCCACTGATTAATTGTTCTAACTGTCAGGAATTTTCTCCTTAGTTCTAGGTTGTTTCTCTCCCTGATTAGTTTTAATTCATTGTTTTGTATCTTTCTTTCAGATGCTTTGCAGAATAGGTTGAGCCCCTCTTCTCTGTGGCAACCGCTTAGCTATTGGAACACTGCTATCATGTCACCCCTGGTCCTTCTTTTCATTAAACTAGACTGACCCAATTCCATCACCTGTTCTTCATATATTTTAGCCTCCAGTCCCCTAATCAGCTTTGTTGCTCTTCTTTGCACTCTTTCTACAGTCTCAACATATTTTTAATATCATGGTGACCGAAACTGGATGCAGTATTCCAAGGGTGGTCTTACCAAAGCATTATAAAGTGGTATTCACACTCCAATTAAATATTTTCAGTGGTGTCTTGCCTAGCTTTTTTACAAAGACCTATGAAAAAAATGCTGACTTGGTATTTATGCTTTTATTATTATCTGTTCCCAGGAGCTACAGCTTGTCTTACAACACATGACTAAATCGACACCAAATGTGACTATTTTTCACACTTATGACCATTGCAGTGTCCCAGGGTCATGTGATCAATTTTTGTGATCTACTGAGAAGCAAAGTCAATGGGGAAGCCAGATTCACTTAACTGGGTTACTAACTTAACAACTGCAGTGATTCACTTAACAGCTGGGACAAGAAAGGTTGTAAAATAGAGCAAAACTCACTGAACAAATGTCTTACTTAACAACATAAATTTTGGGCTCAATTGTGGGTGTAAGTTGAGGACTACCTGTACAAATTTGGGAAAGCCTCCAATTAGTTTAGGTTTCTTGTTTTCCTGAGGTTGAATTGGGACCTCTTCATTTTTTCCTTATCTGCCTGGGACCCCAGACGGTGTTGCATAACTTCAAGGAGTTTGCATTACTAAAAATAAACCACATTGTGAAACTGCCTGGATCTGAATGAGCCGTGGTGGTGCAGTGGTTAGAATGCAGTATTACAAGGTACGTTTGTTGACTGCTGGCTGCAGTTCGACAGTTCAATTCTCATCAGGCTCAAGGTTGACTCAGCCTTCCATCCTTTTGAGGTCGGTAAAATGAGGACCTAAATTGTTGGGAGCAATATGCTGACTGTAAACTGCTTAGAGAGGGCTGTAAAGCACTGTGAAGCGGTATATAAATCTAAGTGCTATTGCTATTGTTATCTGGAGTGTGCTAGCTGGGGAGGCAAACAGAAGGAGTTTGCCTCCCCAGCTAGCAGGGAATGTGGTATTTGCAGGGAATGTGGGGACCAAACATTCAAGATGTGGCACTATCAAAGCTGCCATCTTGATTCTTAAAGTCAGTTTGTGGATGCTGTTGATAGCAAGCAGTAGAGTTAGAACAGGGTGGGTTCTACTTACCTTTACTACCGGTTTGCAATGGGAGCGCGCACACGCTTCTGTGCATGTGCAGATCATCCATTATGACATCTGGGTGGGTGGGCGGATCCTCCCACTTTTACTACCGGTTCGCAAGAACCGGACAGAACCGGGAGCAACCCACTACTGAGTTAGAAGTGGACTCTGCCCTCATAGCTACCAAGAGATGGATTTTCCCTTGTACAAATTATGCGGTGTAGGAAAGGGTAGACCATTTTGCAGCTCCTTCTCAATTAAATCTTGTTGGGAACTCAGAAAAGGGGAGAAAATGGGAACAAGGATTACAATTACATCTACACACTATAAAAATGAGGAATACAAAATTATCGTACTTCTGCATTGTACACAACATGTTTTAGAAATCTATAACAAACTCCCTAATATCTATGTGAACCCCGCAAAGAAGACTAACAAGGTCATGGCTGTATTTACAAATTGTTATGAGCCTAGAGAAATCCTATTTTTGAGCTGTTCCAGTGTGGCAACTTTCTGATAATGAACCAGGAAGGATAAACTGTTTTTTGGTCACAATGTACAGAAAAAAAATTGTAAGCGTTATGAAGTTGGGACTGTATAAATCCCAATGCTCAGAAACAAAATTGCCTGTATACTCAAAGCAAAGTTCTTAGATAGCCATAAATTAGCCCTAAGTGCAAGCACTGTAAAGCCGTATATAAGTCTATGTGCTATTGCTATTGCTATCTATAGGGCAAAGATTTATCAGGTTCCAGTTATAGCAGTAGCTGTAGAAATAAAATCTTTGCAAATATACCTAAAACCTCCTTCAATACGGGGAAAAAAAGACTTGGAAACAAGTTTCTGCAATAGATGATCTGGTAACTACAAATTGCAACCTTTGTGGGAGATGTTGGGTGCCTACAGGCCTACACATTGCCTGCCTTTTGGTGAAATCTATCAATGTTCAGTGAGGAATAATTTTGCTAAAATGTGCAATGCATAACTTGTCCATTCTCATTTCATCACAGACACTAATGCCCTGTTTTGGGAAGCAAAGACTAGAGCCAGCAACAAAACATACACATTTATTGCTTTAACACAGGCATATCGAGTCACTGTAGTTGGCTTCCCATTTGCTTTTTAAATTGAATATTGGAGCTGATGCCAATGAAGCAAATTACAAATTACCTGCAAGATGATGTGCATAAATCAAAAGTAAATTTTCCTTTTTGAAGAGTAAAGGTTTTTTCGGAGGAGGAGGAGGAGGAGGAGGAGGAGGGAGGAGGAGGAGGAGGAGGAAATGTAAAAATGAGAAAACTTAATTACCTGTTTGGACCATGGGCTCAGGTTAAGAAGTTTAAAAAAGGGGAACTAGTCCCTGAAACATCTCTCAAATTCAGCTCTGATTCCAACACTGAGTCACAATTGCCAAATGAAAGAATAGAAGGTTGAACGGCACAGCTGGGCTGGGTTTCTGGGAAGAAGAGACTTCTATGGAGTGAGAACCGTGATGAGTACTAGCTGAGCCTAGGCAACGCCAGTTACTGACAATTTTATAAGGCTAAGGCTGTTGCTGAAGATAACATTCAGTTTAGCTCATCTGAACATTCAGAACATTTGACTATGAATAGTTTCCATGGATATCTCGAGCTTCATCTGGATCACTGTTGTAGCTTGACCTACCTTGAGTCTCTTACCATATTTCTTGGATTTGGGCCTGCAGATGGGTTTGAAAAACCCTTTGGCTTTATAGCCTCTTTTAAGATTGATTTACTAGCTCTTGACATCAGCTATCTAACTATTCTCTCACATGTTCCCTGTATCTTCATGGGGCAGAACTAAGAGTCAGAGAAAGAAATTGCTTCCATTGTAATGTGGCATAAATAGTTCCAGTGAAACAACCTACAGTAACTTCATATATAGCAAATACTGGAGATCCACTATTTCCTGACCAGGTCATCCTGTGCAGGCCTTGACTTGATCTATACAGTACATAACCCTGAGCAAACTAACAAACACAAGGATTTTTCAAATGTTATCTTGATGTTATGGTTGCTTTCCAGCTGTACATCACATTTATACGGCCCCAAAATGCTATCAATGGTGGGTGGAGGGGAAATCCATAAAGATCCTAACTGTGGTGTTTGTTCTCTGAAGTCAGTTTGAAGTCACCAGTAGATTGGCTGAACTGTCATGAAGCTTTAGCACAATGCAGGTAGCACCATTTCAATGTCCTTTGGCAGCCAAATGAAGCTTTTTGACAAAAAAATAAATTAAAAAAATCATGAATACTTTGGTAACATTCCAGGTGCCCATGTCTTCATTTAGCCTGAGATAGATCTCCTTTGGTTTAATGCTGGGAAATTATTTCCATTTAGTGTACAGGGATCAGGCTTAGATATTATCAAAAGAAAGACCTCTGAGTAATAAGTGCCTAGGGCTGGAACTGAATATGGTGCTGAAGCTACTAGGAAAACAGCTAATTCTCAAACTAAGGCTTTTTCAGAGAGAAACTATACTATTATCTCACATGAATTGGACACTCATGAAATGAAAGGGCTTATTTCAGTATTGTGTTTCCTCACACTTTCCTATATCGGGCTGATGGCTTCAATCAACCTTCAGCCATGGAGAAAAAAAAATAGGATGCAGAGAGAAGTAATAATGGCCACGCAGGGTGAGGAGTTCAGATGAATATTTTGTCATGGAGCTCTGCAACATCGTAAATAGGATTGACGCAAAGACTTAATTCCAAAACCTGCTTTTTGAACACTAGACGTATCCTAATTCTTTTGACATCATTTAGGGAGTAGAGCTCCCAGGTCTTGGAGAGATGACCATTTAAAAATGTTTTTGAGCCTTGGGCATCACCTTTGCTGAAAATATAAGCTCCAAGGTGAGGGTTGTATGTCTGATGTGGGCCGTGTTCATTGCTCACAGCTGCAGAGCACGGTGCCAAGTGGTATGCCCGCTGGGTTTAATTTTAGCTCTACCTTCAACTGCAGCACAGAAAGGAACATCCGGCTGGTGTCATTAGCTCAGCTGGCATGAACCAGATGACAGCTGCTGCTGTCCGTCAAAGGCCGGATCTTGGGGCTTTAGTGGCATTCAAATCCTATCCTCTTTGCCGAATTACACCAAATGATTCCAAGCTGTCATGATCTCCAGGACTGTTAACAAAGGCCAAGAATTAAAGCCACCAAAGGAGTCCAATGGGACTATGTAGCCTGACCTCAGGCCAAAACTTTTCAGTGGTTCCCTTTTCAGTCCTAAGTATGTGGCCTGAAAACGCTGAAGAGGCAACGAGGAAGCTTCCTTCTATAGAGTTTGGAAGCCCCCTCAGAATGACAGAATGGATTCCAAGTTTTATAAGATACCTGGAATGATTAAGGATTGAATCTAGGATTTTATCTATGTAAAGAATAGGATAGAATAGAATTTTTTATTGGCCAAGTGTGATTGGACACACAAGGAATTTGTCTTGGTGCATATGCTCTCAGTGTACATAAAAGAAAAGATACATTCATCAAGAATCATAAGGTACAGCACTTAATGATAGTCATAGAGTACAAATAAGCAATCAGGAAACAATATCAGTATAAATCATAAAGATATAAGCAACAAAATTACAGTCATACAGTCATAAGTGGAAGGAGATGGGTGGTAGAAACGATGAGAAGATTAATAGTAGTGCAGACTTAGTAAATAGTAAATAGTTTGACAGCGTTGAGGGAATTATTTGTTTAGCAGAGGGATGGCATTCAGGAAAAAACTATTCTTGTGTCTAGTTGTTCTGGTGTGCACTGCTCTATAGTGTCATTTTGAGGGTGGGAGTTGAAACAGTTTATATCCAAGATGTGAGGCAGGGGTGAAATCCAACAGGTTCTGGAGAATCGGTAGCAGAAATTTTCAGCAATTTGGAGAACTGGTAGCAGAAATTTTGAGTAGTTCAGAGAACTGGCAAATACCACCTCTGGCTGGTTCCAGAGTGGGGTGGAAATGGAGATTTTGCAATATCTTCCCCCAGGAGTGGGGAGGGAATGGAGATTTTGCAGTATCCTTCCCCTGGAGTGGGGTGGGAATGGAGATTTTGCAGTATCCTTCCCCTGCCATGCTCACCAAGCCACGCCCACCAAGCCACATCATGCCCACCAAGCCACGCCTACAGAACTGGTAGTAAAAAAAATTGGATTTCACCACTGATGTGAGGGGACTGTAAACATTTCACAGCCCTCTTTCTGACTCATGCAGTATAGAGGTCCTCAATGGAAGGCAGGTTGGTAGCAATTGTTTTTTCTGCAGTTCTAATTATCCTCCGAAGTCGGTGTCTGTCTTGTTGGGTTGCAGAGCCAAACCAGACAGTTAAAGTAGGTGCTTTGCCACACAATGCAGCTCCATTCGTCTGTGTGCTCATCCTGCTGTCCTCCAATGCCATCATGGGGCAGGTTTGCTATGATTTTTTTTATCCCATTGTTGAATGCTACTGATTTACATAGGAGAGGGCAATTTGTCTCTGGCCCCATGCAACCCTTGGCCAACTTTCATCCAGCCCTTGTTCTAATTTTAAAACTGATCTATGCTGCCGCAGAGAGGAGGAGGTCAACCTATTCTCCAAAGCACCAGAGGCAGGACAAGAAGTAACAGATAGAAATTTATTCAAGAGAGATCCAACCTAGAAGTAAGGAGAAATTTCCTGACAGTGAGAACAATTAATCTGTGGAACAGCTTACCTCCACAAGTTGTGGATGCTCCATCATTGGAGGCTTTTAAGGAGAGATTGGACAGCCATTTTCTGAGGAAGGTATAGGGTCTTATGCTAGAACAGGGGGTTGGACTAGAAGATCTCCAAGATCCCTTCCAACTCTGTTATACTATTAGTGTTATACTGTTAGATTAGTTCAATCCCTACTAAGAGCTATATGCTCCTTCCCAGTAGCTGCTGTGTGGATGAGAGAGAAGAGGATAGCAGAAGAAATAAGGGAAGAAGAGAGAAAGGAAGAGTGGGGTCAGAAAGAAGAAAAAGAAGAACCACTAAAAGGAAAACGTATTTCTCTTTCTACTTTGGCTTTGAATCCCATCCACTACTTGCTTTACCTTATTTATTGAGATTGCTTTTCAGAAGAGAAAATATTGTTTTCATCAGTGGCTATGACATTGTGATAGGTTCAGAGAAGGACCATGAAGATGATCCTGGAATTAAAACTGACCCCCAAAAGAGATTAAAAGTATACCTATGTTCAGCCTTGCAAAAAAATAAGGTCAGGATACCATAACACTTTTTCTAGTCCTTGAATGATGACACAAAGAAGGACATGAGGACCTGGATTTTTTTTTATTATTATTATTATTTCAGAGTGTAGGACACAAAAATACAGATATAAGCTAAGGGAGGTGTGTTATGGTTGAATGTTAGAAAAACATTTAAGCAGTAAGAAAAGTTTGAGAGTGGAACCAATTATCAGAGAACAGGTGAGTTTCCTTTCATTCAAAGTGTTCAAGCTGAGCCCAGTTTAAATCTCTGAGTGGGAAGCCTTAATTTGGATTCCAGCTTTGAGCAGAAGGTGAAAACTGAAAGCATTTGAATGAACTCATCCAGCTTTGGGTGTTTATGTGAGCTTAAACTTTGTGAGTTTGTCCGATGCAGAAGCTCATATCTTTAAATAAAAGTTGATAATCTATCAAGTGCTGTCAGGCTCCTTGTAGTTGACAAGTTGCTTAACTTAGGTAAATGAAGATAGCATATGATGCAAAGACAATGCCGATGTGAGTTAGTTTTAAGCCTAGGGTGCTTGGGATTGTCATATCGCGTGGTTAACAGAAAGGAGAAGCCCTGGCAGACCAAGGGGCTGTTCTAAGCATTTTGTGTCTTTCTAGCGTTTCTTTTTCAATCAGAGCATCCCTGCTCTTCACCCGTTGTCTGCCTCGAGGTACTGTAGGTAGATCAAGGGAGCTACAGAGCTGCTTAAATCATTTATGCAGCCAAGCCAGCTGTATAATAGTCTTTATGCCATGACATCTTTCATTGCACAGCTTCATTACACCTTCCCCTTTTCTGATCTCTACGCTTGCTTGCGGATTTTTCTCCTCAGAAAATAATTCAGTGATTTCTGTTAGAATTTGAAAGAGCTCATTTGTTTTACTTAAACCATTTGCACAGTCACCCATCTTAAAACCAACTCTGGGCAGCTTACATCCGAGACAAGCAATATATGCAGCATTAGAACAAACCATATGTACTATAGAAGAATGAATAATTCTTCTTCTTCTTCTTCTTCTTCTTCTTCTTCTTCTTCTTCTTCTTCTGTTTCTCCATATATTGTATCTTTTCCTTTTCATACAGCTGGATTTCCTCTAGTGCAGTGTTTCCCAACCTCAGCAACTTTAAGATGTTTAGACTTCAACCCCCATGCTGGCTGGGGAATTCTGGGAGTTGAAATCCAGACATCTTAAACTTGCTAAAGTTGAGAAATACTGCTGTAGTTGATAAAACCTTAGATCTTATTTGGCCTCTTCATCTTCTGCCCCTCCTCCTTCTCCCCCCTCCTCCCATGTTTTCTGTGTTGTTATTTTCCCTTCATTTTCTTGCTGTCTTTGGATTGTTCCCAATGTGTGCCAGTGTGCTCACAGTAAAAAATGACAATAAAGCTCTTCTCTTCTCTTCTCTTCTCTTCTCTTCTCTTCTCTTCTCTTCT
>WNWU01000013.1:2811052-2830839 GCA_012654045.1 Ptyas mucosa
CTTCTCTTCTCTTCTCTTCTCTTCTCTTCTCTTCTCTTCTCTTCTCTCCTCCCCCCTCCCCTCCTCTCTTCTCCTCTCCTCCTCATATCTTATACCTTACACCTTAATTTCCTTCTGCTCAATCCAACTCAGGTTTACCAGATCACATTAAGTGAAACATTTAATTGTGAGCCATTTCCTTCTAAAACCATCCTCTTCCATTCTTTCTATAACATAATTAGCTTCTACATTCCCCTTTCACCTTCCCTGACTCTCTTGACACTAATAATTTCAATGCTGTTTAGCCTGGCTTTTCTGTCTCTTCTGTGGAAGCTCTTTCTTCTGCTTCTAGTTTTTTCCCCCATCTGTCTCATCAGTTCCATTTTCCTAATACAATTGCAAAACTTGCCTTACAATTTCTCAAAATTAAAAAAAACCCCTTTTTTATTCACTCTCAGGGTGCTTGAGAATTTATTTCAAACTTTTCTTAGTATGTTTGACTTTGCTTTATTGTAGGAGCTGGTGGCTCTTTCTAAGACTTCCTGGTTGCCCATAATTAGATTCTCTACAGGAGAATCCCCTCTTTTAATATCAATAATGAAAACCCTGGGAGAAATGACAGTGCAGTGAAAGACAGGATGTTTACTCACAACTCTTTGAGCCATCACATGGCTAGATCAGCACAAGAACCTTGTAGGCCATTAATGAGAATCAAAACTCTTCTCCTTTTAAAGACATTTCAGACGCAATTGCTGTTTCTTTAGCTTGAGTGAAGTCCAGTTGGAAACGGAAGAATGTTGATAGCACTAACTTGAATTCCTGGTATAAAGGCAGGATTTAAATTGTAAAAAAATAAAAATGGTTTAATTAATTATTTTTTATTTTCTTTACTCAACTTCTATAGCTGCCCGTCTCAGGCAATGTCTCTGGCTGGCTCACAATTCAAAAAAATATTACAATTGTTACACTAAAACAGTAGTTCTAAACCTTTTCTTCACCACAGTCCCCACCCGTTAAATATCTTTTGTGGCCGCTGACCTCCAAGACTTAACTCAAGATTTAAATCATAATATTTCTTCAAGCCTTCGACAGACCCCCTGTGACAACACCATGGCCCCACAGGGGTCCACGGACCACAAGTTGAGAACCACTGCATTAAAACATTTTAAACAATACAAAAAAATAAAACTTCCAAAATAAATAAATATACACAGCAGAGGAAATCTTTGGCCAGTTAGCAATACAACTAGGAAATGGGGTCCTTAACACATTCAGCATCCCAGGCTCAGGAACATAACCGACTTTTTAGTGGCTTACAAAAGGCAAACAGGGTTGGGGGCAATGGTGAAATCCTACCGGTTCGCATTGGTTCAGGTGAACCGGTAGTGATAAAATCTACCGGTTTGGCGAACCGGTAGTAAAAAAAGCTACCAGTTGGTGCAAACCGGTATTTCCAGTGATCAGCTGTGCCATGCAATTTATATTCACTAGAAAGCAGGTAATCCTGCTTTCTAGTGAATATAAATCGTGCGGCACAGCTGTTTCCCCCCCCTCGCTGTTCTACTTACCTTCAAACGGCTCCTTTTTCCGCATGATGTGCATGTTTGGTGTGCACTGCACATGTGCATGCATGCAGTGTGTGTCTGGCATGCACCGTACATGCACTGGCAAGTGAACCGGTAGTGACCCGTGGAGGATTTCACCTCTGGTTGGGGGCATTCTACTCTCTGAAGAGAGGATGTTTCATAGAGCAGGAGCCATTGCAAAAAGCGCCTGTCTTCTAATCCCCACCAGCCAACACACTTTGCTGGTAATTAATAAAGACAATCATGCTTATTTTTAAAAAAGTGCGATGTCATCTAAATGTTATCTAAAATCTTCCAACTAGAGAAGCCCGGATTGTAGGATTTCCTCCCTTCCCAAAAAGCTTGTCCATGGTCTTTTTAATATAGTTTTGGTGCCACATGAATACCCCTCCACACACTATTTTAGCAATCCAAAATATTGATTACAGTTATGAAAATGGTTTAAAGGGAGACATTGGTGCACACTTGCTTTTTCTCTGGAATGGAATGGAATGGAATGGAATGGAGAAGAGTAGGGTAGGGTAGGGTAGGGTAGGGTAGGGTAGGGTAGGGTACAGTAGAGTAGAGTAGAGTAGAGTAGAGTAGAGTAGAGTAGAGTAGAGTAGAACCGAACCGAACTGAACCGAACCGAACCGAACAGAACAGAACAGAACAGAATAGAACAGAACAGAACAGAACACCTTATTGGCCAAGTGTTATAGACACACAAGGTATTTGTCTCCAGTGCATAAGCTATCTGTATACATGCCAAACAGCAAAGTAACAACCAAGTAATAATAATGAAATGACTTTCAATGAAGGGAAATCGTGCTATATATACACACAGGCAAGGAAGTGGGCTCTAAAGCAGCATTTTTCAAACTGGAGACCTTAAGATGTGTGCCCCTCAACTCCCAAAATACCCCAGCTAGCATGTTGGCTGGGGAATTCGGAGTTTTGAAATCCATACATCTTAAAGTGGTCATGTTTGAAAAACTCTGCACTAGAGTACCCATGCACATCTGGGAAATGATGCAGCTGTTTTAATGATCAAACCAAACCATGCCCTTACAGACTCTAAAGCACCTTTTTGTATTGCCCACATTATTTAAATAATTGCTTTTTTTATTAGTGCTTTTGCATAGGGTTATTGCTTCTCTTGCTGTACTTTCAAACCCTTATTTATTTATAAATAAGTAAAGCTTTTGCTCAGAAGGTGGGTCATAAATCTGACAGAAAAAGATAAATGATCAAGGCAGACAGCTTTTGCTTGCTTACCTGCTAACTAACGCTGTGATGTATTTGAGGCTGTTCTTGTTGCAAGATAGAAATAGCGTTAAATAGCATCTCCCTTCCACGAGATGAGTGGCATAGATGCCTCATAATAAAAAAAAATTAACATTTTTGAAGCGGATAATATTCTGCTGCAATATTTTAAATTACATTGTAGGGGGAAATGGGGGAGAATGTTCAATTCTATTCTGCTATTTTGAATTTTCACAGGAAACTAACATCTCACATGAATCTCCCTCTCTCCCTTCCCCCTCCCTCCCTCCTTCCCCACACTCTCTCCCTCCCTCTCCCTCTCCCCCTCCCTCCCTCCCTCCCTCTCTCTCAAGGAACAACCAATGTAGTATAATGGAAATACCTATTTTCTTATTGTTTAAATTTTTAAAGTTTATTTATCATTTATCAATGACAGAGAAGTGTTCTTGAATTGGAAATATTTGGGGGAGGGGGTTTTTAAATGTGAATTTTCATCCCAATGATATATTCCTGACCCAGCATTTTCTAGGAAGCACACTGCCTGGGTTTTTGCTCACATTCACTTTTCATTAGGCCTGTACTTGCGGGGAATGTTTTGTCTGTCCCTAAGCAGATTTTCTCCTTGGGTATAGCTGTTAATGCTGCTGACATCAGCAGGGATTTTGGCCTGAAGCATTTTTAAGAGAGATTGGCTACTCCCGTATTAAGCCAGATGGGGGTTAACTCTCCTCTAGCTTCAGGAGTGTGTTTAGGTCTTATAGGGGAGGAGATTTCACTTCCCTACCCCACCGTTCAATGTGTTTGTCTCTCCTGACTCACAACTATGTTAAAGGCGGTCTATTTGAGTAGCTGTGAATTGAAGGAATACGGGGTGGGTTTTTGGAGAATGAAATGGAGTCAAAAAATCCTCATTCATGGATCTCTTTGCTTTGCATCCTGAAAATGTGTACTCAGATAATCACCTTTTAAACCCAAGTCTTCTAGGCAAATGTTTTCAAATTTACATCATTCTGAATTGTTCAGTTTCTTCCATCTTTAAATCATGAGTGCTGCACGGAGTTATATCTGCAGTGGTAATGACCAAGGTGAATTCTGGTCTAAACCAGTGTTTCTCAAACTTGGCAACTTTTAAGATATGTCAAGTCAACTCCCAGAATTCCTCAGCCATTCTTTAATTCTGGGAATTAAAGTCCACCCATCTTAAATTCAAAAAACCAATTGGTCTAAACAACTAATCATGAGATGATATTCCTTTAGTTCTTCATCCATGTAGCCCAGTAGACCTGACTAGAGTCCAGCTCAAAGTCAGACTTCTTTTCTTTCTCCATTTCCCTTATTATCCCCAACTGGGTGCCTTCCAGATGTGTTGAGGCTATAATTCCCAGAATTCTTAGTCATATAGACATTCTGTTCCAGAGCTATTTCAGGGTACTATGTAGGAGCAAGCATGGGCTTATCTCAGCCAGGCTTTTATGGAAAGGTGGGGATTCTCACAAACAGCCAAAGATGACAATTTCCCATCCTTCCCAACCCATATACCAGTGGTGAAATTCATTTTTTTACTACTGGTTCTGTGGGCGTGGCTTGGTGGGCATGGCTTGGTGGGCATGGCAGGAGAAGGATACTGCAAAATCCCCATTCCCTCCCCACTCCAGGGGAAGGATACTGCAAAATCCCCATTCCCTCCCCACTATGGGGCGAGCCAGAGATGGTATTTGCCGGTTCTACAGACTACTCAAAATTTCCGCTACCGGTTCTTCAGAACCTGTCAGAACCTGCTGAATAGCACCCCTGCCATATACCCTTTCTCCCCTCACTTTTTATGTCTGTGGAAACAGGCATGGATATATCTTTCGTCAACAACAATACAGGCTCACACACACACAGAGCTCACTAATCATTTGCTCAGTCCTGTCCCCACACCATGGCTTCCATCTCATCGCCAGCCTGCTACTGAGGCAGCCTCATTCATTGGCATCCTTCAGTCTCAAGAGACTATGGCGTTGTGCTCTGGAAAGAGGTCCTAAAACAGCATCTAATGTGACTAAAAAGGCCAATTTGAGAGTGTCAATCCCTTCCACACTGAGGGCAGATACATTCCATCCCCTGCCCAGCCCCCAGATTTTGCTGGTTCCGGGACTGCCTCTTTGCCTCAGCCTGCCGAACAAGCGTCTCTTCGAATTGGAGAAGGCCATGCTGTGTCTTTAGCCTCCAAGCTGAATGATCGGAGGTCAAGGTTTCCCAGTTGTTAATGTCCATTCCCAGGGCCTTTAGGTCCCTCTTGCAGATATCCTTATATCTCAGCTGTGATCTCAAGTTGTCATGAAAATAGTGCTTTTCTGATTCTGCATCATAAGTCCTCCTTTGCAGGCATTGAAGGTCATCTGGAAGAAAAGAATCTGGAGACTACTGATTAGCTGTGCTCCACTTGGCTTGTGCGATGGAATGGTTAACAGACTTTGAGAAAGCAGGGGAGGAAAAAGGACCATTGTAAAAGAAACACCTTGGCTCAGGGGAGGAAGAAGCGTGAGAAAGGGAGCAATCCCAACTTAATTGTTCTACATATAAGTTGAGCAAGACAATTGCTTTGACAGGCTACATTATTCTACTAGCAATAAAGATCTTCCCAATAATCCCAGTGGTTTTTGTTTCCTGAATTTACTAGTCCCACCTGGTTTGCCACCTGGCAGGTGTGTCTTGGGACTGTTTCTCCTGTCTGGTTGTTGTGCTCTGTGTTTCATTTTGGCTCTAGACACCTTGCATCCGTAGCTGCATTGTTCTTTTTGGTGTGTGAGATGGAAATACGAGGAAGACCAAATGAAGGTTTATCAAGCTTTTCAACAAGCCAAAACCTGCTGGTTTCTGTGACCGTGGATATTACAGTAATTAAGCTGTAATGATCCTTGACATTAATACATTGTTTGCTCTACTTTGGAGAAAGAAATTCCATTGCTTTTCTTCTCCACACAGTGCTACTGGGTTTTGAAAAGGTTATTGTGGATGAAATGAAAGGTTGGATGTTTGTCTTTTAAACATGTGTATTGCTGGAATGAAGATGTAATTAATCTTCATTCTTTCTTTGTTTAATTGGTGGAAATTGACAAGAATTCTGTCAATTTTTCTTTATACCGGTAGTAACAAGAAAACTGATCCACCCTCCCTCCCTTCCTGAAAGATAGTTGCCAGTTTCTCCTTCTACTGTAGTTCATTTAGTGAGAATTATTATTGATACAACCTTGATGATGATGCACCAGACAGGAAGTTCCAAAGGTGCTTTTTTTCAGAAAGCAACTGGACATTTTTGGCTTTTTCTTTGAAAGTTTCACTTCTCCTCCAAGAAGCTTCTTCAGTTCTGTTCAGAACTGTTCTGAACTTCAGAACTGAAGAAGCTTCTTGGAAGAGAAGCAAAAGGTTTTCAATGAAAACAACAACAAGAAAACCCAGTTGCCTTTTGGAAAAAGCACCTTTAGGACAATTATTTATCTGGATGATTGAGAATCTCCAGAGACATCAGGCAGGAAGGTGTCAGATATGAAGAGATGGTCTATTGGTAAAAACCACATGCCCTCAAAGGCTCACCCATGCAGAAAAAGGGGACTGGTGCTTATTTTTCTAGCTTGCGGGGGTGGGGTGGGGGAGTAAAGCAATGGAAGAATTAACAAAAGAGAGACAATGATAAGTACAGGCCAAAGTTCCATAGCCATCACCATAAACAAAGCAAAAGAAGATCTGTTATCTCAAAAGAGATTTCTTATGCAGGCTTGGTGTCCATCTAGTTCAGGGGTCGGCAACCTTAAACACTCAAAGAGCCACAAAGGTCCTAACCGGAAGCCCCTGTTCAATTCTGGAGCCGACTGGAAGTCTGGTTCCCCCATCATAGTCTCCTCCTAGCGCAGCGTCCTTTTTCCTCTGCTGACTGGAAGACCGTTCCCCCACCATAGAATCTCCTCCTAGTGAAGCATCCTTTTTCCTTTACCTGTCCTGACCGAAAGCCCTATCAATTGTGGAGCCGACCAGCAACAGGGAGCCGCAGCAGAGGGATGAAAGAGCCACATGCGGCTCCAGAGCCACAGGTTGCTGACCTCTGATCTAGTTTATATACAGCAGTTCAGCAATGCAGGAAAGCTCTTAAAGGATGTTTTAATTGGCCAAGCAAAGACTAGACCATATTTTTATATTGCTAGTATTATGGAGCTGCCCCAAATCAGTTTGGAGTCATGCTGCATCTAAATTGAACAAATGAAGAAGTAAATAAATGGAATTTCCTGTTCAGCTATACAATTTAGCTTCTGGTTTCCTGGATCATCTGTGTTATTCTTTCATGAACCTGTTCTTCATCCTCTGAAATCTTCCTAAAGTGGGTTGCCCAGAAATGAATATAATATTCAAGCTGGGGTTTAGTCAGTGCAGAATAAATAGAATGATTATTTCCTGTGACTTAGAAAATACAGTTCTGCTGATACAGCCTAAAACCATATTTGCCTTTCTTTGGATATCAACTGCTAACGCGTATTCAGTTTGTAATCAACTACCATTCTAAAGATTTTTTTTCCTTAAAAAAAAAGTACTGTTGCAAACCAGCTATGCCTTTGCATTTGATTTCCTTTTCCTAAGTCAATTACTTTGTGTATTCAATTTCATTCTACTATTTTCAGCTCATTTCTCCAACCTCAAGATCATTCTGAACTGCACTTCTGTAAGAGTGATAAGATTAATAATGACCACACTCATAGCAACGATGTTCACGCAACATTTTTAAATACCTTAGTAGCAATCTTAGCAGGTTCCCATGCATGACATTATAGGTTTAGCATTTTAGTTTGTTGACAGTTGTAACTCTCCTTTGAGCACAACATTATGGGCTCCCCAAATGTTCATTCTGGCCCTGAGGCTGGCAAATTTCATTAGTATATCATTTGGATGTTGGACTAAATTAAGGATGGGCAAATTGTGGGGTGAGGAATAAAAGACACTGTAGAAGTGATGATGCATATCAGGGAGGGCCATTTTTTGCATGCGATCCAATTTGCTGCAATGGTTTGAGGCATGAGGCTAAAAATGGAAAAATTGTGAATTGTAGTCCTGCCTTAGGGATGAAATCAGAAGGGAGACTTTGGGCCAATCTTTCTCTCTCAGATCTAAAAAGATAGCAATAATGTATCTGAAAATGTTGCCAAGAAATCTTCAGGGACAAGTTCAGGCAGATGCCAGGAGTTAGGATGACTTGAAGCCATCATAATACATACACACAGAGAGAGTTAGGCTAGGATTTTCTACTCACCCCTGGGGTTTGTGGGAAAAATAAGGTTTTGAAGTCGGTTTAAAAAATATTGGGTCAATGTATGACCTCCCTTTTTAGCAGATGTCTTTAGCCTGTATATCTGCCAGAGACATGGACTTTGGACATAGAGAGAGAGAGAGAGAGGGAGGGAGGGAGGAAAGAAGGAAGAAAGAAAGGAAGAGAGAAAGAGAGAGAGAGAGAGAGAAAGAAAGAAAGAAAGAAGGAAGGAAGGAAAGAAAGAAAGAAAGAAAGAAAGAAAGAAAGAAAGAAAGAAAGAAAGAAAGAAAGAAAGAAAGAAAGAAAGAAAGAAAGAATTTCTGGTAATGACTTTTTGACTATTTTGGTTGAGGAATTCTGGGGGCTGATCTTGATACATTTGTCCTCCAAAGGACACACAAGTTTGTTCCTGGTTTTGAGTACTTTCTGCCTCAATATTTGGAAACTCCACTACTAATATTCAGCACGCTTCTCTCTGGTGAGGAATCCGTGGGCACAACAAAGGATGTGATAGCAGGCTTGCAGTTCTGAGGCCTTGGGTTGTTCACCCTTGATATCAGGTTTGCAGGGCATATTTTTGCACAATGTAAAATGGATATGCACAGGGGTGGGCTTCAAAAATTTTAGCAAGGGGTTCTCTACCCGGTTGCTGGGTGGGCGTGGCCATGGTGAGCGTGGCCTAGTTGTCCTCCTGCACCACAGCGGGGTGTGTGTTTTTGCCCTTCCCAGGCTCCAGAGGCTTTCCTCAAGCCTCTGGGAGGGTGAAAATGGCCTACCCAGGCCTTCCCGAACTTCCAGTAGGCCTGTTTTTCCCCCTCCCAAAGCATCCACAAATGCCCTGCACTTACCTGCATACAAAATGGGCCACATGGGAACTCCTGGGAGGGGTGGGAATGGCCAGCCAGTATTGGAATTTGGGGGTTCTCTGAATTGCACAGAATCTTAGCTAGAGGTTCTCCCAAACCTCTGCAAACCCCCAGCAGCCCACCCCTGGATATGCACAATGGAATATGTTTTCTCTCTTTACGTGCCAGGTCAGAAGGCAGATTTACTTCCTCTTGGCTGATTCCCCAAAACCTAAATAAAGTTAGGGGATATTATATCCGACACAACCAGAAAATCTAATAGATGGGGCAGTTGGGGAAAAAAAAAGAACCCCAAAAGAAGGCCATTTCCATACAAAAAATGGAAAGAGTGCAGAGAAGAGCAATAAAAATGATTAGGGGGGAAATGGAGGCTAAAATGTATGAAGAACAGTTTCAGGAATTAGGTAGTACTAATTCCAATTTTGGAGAGGCTCCTACAAAGACGGGGGGGGGGGGGATCAAACTATTTTCCAAAGCACCAAAAGGCAAGACAAGAAACATTGGTTGGAAACTAACCAAGGAGAGAAGCAACCTAAAACTAAGGAGAAATTTTCCAACGGTGAGAGAAATTAACCAATGGAATAGTTTGCCTTCAGAGGTTGTGGGTACCCCAACACTGAAGGCTTTCAAAAACAGACCGGATAACCTTTTGTCTGAAGTGATATAGGGTCTCCTGCTTGAGCAGGGGATTGGGCTACAAGACCTCCGAGATCTCTTCCAACTCTATTATTCTATTGTTTTATGTTTCAACAATTTCCATTCTATCAGAAAAGCTACACGGAAGAGTCCATAGGGTTACTAGGAGCCCAGCCCCTTTGGAGCATCTATAACTTTTTTTTTAATGCTAAATCAGCCCTGCCTGACATCAGCCAGGAATGTGACTCTATTGTTTGTAAAACAGAAGCTTTTCCTAGTAAGTGGGTATATAGAAATGTGAGAAAGCACGTCTTATTTTGGTGATATATAGTTAGACCTCTTGAATGAGCTTAGGAGGGAAGACCCAGCAAGAGAGGAAAGGCAGCCTGTTAGAAAGAATCAGGCCAAAAGGCAAAAACAGAAAGAGATCGTATTGTTATGCTGGGAATGTTTATTACCATATTAACAGTAATTCAAGAGTGGGTGGGATTGGCTTTGAATTTGATGGATGGAGGACAGAGGAAAAAGGTTGAGGATATTCAGAACACTCTCCCTCCATCTCTCTCTCTCTCTCTCTCTCTCTCTCTCTCTCTCTCTCTCTCCCTCCCCCCCTCTCTCTCTCTCTCTCTGTGTGTGTGTGTGTGTATGACACATTCTCTTTTCTCTCTCCCACCCCAGTGGAAAATTATCTGCTGATGACCTTCTCCCCAACTGCCTAGCAAGGGCCAAATGGAACAGCTGCAACAGAAACACCCCTCCCAAACTCTGTCACCCTCCCTATAGGGAAGAGCATTTTTGTCTATCGTTCTAGCCAGGGCTTCTATACTTTCAACACCCAGGGCCACATGGAACAACTAAACAGCTGCAGCGTTTCCCACTTCCCGACCACGGCAGCAGATGCAGGCTGGGCTTCCCATGATAAATGTGCAACTGTTGAAGGACTGCAACACATCTCCTTTCTGGACCATTCAAGGAAAGGGCTTCATCCATTGACTTTTTGCTCCTCAGATGGCTTTCAGAGCCCTTTTGGAGTACAACTACCCTGTTTTCCCAAAAATAAGACCCAGCTGGAAAATAAGTCCTAGCATGATTTTTCAGGATGCTCGTAATATAAACCCTACCCCCCAAATAAGCCCCAGTTAAGATTGTCAGACAGATGGATGCATTTAGTACCATATCCCCCCCCCAAATAAGACCTAACCAGAAAATAAGCCCTAATGAGTCTTTTGGAGGAAAAATTAATATAAAACCCAGTCTTATTTTCAGGGAAACGCGGTAAATATCTCACCTCTGCCATCCTTGCATATGTACCCAGGTTGGTTGTGGGAACCCTTTGCTTTTCAAGGCAAATGAAAACATCCCACTTGCAAAGGACCCTGAGTGGTGTAGGAGGCTAATGCCTCCTACAAGGCAGCATTTAAAATCCAGCTGCCTGCAATTACTGTAAGTTCGAATCTCACCAGGCTCAAGGTTGACTCAGCCTTCCATCCTATCTAAGGTGGGTAAAATGAGGACCCGGTTTGTGGGGGCAATAAGCTGACTTTGTATAAAATATACAAAAGTATGAAGGCTATTGCTTAACGCATTGTAAGCCGCCCTGAGTCTCCGGAGAAGGGTGGCATATAAATAAGAATTTTTTTAAAAAAAGGTATTTACTTGACAGCATTAGCAAAAACTATTGTTACAGATGAAAGTTTATTGCTTCCACTTAGGCTTTCATGTCAAACCATGGTTGCTTCATTATCATGAGCAAACCATGCATGTGTGATCATACCCAGCAAAGAAGGCTTTAAGCATGATACCTTTTAGATGAGTGTTGGTGAAATGTTTCGGCATCGAGTTCCAAAACAGGAGGACATGCACGCATACACGAGCACATGCCAGAAACCGGGCAGCTGCTCTTCTGGTTTTGGCCACATGCATGCACATCAGCCACATGGGCTTCTGGTTTCTGGTGCACATGCACGCACGAAGACCAGCTGGCCAGTGCACATGCAGGCACCGGAAACCGAAAGATCATCTTCCTGGCACACGAATGCATACCGGGTGCCTGCTCTTCTGGTTTCCGGCACTTCTGCATGTGTGAAGACCAGCTGGCCGGCATGCCAGAAACCTAGAAGAGCAACGGATGATGGCTCGTGTGCCTGGAGAGATGGCTCTGCGTGCCACTTCCAGCACACATGCCATAAGTTCGCCAACACGGTTTTAGACTTGAACATGTGTGGACTTCAACGCGTAGAATTTCTCATCTAGCCAAACAACATTAATTTTAAATTTTAGTTTTTACTAGCTGAGATACTATCAAATTTCCAAATCTCACTATACTGTCAACCATTGGGAGATTGTAGCATTGCTAAAGCCTCGTGGGAAAGTTTGTGAAGTTTCAAACTTATTGTATGAAGTCTCCCAAGTTTTCAGGATAAGAATGCTAAAATCCCATGAGATTTTGGGCAATTTTGACAAGACCATGCAATGACCTTAGGGCCCCAAAAGAATACCAGTTCCTAGAGTATATAAAAGGCAGGGACAACTACTGTTTGCCAAATTCCTTTGCTGCATTTAAATTGTTTTTTTAAAAAGATAAGCAACTGCTTGCGAAGATCTTTTATATAAATCAGCAAGTGGATTGCAAAATGCTGATGGAGTCAGTCCGGCTGATCACCATTCCAGCCTCTGAGTATATAATTAGCAGACAGCTCTGACTTCCCCAACATCGTGGGTGGCATCCTTCTCATCTCAAAGGATATATTTTCCACTCCAGCAACTGTATTTTTGAATACTGTAATCATGGGATTTTATGATGATCCTGTGACACCCTAGCATTAAATGAAGGTAACGATAACAAGGGATGGCCATGTTTAAAAAACATTGGAAAGAAGAACATCATAAGATTTCTCCAAGAAAGAAGGGGTGGGGGGGGGGGTGGAAGAAGGAAGACCAGTAGGAGTTTGTAAAAGTCATAAATGTACTTGTGAATTCAATTGCAAAGGATAGCTAATTGGTCATTATTTCACAATTCTTTATTCCCCTGTTTACAGAGGGCTCGTGAAGCAAATCATGGAGGTGGGCTTTCTCATATTTCTCTCATGCATACTGCTTCTGAACCATTATCACAGCTAATAGCCATTCTTATACTGTTCTCTGCCAATACTGGCAGGCACTACTGGCAGCCACTACCATATCTAGTGGGAATGCATTCCATTGCAGTGTCTTTCTCCAGCAAAAATTTCAAATTTTTCTTCTCAGCCCTGGCAGGGAGCTGCTCAAAGGAGGCCTTGTTATTACAATGTGGTGACAAATAGGCCCTAGATAGTGCACCAAGTAAGGAACTGGTCATGCTTGTATCCAGTAACATAATGGAAAGAGGGAAAGTCCATTGGTCTGCAAGCAATAGCAATAGCAATAGGACTTAGACTTATATACCGCTCCATAGAACTTTACAGCACTCTCTAAGCAATTTACAGAGTCAGCATATTCTCCCTAACAGTCTGGGGCCTTATTTTACCAACCTCAGAAGGATGGAAGGCTGAGTCAACCTTGAGCCGGTTAGGATCGAACTGCTGGCAATTGGCAGAGTTAACCTGCAATAATGCATTTTAACCACTGCAAGGCCCTCTTCCTTTGGTGTGGTCTTTCCAATGGGAGGGGGGGGACTTACTTCCAAGTAACAATGCCTAAGGCTGCACTCATTTTATTTGTTTGTATTGAGGAGTTAAAATGGGGTAACAAAGAACACAAAAATCTTGTGAGGTATTGTACATTATACTGGGAAGGAGCAACTGGCAATAATCACCAGTGGACTTCATAACTGAGGGAAGGATTTTACAGTACTTGGAAATTCCCAGGCCCAGACAAGCATTCCTAGATTATACCACACCGTCTTTTTGTTCCCAAAAGAAAACAACAAAGCTACAGCCAATTTAGGCTATTTATGGGGGGGAGAGGGGAGAGGGATCACTGTTCCTGCTTATGATAAAAGGTGCCACTTCCTTATCTATCCATTCAAGTCTAAATGGCAAGTGGAGTCTTGTGGGACTTTGGTGCTTGATGGATAAAGCCAATTAAATATTTAGTAAATGGAGTAACTGGCTGTCTGTATTTTAGCAAGGTGTTGGCTCTGCTGATGAATCTTTCATAGGACCAGTGGAGTAGGAAGTGACATTTTGCCAATGGGAAATGAAGGGAGCAGAAGGAGAGCAACCGAAGAACACAAGACATGGTCCTTTTTTGTGAAGGTCATGGACCTAGAGCTTATCCCTTATCTCTGAGTCATCTCTCTCTATCTCTCTCCCTCCCTCCCTCCCTCCCTCCCTCCCTCCCTCTCTCTCTCTCTCTCTCTCTCTCTCACACACACACACACACAGAGCTACTATGTTTGCTTTGCCTTAGTTTTCTATGTCTTCTGAGATTCAGAAGGTATGAAGCTTTCTTAAGATCTGGGGTGGGGGAACCTTTTTCAAATGTAAGACTGCACATTGTACTTTTCTTCCTGAATAATGTGGAACAATGTTTATTTAAGACCGAGTGTCTACCTTCTCACGCCATATGAAATTTAAGATTGTTAAGGTTTTGTGTTTGTATGTGTATGTCTCAGAATGATCTGGAAATTAAGTCTGATTCATTAATGTTTCATGTTTTCCTGTAAACCTAGAAATGAATTAATTCAATAAGGTGATTAAGTGCATTATGCACACCCAGCAATGACTTGCTGGAATCAAGTCAAAAATGGATTGGAGGGAGGGAAGGAGGGAGGGAGGAAGAGATTTGCATTAAAAAAAAATAGACCAACCATACTCCGACACTAGCATTTAAAAAGTTATCTTTCTTGAATATTAATACTTTTAAACATCAAGATTATTTTGCTGTTTCTGGTGTTTCTCTTGGGGCTTTATAGCCTGGAACCCCCATAAGATCTTCCAAAGATCTTGTACAGCCCCAAGAGCTCCAATCCTTGCTATCAAAAATCACAAGCAGGATTTGTCACCATAAACAGCAAGACAAATGGCCCATCTGTAGCCAAGAGAGAATTCCCTGCATGGAAAGAACTGCACTCATAATGGGTTGTTGGCTATGTAGATCTAAAGTTTGCTCCAGTCTCCCCTCTCTAGCCCTTGTTCCTATTTCAGCCATTGGTTGTCCTTATTAAAGTGGCTGCACTGTATTCTTGTCTACAGATTTCCTTTTCACCTTTAAATGTGCTGCCAAAGCAAGACAAAAGGAAGCTAAAGTTTCTCCCGGTCAATTTTCTGATTTCTTCCCGAAACTTCCCTTCGTTTACTCCTTTATCTGTTGGCTGGAATGAATCCGTTTTCCAGGTGATTTTGCAATTTGATTGGCAATGAGCCAATATTTAAATCCTGATTAACTCATTTAGTTAACTGTCTATTGGAGCTCTGTCTTCCACATAACATTAGTTTCTGCAATTCCAATCTGGTTGCGCTCAATTGTTCTGTTTTTACAGGGCATTGCTGGCAAAGATGGATCCTCTCCCTTCCTGGTTTATCAAACCGCTGACACTTCATGGGTTCATAGCCAAGCCATATTCGATCCCTAGGAAGCTTTATGATTATAGCTTTCGTGCTTACCTATTAGGCGATCCTTGTCTCAAACGATTCTGAAAAGTATTAGAGAATACGTTTTTACCAATCGATGGTCTAATGTAGTGCTTCTGGATCATGGCAACTTGGAAGATGTGTGAAATTCAACTCCCACAATTCCCCAGCCAGCTTTGTTGGGGAATTCAGGGGCCCTTGCTGTAATTCTGATTCTGTAATTTAGTAAGAGCTTTTTCTTGGGATTCAAATAATTCGCCCTTGGGGTTTTATTCTATATGCTTGATTTCACTTAAAAGTTTTTGCTATAGCATGCTTTTCTATTTTTGAAAGAAGTCATCAAAGCACTGTATATTATATGTGGCCCTTTGCTATATTCTGTAGATTTTATATGCGTGTTTGCCCACAAAATTGCAGGCTGGCAGTTGCTAAGCTCTTGTTTAAGTGCCCAGTCATATTTTTATTTGATTAATTATCTGCACACGAGAGAGAAAATATTTGCCAATTGACCTCCCTGGAGGGATATGATGATTAATGTTTGCTAAATACATTGTCTGAAAGCAAATGTGCTTAGGAGCGGATGGGCTTACTAATTCCGTATAGCAAGGATGGCATTTCAGAAATGGTTGAATGAAAGGCCCTGTCTGACTTCAGAAGAAACAGCACAAAACCTGAATGAAGAAGGGAGCATAGCTTGAAGGGGGAAATATCTCAGAAGATGGTGAAGAAAGTTAACACCCACCCATTTTAGAAGAATGAAATATTCTAGGAAATATTTAAAAAAGGCAGAATATTATATTTCCCTGGATGAGAAAAGGAGAAACATGCTCTTGGAAAGCAGCCCCCACCTTTGTTAATAGCCCCAGAAAGACTGGACCATCCTATCTACAAGACAAAAGGCCTTCAGCTGCAGAGTGATAGGATTAGCTCTCACTCAAGATCCAAACCAGGACAAAGCCATTAAGCCATAATATTGCCCAATACCCTTTCAGAACACAAGCCTCTTCATTACATCATCACCCAGCAAGATTCAACCAAGACTGGGACACAGACAGCCTACAAGGTTAGCTGTGACCCTTGCATAGCCTCCTGGGAATCTGACAGCCAATAGAATACCTGCCTTTACCACAGGAACAGGAAGCTCAAGTTCAAAGCCCAAGAGAGGGTATAAATAACATTCACTCTTCACTCCATGTGTTCAACTGCACCAGGACCATGTGCTTAATGGTTCTGCTCCGTTAAACCAGCTTTCCAAGCAGCCTCCATGTTTCCAGTCTCTTTCTCCCCACTTGGAACTGAACCCAGGTGGACATTTCTTCTTACAATGGCTATGTTGAAAGAAGGGCTATACTGGCCCTTGGATGAAACTTCAAAACGCTGTTGCTTTTTTTTTATTGTGCAAACCAAATATCAAGATAAAAGCAATATGGATTTAAGAAATGAAATAACCAACTAAAAAAAAAAGAAAATCAGATACGCATTCATACCCAAAGAATTGATTTTAAAGAAAAATGCATTCATCGTTAATATTTTAAGTGGAGATGGCTTTCATGATTAATTCCTGATATCTAGCTAAAAAGAATTCTGTGCCCCCAACTCTGGATTTTATCAGGGGGTGCTATTTTGACCACAGTCTCTGGACACCCCTGGGATTGAATCATCAACTTTAAATCATCATACCAGTTTTCAAGAAAACCAATAGTGCTGGATAAGATAGAACTTAATAAATTTCCTTGATATTAAATAATCCAAGGACACATTATTATTCAAATGTGCAGTGGTCATAATTGATAAGAGCTAATAAATTTATGGTTAAATTTGACTCATTTGAAATGAGTGTGGAATTTATTACCTTTTCCTAAACTTATTTGGTAGAAACTGAGACTGGGGTGGAAGTTTGAAAAATTTCAAATGCTTTTAAATTAACATGTGAAATAAAACCAAGAATACCCTTTAATTTATTCATATTTTTGGTCAAAACTAGTAAACAATATTAAATAGAGAATGGGTTATGTTAGAAGAAAGTGCTTGCTCAAATATATATTTGAAGGAAATTGCATATAAAAATACATTCACACTCTTGCATGCATGAAAAAGCCTGTGAAGTTTTGTGCAGATTTAAACTAACAATAATCACAAATTGTTTGAAGGAACAAGAAATAATAAACGTCATCCATCCAGTATCCCCAAAGCCCCAATTATATTACAGCCTTGTGTGATACATGAACTCAGGAAGAGAGAGAGGGGAGAGGGAGGGGGGGGGGAGAGAGAGAATGTGTCAGATTGGCATGGATTTTTGCTTGTTTCAAAGCAAATATTCCATATATGGACAAAAAGAGTAATTGATGAGCATCAGTGGTAGGTTCCTCCCGGTTCGGCCCGGTTCTCCCAAGCCAGTAGCGGTGATGATATGACGTCACCGAACCGGTTCTGCCACCCCCAGCCTCCCCACCCCCTCCCCCGCATTATTCTTACCTTTTATTTGGCCCCACCCCCAATCTATTGCTGCCTCCTGAGTCCCAGATGATGGCTAGAGGGGAAAAAAACTGCCACTGGGCTTCAAAGGGCTGCCCTACAGCTGATCAGTGTTAAAAGAAAACAAATGAGTAGACCGGTGCCTGCAAAAATACATGAGTAGATCAGTGCCTGAAAAAAACAAATGGGTAGATCGGTACACCTCTGCGAGCAGTTAAAAGCCTGGTAGACCAGTACCTCTGCTAAATCCTAAATAATTGTCACATGACCATCAAGCCACGCCCACAAAATAAGCCACGCCCACAGAACCGGTAGTAAAAAAAAAATTAGAACCCACCCCTGATGAGCATCTCTGGGTGCAAAAGTTGTAAAAATAACGTTTCTGTGTGCCTTCCTCAGTGCTGGCAAGAAGAAATCTGAAGAGAGAAATGCTAAGGAACTAGAGAAAGAAGATGAAAGCATCTTGGAGATGAAGAACGAGCTGCAAATATTTGCAACAGAGATTCAAAGAGGAAATTTTTGCAGACCATCATAACTAGTACAGATAGTCTTTTTTTTTTAAAAAAAAGTGTAAGCGTACTATAAATTAAAAGGAGCAAACAAGCAACACACTGCTACTAAGTTTCCATTTATAAAGACTAGCTGGGGAAGTTGTTCCCCATCCTGATTATCTCCATATCTTACCCATCAAGGCCACTGTAACTAAGGGAATTATGTTGGGAAACATTCATGTAAGCATGAGGAACCAGATCTGGGCTGTGAAATTCCACACCAATATTAGATAACAGCACAGAGATATGGGTAATGCTAACTTTCCACTTAGTGATTATCAGGGGTTTTTGCAGCACAATATAATAAAGTAGAACCGACTACCAGGGAAGATCACTGACCAGTATTTTCCCTCTCTCTTTCTGCTCATCTTATGGCAGGAATTAAAACAAGGTCCAAGAATTAAGACAACAGGCCAACAATCCAAGTAACAGATACTCAAGGTCACAAAAATAAAACACAACTTAAAACACACACACACAATAGAACCAGTTAACCAGCAGATCTCCCAGAGTGTCCTGGCCTAAATGCTTCAGAGGTCTTTAATGCCTTGGGAAGTTAAGGCCAACTGAATCAGGGGTGGGTTCTACTTACCTTTACTACTGGTTCGCAATGGGGCCGTGCATGCGTGTGCTCTTCTGTGCAAGCGCAGAAGCTTCTGCGCATGTGCAGAAGCATTCTGATGACATCGGGGTCGGTGGGCGGAGCCTCCCGCTGGTTTTACTGCCGGTTCTATAGAACCGGTGCGAACCGGGGGCAACCCACCACTGATCTGAATGTTTAGGTTCTCCAGAGAAGTGCTGTTCCATAGAACACGATTTGCCTAAATGACATGTAACATTTAGCTGTTACCTTGTTTAGTGGTCATTTGCAATTACAACTGTGCAGAAGTGGTATTCAGCTGGTTCGGACCGGTTCAGGTGAATCGGTAGCGGAAATCGCGGGTGGGCTTGCCTACCCGCCCCGGCTCTATGCCATCCTATTTAGGCACGTTTTTGAGGCTGGGCACATGCACCGAAGGCGCAAGAGAGAGCAAAGTGGCCGGAGGCATGTGAAGCAAGTATGCGCTCGCACGACAAACTGGTGATAACAAAATGTGAAACCCACTGCTGCAACTGTGATAAAAAAAGTAAGTTTGCGGCCAATCCTCACATAAATGACATTTACAGGTCTGTAAAGCAAAGAAGAGCTGAAGTATGTATGTATGTATGTATGTATGTATGTATGTATGTATGTATTTATTTATTTATTTGCCAAGCATATATAAGATAACAGGTAAAAGTATAAACATAATTTGAATACATGAAAAGTAAGTAAAAAGGAATATTAGGACAGGGATGGTAGGCACGCTGGTGCGCTTATGCACGCCCCTTACAGACCTCTTAGGAATCAGGTGAGGTCAACAGTAGTACAGGCAGTCCTTGACTTACAACAACTTTGTTTAGTAACCGTTCAAAGTTACAACAGCACTGAAAAATGTGATTTATGACCGTTTTTCACAGTTACGACCTTTTGCAGCATCCCCATGATCATGTGATCAAAATTCAGTTGCTTGGCAACTGGCTTTTATTTTATTTATTTTATTTTATTTTATTTTATTTTATTTTATTTTATTTTATTT
>WNWU01000013.1:2830849-2848519 GCA_012654045.1 Ptyas mucosa
TTTATTTTATTTTATTTTATTTTATTTTATTTTATTTTATTTTATTTATATGCCGCTCTTCTCCGGAGACTCAGGGCGGCTTACAATGCGTTAAGCAATAGCCTTCATACTTTTTGTATATTTATACAAAGTCAGCTTATTGCCCCCACAAACCGGGTCCTCATTTTACCCACCTTAGAAAGGATGGAAGGCTGAGTCAACCTTTTGCGACCTTTTCACAAGCAAAGTCAATGGAGAAGCCAGGTTCATTTAACAACTGGGTTACTAACTTATCAACCGCAGTGAATCATTTAAAAACTGAGGCAAGAAAAGTTGTAAAATGAGGCAAAACTCACTTAACAAATGCATCACTAACAACAGAAATTGTGATCGTAAGTTGAGGAGTACCTTACAGCAAGATCATAAGCCTAGTCATTGTTGCACTTAGCAACTGCTTTGCTAATACCTGAATTGCTGGTCACAACAAGGACTATATGTAGTTGAATCAGCCACAGTAGGCTGGATTAATGTGTCATTTTAAACCATAAACCACTGTTTGCAAACTGCAAAGGGTAGGTTCATACATTGCTAAACCACAAATATGAGAACACTGATGTTTTGTGTAAATTAAGGAATAAGGTAGCAGAGTAGCAAAAGAACAACTAAAGGTAAGGAATTCCAGGAGCAGAATTTCACAGATAATTTTTTTAAAAAAAATTTGATTTATATGCTGCCCTTCTCCGGAGACTCAGGGCGGCTTACAATGCGTTAAGCAATAGCCTTCATACTTTTGTATATTTATACAAAGTCAGCTTATTGCCCCCACAAACTGGGTCCTCATTTAACCCACCTTAGAAAGGATGGAAGGCTGAGTCAACCTTGAGCCTGGTGAGATTCGAACTTACAGTAATTGCAGACAGCTGGTGTTGATCACTATGCTTTTAGTCTGCTGAGCTAAACCAGGCTCCTAATAGTACAAGTGTGACTTCAGATTGTGTAATTGTACGTATTTCTTCAAGAAATTTGAAACTCTGTTGAGGCAATTCAGAAATTCTTAAAAAGTAACCGCTTTTGGTAAGATCTAAGGAGACAAATGTTTTTTTTTTCCTTTCATGCCAATTCTCTCTTTTCTTTTGCCACATAAACACAGCAATGTTCTGCTATGTTTCTCATTTAAAACTCAGTAGTCCTTCCATTGGTTCTCTAAAGGGGCAACTTTTGGTAACTTGGAAACTTTTTCTTTAGCCTAGGTTTGGGAACATATAAGCAGCTCCTTTTTCCTATTATCCACAATGCTCAAGATAATGGAGGTTATGAAATCTCTCAGTGGTTTCATCTGACTGTTTTGGTGTTCTGACTCATGTTTGAACCTAGCTGGAGCGAAATCAAGGTTGAGAGAAGAAATTGGATTAGAAAAGTGATCTCCTGTCTTTTCCTGTTGCAGAATCTGATCTTTTGTCCCTTATGTTTATTTTAAGTGCTTCTTGGGTAACGTTTTTTGGCTGCTAAGACCAACTGTATTGTAGAAATGAGATGCTGGTTAGATTAAGGCAGAACACTTTGCAAGACAATTTAGTTTGTTTGTATGCCAATTAAACCTATGCAGCAGTTCAGCTTCTTCATTTAATTAGCTTAGATAAAGCATCTAGCCATTCAGCTTCTTTTTTTAATTAGCTTACCTAGAGCTCTAGTCCCTTTCTAAAGAGATTGGTTGTCCAAGTGGTTGTTCAAGGGGGCTTAAACCAGTGCTCTTTACATGGTTTCAGCTCCTTTTTCAAACCAATTAAAAGAATTTGCTAAATCCAAGCAAATGCAGTAGTTAGATCAAGAACTTAGCTGCCCTTTGATTAATGCAGCATTTAATATGAGTGACAGCTTGGATTTAAATGACCTAACAAAACTACACTAAACATTTAATAGTTTGGGTAGTTCTGTTGTTTTGCTTTTGGTATGTACCTAGGCCAGTGGTGGGTTGCTACCGGTTCTCCCCAGTTGTTGCCAACCGGTAGTGGAATTTTGAGTAGTTCGGAGAACCAGTAAATACCACCTCTGCCTGGCCCCGCCACCAATCTATTCGCTACCTCCTGAGTCCCAGCTGGTCGGCTAGAAGGAAAAAATCAGGGCTCAGTTGACAAAGAAGAGAGAGAGAGAGAGAGAAAAGAGCGGCAAAAAACTGTTTAAACTCTTGCCGTGGCACTTCAAAGGGCTGCCCTACAGCTGATCAGTGGTAAAAGGCAGTGTGGTAGACCAGTGTGCTCCAAAAACAAATGGGTAGACCGGTACGGCTCTGCAAGCAGTTAAAAGCCTGGTAGACCATTACCTCTTCTAAATGCTAAATAATTGTTTGTCACATGAGCATCAAACCCATAAAATAAGCCACGCTCACAGAACCGGTAGTAAAACAATTTAGAACTCACCCCTGACCTAAGGCCTGTGAAACCAAACCACTGAGACTTTTTTTGATTCCCCAAATATGTTTAAAAACCCAATGAAAAACCTAAGCAGGATGTAGATGTTGGATAGAAAATCACCTTAGGTCTCCACATGTCATGTATTTTTTCATGGTCAAGTAGAATAAAAGACAGTTGTATCCACATGTAAACCACACTGACTTGAAGTAGACACTCCCAAGAGTACTGACAGGGTCATCTTATTCATGTTTATTTAGAAATATTTCTGTCTCTTTGGCTCCACTGGGCTTCTCTCTATATAAATGATTTCCACCTATTTTCAAATATTGGTTGGTGTGATAGGATGGTTTTATGCATTTATTTTTATTTATATAGCTGCCCATCTCACAAGTGCAACTTTGGGTGACTGATAAGAATAAAAAATGCAATGTACATCATTCCCAAGCCCACTAACACAAAATGGTTCCTGGGTGTACCATTGACCAATAATGAGACTACAATTATTTTGCTGGCCTCATTGCCTGGGAAAACACCCAGTTCTTCAAGGCTTTCTGAAAGATGAGCAGAGTCAGGGCGAGCTGAACCTTGGTCAAGATGATGTTCAGAGGGCAGGTGCAGCTACAGAAAAAGCTTGCTTTGTGAGTCCCTCTAAATCAGGGGTCTCCAACCTTGACAATTTTATGACTTGTGGACTTCAACTCCCATGCTGGCTGAGGAATTCTGGGTGCTGAAGTCAACAAGTCGCAAAGTTGCCAAGGTTGGAGACCCCTGCTCTAAATGACAATTCAGACATTTGGATGGGACCTGGAACATGCTCCACCTACCCAGTGGGAAGGGTAGAATATGGCCTTTTAAATATTCTGGTCTGTACAATATAGGGATTTATAAATAATAACCAGCACCTTGAATTGCACTTGAAGGCAAGTGGGGAACCAGTGCAGTTGAGAGGGGAAAGGTGTGTAACATGGACATGACAATAGACACCTGTACTAGCCTGCACTACAGTGTTCTGGATCAATTGATGCTTCTAAGGGTAGGACCATGTATAGCACGTTGCTATAATTGACTCAGGAGGAGACCAAGTATGAGTGACATGTGTAGAGCCTCTTGGTACAGGAGTGGAGCAATAGTGCGTGACCCCAGTTACAGAAGGAAGCCAAATGTGTGTGTGCTTTTTTTTTTTAAGCTTAGTGGCTTGTACAAACTTAGCCATGGCAGATGTGTGAACCCCGGTTTATTGCTTAGCAGTTTCAATAAGCCCTTCATTTATGGCCAATTTGGTAAGCCATGTTTAAGCTAATCATGACAGCACAATGTAGGAAACTACTTATATTTTCATCTAAAAAGAAAAAGAAGTAGAATACTGCATTGTGAGCATTAAAACTTTCTTCTTTTAGGGAAAAACTGATTGGAAAACTGTGGTGTGTGTGTTTACTGCAGTGGTGAAATTCAATTTTTTTTACTACTGGTTCTGTGGGCGTGGCTTGGTGGGCGTGGCATGGCTTGGTGGGTGTGGCTCAGTGGACGTGGCAGGGGAAGGATACTGCAAAATCTCCATTCCCAACCTACTCCAGGGGAAGGATACTGCAAAATCCCCATTCTCTCTCCACTCCTGGGAGAAGGATATTGCAAAATCTCCATTCCCACCCCACTCTGGGGCCAGCCAGAGGTGGTATTTGCCGGTTCTCTAAACTACTCAAAATTTCCACTACCGGTTCTCCAGAACCTGTCAGAACCTGCCGGATTTCACCCCTGGTTTACTGGGTGAAAAATTTCGTGCTTGTTTGTATATTCCCAGTAGGAAAAACATGGAATCCTGCTCCAGGATCACCTCAGTAGCACCCATGTGCTCCTGCTTATGGTGTTTATTATCCTTTTGCCCTGCCAGATGACAGGAAAAGTCATCAGCATGAGGCTATCAATATGCCATCTCTGTATTTGGGAATGTAAAGTGAAATCCAGAGAAAAAGAGAAGGAGACAAAAGTTGTCCAGATTTAAGCCTAGACTCTCTACACTGAGAATGACCTTGGCATTACCATCTGCTTCAATGCAGTAGGATTATCCCAACTCACACACACCGACAAGTGATAAAACAAATGGAAACAGCCAAAACATAGTAGTCTTCCCCTGCTGGGTGAACTTTCATGCATTCTGGTGACATCTCTCACAATTCCCATTGAGCTGTGGGTTACGGAAGTTGTAGTCCTGGGAGCAATAGTTTGGAAAATACCCTCTGTATTAGATTGATGCTCATTTATTTTGTCTGCTAATGTGCTGGTGGTACAGGGGGATTGAGCACTTCCATTCCATGCAAGATGAAGGAAAGAGCAAGGGTACAAGACTTCACACCTCCTAATTCAAGGACAGAGGATAGAGCAATTTTTCCATGTAAGATAAATATGTACTTTCTGGCATGTGCTGATTGACTGGAAAAGTTTGTGCCGGGAGTCCAGAGAGTGGCTGTAAGCCAGTGCTAGTGATACTGAGTTAGATAGGCTCATGATATCTAAGGCAGGGCTCACAGAGCCCTCTTGGCTGTAACATGGTTTCTTTGCATTTGGACGTAGTCGGTCATCTAAACTCAGTGTGATTTGTAAACTAGGGTGCATGGCTTAGTGTGATGTATGAACCCTATCAATTGAGATTTATTTGGAACGAAGGGAAAGTATTTTTATTGTATCAGCATCTTTATTGTATCAGCCTCAGGTTTTTTTTTCTTTGAACTCTGTTAAACTACATTGAGATGTGTTGAGGGAAAAAAAACAAATATCAGATTATCTGGCAATGTCTATACTCTGCCCCTCGATTCTACTTCCTTCAAAATTTTCTGCTGAAGAAAAGCTAACATTAAAGATAAAGCTGAAGGCTATTTCGAAAAATAGATGGCTGTAAACGGAGAGAAAAATTCATGTAGCCTGAATGAACTGAACTGGAATGTAACTCCAATTCCCAAGGGTGTTGGGTTGGGTTAGGTTTAAAAAAAGTCAAGATGGCAGCCTTAACTAGGCAGTTGAAGTCCCACCTGTTGTGGTCCGCCAGCAGCCTGCGGAGCTGGCAGCAGAGTTGGACTGTGAGGAGGCTGAGGAAGAACATGGGCCAGTCCTGGAGGCTGGGGAAGGCCACGATGAAGGCTCTGTGTCGGAGGCAGAGATGGAGCCAGGGCCATCGGGGAGTGATGTGTGGACTCCGGAGCCTACAGAGGCTGATAGCAGAGAGACAGAGGAACAGGAGGAGCCTGTTCCTAGTGCATGCATGAGAAGAGCTGCCAGAAGGCAAGAGCAGTTAAAGCAAAAAGGACGACTCGGAAGTAAGGCCAAGAGATGATTGGCCCCTCCCATAAGGCTTAAAAGACCAGCAACGGCTCTTGAGCTCTTTGTTGGAAAACAACGTTGATAGATTTGTTTCTTGTTGGCGTCTTCTGCTTCTGAAATTTTGCCAAGAAAAGCCTTTGGCAGGTTGCCTAATTAGACCAAGGTTGGTGATCGGGCTGAAGAATTGTGTTATGAAGAATTTGTTTTGAATTAGTTTGGACGACACTGAGAATGAGTTAATTCTCAGCTGTTCTAATAAAATCTGTTTGTTTTGAACTGATTGCGTCTGATAATACCTACTTGGGCCTGGGTCACAACACCACCACTTTTGAACGTGAGTCATGATGCATGTAATGAAGAGATAGGCTTTGATCGTATGATGGTAGAATCTTCTTGATATTCTCTTCCTCCCTCTCTCTCTCACACACACACCAGGGATGGGTTCTACTTATCTTTACTACCGGTTCACAATGGGGTCGCGTGCTCTTCTGCGCATGCGCAGAAGCATTTTGGTGACATCAGGGTTGGTGGGTGGAGCCTCCTGCCAGTTTTACTACTGGTTCTATAGAACCGGTGCGAATTGGGGGCAATCCACCACACACACACACACACACACACTCACACACACAGAGGTCTCCTGTTATGTCTGGAGATGATGCGACCTGTCTCCAATATATTTGGTGCAATGAAAACTGAAACCTGGAAAAGAAAATTGTTCTAATCCTTCACTCAAAGTAACAACAAGAGGCAGGAACATAGGCTGGCTTAAATGGCCTAGGTTAGACAAATGGAGTTACATATTTCAATGGCTGTTAGCCAGGATTTAAATATATAAATAAAACCTCCATGTTCAGGAACAGTGTTATCTCTAACTATCAGAAACTGGAGAGAGGTAAATAGCGGCTCTTGACTTCTCAGCTTTTTTTCTTCAAACACCATCTTAGTTGTTTTGGAGCCAAAGGAATTGCTAGAGGGAGCAATGGGATCCAAACACATTTTGGCATTTAGCACTTTTTTTCCAATTCAAGTTAGCTTCCTTATTTGATTAAATTGCCTTATTCCATTTCATTGTATTTTAACAATTGATCTCCTGTCATTTTTTCATCACATGCCTGATAAATAGCAGAATGATAACTTAGAAAATATAGCTATAAAATCATAAAAAACACTGCTAATGATAATGGCTAGAGTCATTTGTCTGGATTTCCAATTATGTAAAAAGGTTCTATTCACGCTCCCATGAATAGACTAGAAGCTGCTGACAGATTTCTTCTCTCGACGTGGAGAAGTTGGAACTGTTAACGATATAATTGATGCTCATGTAACAGTTGGAGATAAAGCAAGTATGCCCAGCCCTGTTATTCTTGTTGATGTCCATGGTCCTTTTTCAGGCACAGTAGTAAGTCAGGAGTATTATAATACAGGTATTCCTCAACTGACAACCACAATTGGGACCAAAATTATCATTGCTAAGATAGGCGATTCATGTCCAATTTTAAAATATTGTTTGCCACATTTATTAAGCACTGCAGTTGTTAAGTGAATCACATTGTCATTAAGCAAATCCAGTTTCCCCCAGTGGTGAAATCCAATTTTTTTTTACTACCGGTTCTGTGGGCGTGGCTTGGTGGGTGTGGCAGGGGAAGGATATTGCAAAATCTCCATTCCCACCCCACTCTGGGGCCAGAAGTGGTATTTGCTGGTTCTCTGAACTGCTCAAAATTTCCGCTACCGGTTCTCCAGAACCTGTCAGAACCTGCTGGATTTCACCCCTGGTTTCCCCCAATGACTTTGCTCATCAGAAGCTGGCTGGCGGCAATGATCAGAAATGTTAATAGCACTTAGACTTATATACAGCTTCACAGTGCTTTACTGCCCTCTTTAAGCGGTTTATAGATCAGCATATTGCCCCCAACAATCTTGATCCTCATTTTACTGATCTCGGAAGGATGGAAGGCTGAGTCAACCTTCAGCTGGTGAGACTCAGACTGTCAAACTTCTGGCAGCTGGCAGTCAGCAGAAGCAGCCTGCAGTACTGCGTTCTAACCAGTACACCACCATGGCTCATGGTGATCATGAAAGGGTGATCACGTGATCCTGGGACACTGCAATCATCCTAAATATATGCCATTTGCCAGGCACCTGAATTTTGATCAGTCGACTATGGGGATGCTGAAATGATTGTAGGTTGCAACAATCAGTTGTAAGTCATTTTTTTCAGTGCTGTTGTAAGTTAGAATGGTGGCTAAACAAATGATTGTAAATTGAGGATTACATGTAATTAGATGTTAGATTAGGATTGATGAGGTCAGGGTTTTGGTCAGTCATGGAGGTTCACGAAGTAATTTTGGGTTAGTTGCTCTTTCTCAGTCCAAAATACATCACAGAATTGTTCTTTTGAGGAAAAATAGGAGAAGGGAGTACTATGTTTGGTATCTTGAGCTTCTGGAGGAGTGGCAGGCGATCAAATTAGTGAATCAAGAACTGAAGCCTCTCTTGATATAGGGATTATCATCCAAAGAGAATGCCATCTTGATGAGGAGGGTTTAAGGGTAGGCAAGAGATGTGACATCTAAGAGGCGGTGGCCAGCATTTTGGTCAACAGAGCACCCAGTGGCAGAACCTGAAGATCAGAGGTTACAAATAGGCAGTAGTCTACCCAAGGTTGAGTTTTGGGGGTAAAGTCTAACAGTCTACAGTTAGAAGGCAGTTCACTATGCAGAGAAAGGATAGTGGAAAAGAGGCCTGGTAGTGGATAGTGGATTAGTGAAAAAGAGGCCACACCATCATCTTTCTGTCCATCGCAATGGAAATAATAATGCCTTTGGTCTCTAGAGGGTGGGTAAAAAAATAAGATCATAAAATCTAAATTTACCTAGTGCTCCTCTGAGGTCAGGCATGTACTGAGATATATAGCCCCCAAATACTATCAAGCAAGTGCCTGAATTGATAATCTTCTGAGCTTTCAAATGTTAATTTACTAAAGCTTTGATGATGTCGAGTAGGCTATTAATATTTAGGTCTGGCTTTGAGTTCTCTCTGTGGCATGTGCACACACAGAGAGACACACACACTGCACAAACACAAATAAACAGGCTACTTGCAATGCTGGGAACGGCATAGGATTTGCACAAGCTGCACAGTAGGATACATTAATGATATGATGCCATAGGTTGGAAAAGCTGGGGTGATCTTCTCTAGAAGGGGAGATTAAGGACATCATACTGATCTAAACAAGTTAGTCCCAGAATCACAGAATTAAATTCAGGAAGGATAAATAAAATTGTATGGTGCACAAAGAGGAGAAACAAGGATGGATATTAAGGGATGGGAGAGCTATAATTAGAGATGGATTGAGAACTTTGGAGTTACTTCTCCATTATGTGGGAAAAGCAGAACTAGAAGGAAACAGTTTCTCATATTCTGGATGTAGATGGCCTCCATATCTGGAGGGTCTTCCATAGGGATCAGGCTTAATAGTTGTTGAATAAATTCTTCCTTCTTTGTCATTTATCTCATTTCTGTTACTTTCAGAACTGCTGTGGAAATACTGATTCCCTCAAATTAGAGGACTGCAGCCATTTCAGGCAGCATATACCACATAATTTTGTGTAATGTTGTTGGCCGCAATAAAATCTCATGATATACAGTGTGTGAGTGCAGGGAACTTGCAAGATTTCACTATCTTGTAAGGTTTGGCCTGTTTTTATTTCTAAAAAAAATTAAGAAGTTATCAGGTGCCAGCATGCAATGCTTGGGCACTGAAATATCCCTTGTTGCCAACCTTCCCCTTAAATTTATATGGGTATATGAAGAACCTCTCTTTATATGTTTACAAAATGAATGAATCTGGTAGTGTCTTGTGTGAGAGAAGGAAAGGCAGCTGGCGAAATAAGATAAGGGTAAGGAAAAGAGATACAGGGAGTTCTTGTTTAGCAACTGCTTCATACAGTGACTATTCATCGTTAAAACAGAGAAGTAGTAATGTTGTGACTGGGACTTGCATTTACAACCTTGCAAGCCTGTAAAGCAAAGGAAAGCTGAAATAAGATCAGCTCAACTGCAGTTTCACTTAGTGACAGCTTCACTTAACAACCAAGTTGCCAGTCTCAATTGTCCTCTTAAACAAAGATTAACTGTACCTAGTTAGCCTATGAAGGACTTTGGTAAGTGTGGAAGAGCAGGTTGCTTTTAAAAAAATATATCAGGCACCTGTGCTGCCTTCTTCTCCTCCCTTTCCTTACCCGTTTTATTCACCCCCAACATCAGCAGAGCAGAGATGCTAATAAAGATGCAACCTTGAAATAGGTAGGAGGAGGAGATGTGCATTTGGGAAGCTTTGCAGACACCAGCAAGCAGAGTAAAGCAGCGGAATACAAAGATGGTGTTTTCCCTTCAAAGAAAATGAATGCCCCAGAAGAAAAAAAAACCTACAAAGGCACAGCAAGGAAAAGTGCAAGTATAAAAGCACAATGTAGAATATTGCAAGTATTGTACATGTGGGTCAGTAACAGAGAAGAAAAATGCAGAAAAAAATTCCAGAGAGAGGAATTAAGAAAATATAGAATTTAGCATTGTTATAATAACAGCAATAGGATAGAATATAGGATATAGACTAGAGATAATAGGCAACACATACAGACTTGTAAGTTTAACATTTCACTTCAAAATCTTTGAATCACACAGTCATTAAATGAATCTGATTTCCCCCAATGACTTTGCTTATCAGAAGCTGGCTGGCAGTGTTGGACAGAAATAGCAATAGAAATAGCACTTAGACTTAAATATTGCTTCACAGTGCTTTACAGCCCTCTCTAAGCGGTTTACAGAGTCAGCATATTGCCTCCAACAATCTTGGTCCTCATTTTACTGACCTCAGAAGGATGGAAGGCTGAGTCAACCTTGAGCCGCTGAGAATTGAACTGCTGAACTTCTGGGCAGCTGGCAGTCAGCAGAAGTAGCCTGCAGTACCGCATTCTAACCACTGAGCCACCACGGCTCATGGTGATGATGAAATGGTGATCATGTGATCTTGGGACATTGCAACCATTGTAAATATATGCCAATTGCCAAGCACCTGAATTTTCATCAGTTGACTGTGGGGATGCCTTGAGGAAATATTTTTTAAAAAAACCTGTCTAGAGTCCAGTGCTTTTGTGGCTCTTTTGGGTCACGGTCTATTTGGGTATAGTTTAAAAAAAACCAACCTGTGATAGTTATGAAGGGGAAAATGTACTTTGACTCATGTACCACCTGTTGGCAACTTCTCAGAACAGCTGTGCTTTTTCTCTGAACCAGGCAGGTGTCTTCCATGACAGTAGCATGATCCTGGGAAAAGTTATGCTTGGTTAAAGGAATTGCCAACAAGTATTTGTGTGCATGTTCCCAGGGATTTCAATGCATCTGTTTGATTAGCTCAGGTAGGATGAGGAAGGGTAGGGAAAGAAAGAAAAGGAAACTAGTATTCCTTGTAACACTGTTTTGCAACTCTAAGATATGTGGACTTCAACTCAGAATTCCCTAGCCGGGAAATGTTATTTAGCTGCTCCAAGCTTGCAGTCCTTCATAAATCACAGTACACTGTATCTGGCAAATATGAGCAGTACAAAGAAGAGATGTATATGTTGAAGTCCTTCTTTTAGATTTTCCAATTCTCTTTTTTCCCTCTGGTCTTGTTTCTGTGAAAACGAAATTAGTTCACATTTCAGCATACATTTCTCCTACTTAGAGGTGTCAGCAAAGTGTGGTCCAAAGAGCCAAGATAATAGCCACTGTGGTGCAATTGAAGTTCTGCCTCCTTTTTATGTGTGCTGCAGAGTTTCAACCATACCATTATGGCTTATTCCAAAGAAGCAATTTTTTTTGGTAACAAAAATAACTTTTTGTTCTTCTCATTTTCGTGAACAAATGGCACAGGTATAAAACAGCCATTACCTGGCTCAACAGTATTACCTAGACAAGGATCTAGGTGTCCTGGTAGACCACTGCTTAAGTATTGCTTAGCGCATTGTAAGCCGCCCTGAGTCTCCGGAGAAGGGCGGCATATAAATAAAAAAAAAAAAAGTACGTTGTGTTGCAGCTGCCAAAAAAGCCAATGCAGTCCTAGGCTGCATCAGCAGAGGGATAGCATCAAGATCACAAAATTCCTGCCTTTGATTAATTGTAGAGGGAAGAAAGGCTATCTCTGCCCGTCACCTGTGCTTTCTTAATTCTCACTGAACATTTTAGTTGTCACTGTTTCTGTTTGGATACTATGAATCCATGGCAGCTATCCTGACTGCTCAGTTCATAGAAATCTGATTTAAAAATGTCCAGATGGTTGATCGGGTCCAAACCAATAATGATATGAAGAGGAACAGAAGGTAGAATGAGCTTCCCACCATCTGAGGACCGAGAGTTGCCACAGCTTAGAAGATGCTAGGAGAAAAGCTCAACTTCGAACATCCTTGCAGCAAAACTTTGAATTCAGGAGTCAGTTTTCCTAATCCTTCCATAAAAACCAGCACTATACTTCTTGTTGAATTCCCCTTTCAGCTCCTAATGATTCAGGATAGATTCTTGTCTTCCATCACTTCTGGATATCAGACTCCAAGTTGTACTTAAAATACAACAGGTTGTTTTTTTTAAAAAAAATTATATGTACTTTCTCATTCCCTTTCTTATAATATTTGACTAGTGTTACTGATATAAGAACAGATCCTTTAAAAACAACATTATAGTTTTTTTTCATAATTGTGTTTAAACATTTTTTAAAAATCAGCACAATGTAATAAGGGCACTTTAGGCTGATTCGTGTAATTTAAAAAGCCAAATAAAGACAAGATTAGAAGATTGTCAGTTTAAAGGAGTTGTAGAAGAATATATCAATGGACATGACAAAATATTCAACATTTAAAATGCCCCAATTAATGCAGGTTACTTAAAATACAACATTTAAATGAGTGCAAGAAAAAGGTCTGATTCAGATATTTATTCATTTAGTTTTTGATAGCAATAGCACTTATATACAGCTCCGTAGTGCTTTACAGCATTTTCTGAGCAGTTTACAATGTCAGCATATTATCCCCAATTATCTGAGTACTCATTTTCCAGAACTTGGAAGGATGGAAGGCTGAGTCAACTGTGAGCCCATTAGGATGGAACTCATGCTGTCTTCTAACCACTGCACCACCAGGGCTCTTGATATTCTCACTGGTATTGTGTTTCAGCCACACTGGGAGTTGTGGACATTGAAGTTCAATACATGTTATGTACTTCAGGTAGCAGAATGATATCGATGGAAACCAAGGCAGGCCTTTAAAAAGGCTTCAAAAGACAACCTACTTGAACTGGTTTAAACTCAGGCCGAATTTCATTATGCAATCAAGCAGCTCGCTTCCCTACAAACCAATTTAAGGAACTGTTTTGAAATCAGTGGGTCAATGCCCTTGGCATGCCTACCTGATGGTTATGTCTCACACTATATTTGGATAATTATTGCTTGTAGTATAGAATGAACCCTGAAATAGATCTCTCAAACAGCTTGTCATCCAAACAAAGAACCAGTTAACAACAATTCATCCATTTCTTTATCGTGAAGTGAGATCAAAAGCAAGTTAAGAATTGAGAGCATTCAGGATCTCCATTTATATTGCTAAAATGTTTCAGGAGGGACATGGATAGCAACAATTATAGCTGTCAGCCTTCCCTGATCAAATATATTGGATGATTTCTATCACCCCACCATCAGCATGGCCAACAGTCACATTGTGACCATTCATCATATGGAGAGATGGTGATAACTCAACACTTCTCCAAGATATCAGGTTTGAATAGACTACTGTAGTTTAATGTTAGGGTGGGCTCCCAATGGAACCAAAGAGAAAGAATTTACCCTGGACGTGGCTTTTTGAAAAAGGAAGCAGATTCAGTCTCCAAACTGGAAATAGGCAGATTTTTTTTCATGTTTTAAATTTCTCACCCTGCCTTTACATTGTTTGTTAGCTTCCTTGCATATTCAAATGAAAAGAAAACATATACATTCAATAAATAATTATTGGAGTAAAGGGTGAAGATCCTTCAACGTTCTGTCCCCCCCCCCTTTTGTGGCAATTTAGTCAATGCTTATTTAACAATTCAAAAGGAAAATAGAATAGAATAACAGAGTTGGAAGGGACCTTGGAGGTCTTCTAGTCCAACCCCCTGCTTAGGCAGGAAACCCTACATCACTTCAGACAAATGGTTATCCAACATTTTCTTAAAAACTTCCAGTGTTGGAGCATTCACAGCTTCTGGAGGCAAGTTGTTCCACTGATTAATTGTTCTAAAGGAAATTTCTCCTTAGTTCTAAGTTACTTCTCTCCTTGATTAGTTTCCACCCATTGCTTCTTGTCCTACCCTCAGGTGCTTTGGAAAATAGCTCGACTCCCTCTTCTTTGTGGCAGCCCCTGAGATATTGGAAGACTGCTATCATGTCTCCCCTAGTCCTTCTTTTCATTAGAATATAATTTTTTATTGGCCAAGTGTGATTGGACACACAAGGAATTTGTCTTGGTGCATACTCTCTCGGTATAAATAGAGGAAAAGATACATTCATCAAGAATCATAAGGTACATCACTTAATGATAGTCATAGGGAAACAGTCAATATAAATCTTAAGGATACCAGCAACAAGGTTACAGTCATACAGTCCTAAGTGGGAGGAGATTAAACTAGACATACCCAGTTCCTGCAACCGTTCTTCATAAGTTTTAGCCTCCAGTCCCCTAATCATCTTTGTTGCTCTTCTCTGCCCTCTTTCTAGAGTCTCAACGTCTTTTTTACATCGTGGTGACCAAAACTGGATGCACTATTCCAAGTGTGGCCTTATTAAGGCATTATAAAGTAGTATTAACACTTCACATGATCTTGATTCTATCCCTCTGTTTATGCAGCCCAGAACTCTATTGGCTTTTTTGGCAGCTGCTGCACACTGCTGGCTCATATTTAAATGGTTGTCCACTAGGACTCCAACATCCCTCTCACAGTTACTATTATTGAGTATTACAATTCTTATATAACTCATTGCAGTAATCCAGAATACAGATCATTATAATTTGAGTACCTCTGTCTAGGCTACTGATGGTGAACCAACCTGGTTGATGCCAAAAGCCAACTAAATCTCCAGCAATACCTAGTTCACCAAGCTGAGAACATTTTTCCCCCAAAGAGAGAGTACAATCTTTCAAACTCAAGTAAACACCATTTCCCACTCTAGTCATAGCATTTTTTCTTTTTAACCTTACCAAGATCATAAAACATTCCTAAAGGCTTTTCTGCACTTCCTCTACACCAGTATTTTTCAGACTTGGCAAACTTAAGATGTGTGGACTTCAACTCCCAGAATTCCCCAGCCAGAATGAGTGGAAATCCATACATCTTAAAACTGACAAGTTTGAAAAAACACCCTCTCTATACTCTGCACTTGTCGGTAATCAGCTTCAGAAATCATCTGTATTAATCAATCTGATCTGATCTGATCAATTTAATATTACGCTGCATAGAGTTTAACTAACTTTTCCCACTCTCCATGGGGTTAATTCATGCTTATCATTCCTGAAGTAGAGAAATTTCTGACTGAAATGGTTTCACTCCCCACCAGAGGCTCCAGAGTGGGGGATGGAGAGAGAAAATGAATAAAAATGGCTTAGAAATTAGTAGTCCCTTCCCCCACCCACCATCTGTCTAAATTAACATAGGTCCCCTGCTGCTTTTATTTTATTTTTTTCCCCCTTTTGCATTGACCCAAGGGGACTGTCCTGGAACCACTGTTGTTATGTTTGCAGGAAATAGAAAGAAAGATTTTGGCATTGTCCTGTCTCTAAGAGACGGATTCATACTATGGTTTGGACTGTAATAATTTAGTCATCATGGATTGTAAACCTTACTTTGCAGTTTAGGTTTTGTACAAATCCCATTATATTATTTTTAATGGCCTAACACAAGGAATAAAACCACCTGTCTGGTGCAGTACAGAAACACTCCTTTGAATATTCTTAAATTACATTGTTAGTTGTAATTAGAACTGGATTAGTTTAGGTAGGGTGCAAGCCAGTGGTGGGTTTCGAATTTTTTTACTACCGGTTCTGGGGGTGTGGCTTGGTGGGCATGACATTGCTTGGTGGGCGTGGCTTGGGAAGGATATTGTAAAATCTCCATTTCCTCCCCAATCCAGGGGAAGGTTACTGCAAAATCCCCATTTCCTCCTGATCAGCTGGAACTTGGAAGGTAGAGAATAGATGGGGGCAGAACCAGTCAGAATTTTTACTACTGGTTCTCCGAACTACTCAAAATTTCCGCTACCGGTTCTCCAGAACTGGCTGAAACCCACCTCTGGTGCAAGCTTCCCAGAGGATTTGTCTATCAAATGGCATGTAATATAAAAAATGGGATGCTGTCCCTCTCCCAATAAAAAAATAAAATAAAATACAAATTGTCTCCTTAATGCACACACACGGAGTATTTTCTGCCACAAGCAGTATCAGATTTCTGATCAAAGATTTCCACAGAAGTTTTGATTTCCCTGCAGCTGGCCAGATTCAGGATGCTGAATTCCTCCCTGACTGTTTCTTTTTCTCTTTGTGGGTTTCTTTTTTCTTTCTTTTCTTTTCTTTTCTTTCTTTTTTTCTTTTTTGCATCTGCCCCTGGCTGACAAAAGCAAGCTGCTGGGAAATGGAGGAATGAGGTGGAAACTAGGGTGAGGGTAGCATTGGGACAGCATTCTCCTCTTAGCAGAGGTTGCATGTGCTTTTTTTGTGTGTGTTTGTGTGTCTCTCTCTGTGTGTGTCTCTCTCTCTGTGTGTGTGTAGGGGTGCAAAGAAATGGCTTGCCATGATCCTCTGCTGCCAAGGGCTCAGAATGACTCTGGGATAGGTCTGGCCGGGAGCCATCGCAAAAAATAGGAGAAAATGCCTGATTCTGTCAGCACAAATGCTCCTTTTGGCCGGCTGCAACATTTTCCATGACACTATCCGCTCTGGCGGAGGGCGCAGGCCCTCCCGTCTGCACACAGTGGGTGAGGGGGAAAAAAAAAAGCAAGGATGACAGATTTGACCTGACAGGTCTGAATGTTCAGATGGAGAAGCTGCTTTGCCTTTGTAGATGCATCTGGGGGGTGGGGGGTGGGGGTGGAAACCAGGGCATAAAAGGAGAGAGGCAGAATGCAAGAGGCAACGTTTCAATGATTCTTCCGCTGAGAACCTGCTCTGGGGTGCCATAGGTCCCAGGGTAAATACCAAGTAGCTTCATTCCAGAATTATACCTTGAAGCAGGTTAGAGGCAAGCCTAATTTCTCTCAGAGCCTCCAGAAAGAGCAGACTAACCTCTACTGGATGCACAAACGGTCTGATTCAGTAAAAAAAAAACAAAAAAAAAACAATTTGCCTTGACTCATCGGAAACATAGAGTCAGAGAGGTCAGTCAACAGAGAGATACAGGAGCAAAAGCCACTCATGAAGATGCTGCACTGCTTTGCCTGCAGACGTGGGCAACTTTGAGATCCCTCCTACAATTCACGCGGCTATACATCGACTCCGTTATTTTATTCCTCGTTTTATGGAAGTGTGGACTTTATAGTTCGTATCATGGAGCACTCCCGTGTAAGAAAGAATACATACAGCTCTGTGGAGTTTCCATGAGCAACCTGTTGACAATGCTAGATCAGTCAATCTGGAAATGGACTAGTTTAGGTGGCAGGGAGGATGGGAGCTTTATTAGTTCACTGCTAAAATCGAGATCTTGGTTTGAGTGACCATTTTCCCCTAGTGGAGTTCTGGAACATGTGAAGCAACAAGTTATGTGAAAGAGGGAACCTCAGAAAGTTTGTAGCATGTAAGCTGGAGTTCTGGCTCATGCGTTAAATGTCTATGGAGATTCTCAGTCATCCAGGTCATGATTGTCCCAAAGGTGCTTTTTTCAAGAGGCAACTGGACTTTCTGGTTTTTCTTTGAAG
>WNWU01000013.1:2848919-2860595 GCA_012654045.1 Ptyas mucosa
ATCTTTCTTATTTATTTATTTATTTATTTATTTATTTATTTATTTATTTATTTATTTATTTATTTATTGGTTCGATTTATATGCCGCCCTTCTCTGGAGACTCAGGGTGGCTTACAATACGTTAAGCAATAGCCTTCATACTTTTGTATATACCTGCTTAGTAGGGCTTTTGGCCTCTCCTAAGTGGTGTTCTTTTTTATACAAAGTCAGCTTATTGCCCCCACAATCTGGGTTCACATTTTACCTACCTCGGAAGGATGGAAGGCTGAGTCAACCTTGAGCCTGGTGAGATTTGAACTCGCAGTAATTGCAGACAGCTGGCAGCTAAGAGCTACTTTAACAGCACTTTTAGTCCGCTGCGCCACCAAGATAAACTTATCTTGAGTTAATGCTGCACATTACAAAGATATAAGAAACATGCCCCAAAATCATTCATTTTGGTTGCCTTTCCAAATGCCCAGGTTTGCCTATAAAGTCTTCAATCCTTCCCATCTGGTGCTGTGACAACCTCTCTGAGAAAATTGAGCAGTTATTAAAGAACCAGATGCTCTACAATATGGATTATGAAATCTATCTATAGAATTTCCCCTTCATGAGATCTCCATCCCCTCCTACTTGTTCCCATTTTTACCTTGATTTGTATCAATACAGGTAGTCCTTGACTTACAACCGTAATGGAGCTGGGAATTCCCAGTTCACAAGGCACCCATGTGACTGACATGATTTTACAACATTTTTTAAATGGTGATCATTAAACAAGCACTGCAGATGGAAAGAGAACATGGTGGTCATTAAGCAAACTCACTGATCGCAGATGGAAGCAAATGTTTCTCTCAGTAAATTGTGCTCACACGACCACAGGATCTTGGAAACAGTCGTAAATGTGGGCTGGTTCTGTGGTTGTGGCTTGGTGGACATGGCATGGCATGGCTTGGTGGGTGCGGCTTGGTGGGCGTGGCAGGGAAAGGATACTGTAAAATCTCCATTCCCACCCCACTCCAGGGGAAGGATACCGCAAAATCCCTATTTCCTCCTGATCAGCTGGGACTCGGGAGGCAGAGAATAGATGAGGGTGGGGCCAGTCAGAGGTGGTATTAACTGGTTCTCTGAACTACTCAAAATTTCTGCTACCGGTTCTCCAGAACTGGTCAGAACCTGCAGAAACCCACCTCTGAAGTGGACATTGGAACTTTAAATTCAGGTTATAAAGTGCCTTTTTAAGGATCCATTATAACTTTGAACAGTCACTAAGTGACCAGTCATTAAATGAGGACTACCTGTATCACAAATCTCCCATCATGCTATTGCTACAGCTAGTGACATATCCTTAATAATTTATCAACAGTTCAAGCCCCAGATTCACTGTTGTCTCCATGAGGGTTACCAGTGTCATGCTACAGATCACTTAGGGTACAAAAAAGAAAACCGTGGCCCATCTGTTAGATGTTGTTCCAGATTTCCATTTCATTTGTGTTCCTATCACACCCAAGTAATACTGCTGAAATTTGACAGCAGAAATACAGCAGTGCAGTTCTTTGCTCAAAATAAAAGACCAAATTATTCTTGCCTTTTAAGATGACCTCAGCCCAGTCAAAAAACAGAAACTGCTTTGCCTTTGATAATATCATTGTGTTACCAAATTCCCTGGAGCCCTTGGGAACAAACAAGCAAAGCAAGCAAGTAAGTTTTTCTACTCCTATAGTTCTTAAGTAATGCAACATAATCAGGGAGCATCAGCCAGATTTTATCAATGTGCATCATTAACCATAGTGAACTAGCACCTGCCATGTAAAACCCCAGGCTTAACAATTATTGATAAGAAAAACAAAAAAGTCTGGATAGTGAACATTGTAATACCAGGGGACCGCAGAACAGAAGAGAAAGAAATAGAGAAAAGTCACAAAATATAAAGACCTACAAATAGAACAGCTGTAGCAAAAGAAAACAAAAGCAATACTAATAGCAATAGGAACCTTGAGTGAAATCCCAAAACATCTCAAACACCCTCAGCATTGACAAAATCAGTCAATTTCTAAAGGCAACTTTATTTGGAACAGCTTATATCCTGCTGCTATATTTTAATATTATTAAACAACATCTGCCTATCTCCCAGTGCTTGGGAAGGATTCAATAGGTGGACAAAGATGGCAAATCTACTCTAAGCATCTGGCTGATTGTGCAACTAACCATAATAATAATAATATATTAAATGTGCACGATGCCCAACTCTGGGCAGTTCACCAGTAATAATTCATGGTTTATAAATTATGGGTTCCATTGTAAATATTTGTTTATGGCTTAGAAAGTAGGGCAACCTAGTTAATTCTGGTTTATTAAACTGTGTTTAAGGAAAAGCTGGTTTAAGGTACAATGAATATCATTGATCCTTGACTTCAGGGCTTGGCAATGTCAAGTCTTAGGTAAATTAACTGGGTTTTATAGGGTTTCCTAGAAAGGAACATAGAATAAACTTGCTACTGGATTTTTGCTAGGCCAAAAGAAGAGGCAGAAGGAGGTTTCTGGCCATTTGGGGACAGTGCTAAACTAACTGTTTTTAAACACTGCATACCTTTGATGTGTAATTTTAAATATCACCTTGAAGTTGTTCCTATTCTAGGAAGTTTCTATGGCACTTTTTGTTTTGCAAAAGATAATAAGAAAACAAAGAGGCCCTTATCTGGGCATCATTTCCCTGGAGTCTAAATTTAAAAAAACACACCATTTGATCTTTTTTGGCAGCTGAGTGACCATTGCACAGTTCACAGAAATCATCTTCCTTCAATCTCAAGAATCTCACCAAGCTTTAGATTAGTGCCTTCAGCCTTGCAAAGGACGATGTTTGTATTAGAGAGACAGAAAGCTGGCAGTAGATGTTCATTTCCCCTGAGAATTAATGTGCTGATCCACCATCTGGAATCTGAGCATTAATGTTCTGGCTTCAGGATAGGGGGCCCAGAGGGGAACAGCTGCCTCCAGGCCTCCCGACAATACATTAACCCCCCAAACTCTCACCTCATTTCACCTTATCTAACAAGTTGGGCAAACATCACCCATGAATGCAAGTTTGTGACCTGAGACAACATGGAGTCCTGCTGCCAAACCTTTTGGCCTTTTCAGATCATCTCCTTTTCCACTAGTTCTCATTATGTAAATTCATGTAGTTTCAAAATGAAATAAAGCGCAAGAGGTTGGTAGAAATCAATATATGAATGGGCTTAAGAAAAATATATTTTACAATGGTTTCACACACATCTTGATTTGGTCACACACATTTTATCTCTCCCCAGTGTTGTCCTTATGTGTGGTCCAAAAAAGCCACGACAGTGTAATACATATAAAAACCGGCAGAGCTTCAATCACGCCATTGCGATCACTATACTGATGTTTTGGAAAGATATCCCTGACTCTCATGCCCTCACATATAGCAAATGACCCATTTCATTAGGTACGCAAATGGACTTGAGTTCAGAAACTTTGATGCAGCTCTGCAACAGAGCTGCCTCAAGGTTTTAAGATGTGTGAGCTTCCATTTCCAGAATTCTCTAGCCAAAATTCTGACTGAGGAATTCTGGGAGTTGAAGTCCACACATATTACAGTTGTCACGTTGAAAATTACTGTTCTGCAGAATTCTGGCGAAGAGGATACATTTAACATCCTCTGGCTGGGTGAGGACTTCATTGAAATTATGTCAAATAGGAGAATGAAGATTTTCCAGTGGGTGTGGGATGGTTTTAAGTTGTGGATTTTAACTGTGGATTTTTAATGTTGTATGCCACCTAGAGTCACTCATGTGTGAATTGAGCAGCTATATAAATTTATTAAATAAATATATAAGGAAATTGGGGCTTATACTACAAGGCAAAATTTTTATGTGGCAAAAAACCCCTTTGTTTTTTATTTTTGACATTTGCACAGTTCAGATTTGGCTAGAATGAGTTCCAGGAAGGTCACAGAAGACATATTCAGATGGTGCCTGTGGGCCTGATGTCAGAGCTTGCTTACCTTTGATTCATATGATGCTCCTCTCAATTAAAATTTGTACTAATTAAAAATTCAGTTTTCTAAACTGTATAATCTCTACGGTATATTAAAAATGAGAAGCTGTTGCTGTCCCCTAACACACAATATAGGAGAAGATCACAAAAATTAACAAGGTTTTAGGATGAGGGCTCCCAAAATATAGACCATGGTTATAGGCAACTCACCATGATCCTCTTTATGGTTTCCTCAAGCCTCAATGGATGGAAATAAAAATGTGAGATACTGTTTTTATTTTTGGGGAGGTGGGAGGGGGTGCTTAAAGCCTTGCCAAAGTTGATAGCACCACTTGATCGCCTTAAAACTCTTGAACATTTCCATGGGCATCCACAGGGAGGTGTTAAAATGTGAAAATAATCAATGTTTTTTCATTTCATTTCTAATATTAAATTTACATTTTTGAAGAAAAGTTGATCAACTATAATGCTTGTAATATTATCATCCACATTTGTAAATATTGATAGAAAATCCCCCCTTTTTTTAATCCCAAAGGTGCTTTTTTCAGGAGGTACCTGGACTTTGTTAGTTTTTCTTTGAAGACATTTTGCTTCTCATCCAAGAAGCTTCTTAAACTCTGACTGGATGGTGGGAAATGGAAGGATTTATATTCCTTGCAGACAGCTGGTCATTTGCATCCTTTTAGAGAGTCATTGAGGCCACTTGGAGGTTTATCTGTGTACTCAGGGAGTCCTCAGGAATCCTCCTTTTTTCTTTACTCTATATTCAACACTTTAAGGTAGTGGTCCCCAGCCTTTCTGTTAAGAAATGGTTATTGCCTAATTGGTTGGCCAGGAAATATATAAGACAACATTGTCCCTAAAAGTAAAATACTATAAAACCCAGTTTGTCTATATGTTATTCACAATTAATCTCAAATCGTTTCCATGCGTAACACTCTAACAGTACTCTGCTTTATAAGCCACAACTTTGGGTGTAACTCAAAAATATCCTTAACACTTTCTGACTTTGGGGACCAATGGCAGCAGCAGCGGTGGGGTGGGTGCAGAGGTGATATTCAGCAAGTTCTGACCAGTTCTGGAGAACCGGTAGTGGAAATTCTGAGTAGTTTTGAGAACCGGTAAATACCACCTCTGACTGGACCCACCGCCATCTATTCTCTGCCTCCCGAGTCCCTGCTGATTGGGAGGAAATGGAGATTTTGCAGTAACCTTCCCCTGAGGGGAGGGGATGGAGATTTTACAGTATCCTTCCCCTGGAGTCAGGTGGGAACAGAGATTTTACAGTATCCTTCTTCTGCCACGCCCACCAAGCCACGCCCACCAAGCCATACCAGGCCCACCAAGCCACGCCCATAGAACCGGTAGTAAATTTTTTGGGGTGGGTGGGTAGGAGAGGGAATGGTTCCGCTCACAGAAAGAGCTTTACAAACTCACGCCCACCACTTTGCACAGGGGGAACTGCATGTGCTCACACCCTCGACTACTGCTTGCCCAGCCCAGTTCAGAACAGACTGGAGACAGGTACTAGGCCATGACCCAGGGTTTGGGAACCCCTGCTCTAAGGCACCTAAATAATAGAATACTAAAAATCGAAGTAAATTAAATTGATAATCACTGCACTAAAATAACATATTGTACCAAATCTGAGAAAGTGGAGCAATAGATGGTTTTTCTATGGAGATTCTCAGTCATGCAGGTCATGGTTGTCCCAAAGGTGCTTTTTCAAGAGTCAACTGGACTTTCTGGCACCTCTTGAAAAACCACCTTTGGACAATAGATGGCCTTGTGGCTAGATTTAACACTATGTTTAAAGATCGCACTACTTTTGTATTAATTCTTTATGGATACCTTTTTAGTTTCTACAAATGTCACTCCTTTAATAATTATTCCGTATATGCTTTTCTGATTCTATTAGCATTGTTATGTTGTTTTGGTTGTACTTCTGCTTATTTAATTTTTTAAAAAATAAATAAATAAAAGGTGAAGATGATAGCCAAAAATTTCCGACTGAAGCCACAATGGCAACTCAATCATGGCAACCATTTTCACTTTTTTCTGCCTCCCTGGCATGCCCCTGAATTCTTCTGAAACAGGTATATGGCTGAATGTACAGATAGACCTCAATTTACAACTGAAATTGAGCTCAACATTTCTATTACTAAGCAAGGCAGTTGTTAAGAGAGTCGTGCCTGTTTTACAACTTTTTTTTTTTGCCATGGTGGTTAAGTGAATCATGCAGTCATTAAGCAAACCTGGCTTTTCCCATTGACTTTGCTCATCAGAAGCTTCCTAGGAAGGTTGCAAATGACAACCCCAGAACCTCAGGATGCCACAATTTTTGTAAATACATGCCAGTTGCCAAACAAGCTTGAGGGTATGACTGTGGAATGCTGCAATGGTCATAAGTGTGAGAACTGGTCATAAGTCACTGTTTTCAGTGCCATTGTAATGGTCATTAAACAAATGTTTGTAATACCAGGACTATCAGTATGCCAATAAAACCTGGAGCACTCTTGAATCAACTGTTTCAGAGATCTTTCAGGTCCTGCATTGGTAGGATTTAATTAATCTCTCTCAGTACTGTATTCCAGACCTCTGGGACTACTGGAGTATCTTCTTTCTGCCATTGACCAAGTCTCAGCAGTAAACAAGAAGGACTTAAGATCAAGGTCTTAATTTATGGATAGGACAATCATGAGCAGAAATACAAGCCACCTCACTGTTCTTCAATCTTGTCTTCTTGAAAGTATGTGGCCTTCAACTCGCAGAATTCCCCAGCCACATCTTCAAATGGCCAAGGTTAAAAAAACACCGAGTTAGATAGCTTATCAAAGCCATGTTAAGGATAACTTCAAGAAGATGGAAGAGGATAGAGGGAAGTTTGGAAATTATAATTATGAACAGTTACGGTTAAAGAGTTAATGTAACTCTTAAATCAGCAGCAACTTTTTTTTTCAGTCTGAAAAAGAGACAGGATGATTTAATGACTAGCCGAGAAGTTCTGTGCTTCACATGAAGTCCAAAAAAAGATGTTATTTTGCATGGCTTTCGAAATATGCATAGCCTTACTATCAACGATTAATCTATATGTCCCAAGATAGTGTACCCCTTAATTCCAATCGCTGGGGACAGACTAAACAACAAGAATGTTCTTGCCAAATCCTTCTTCCCCTCAGTTCCCTTTCCAGAGCTCAGAGAGGCTGTGCTTTTTAGACACTGGTGAGTTTATAGACGTTTGTGGGAACAAACATCCTCATGGACTCTCCACTAGGGATTATCCTCTGCCTTTTAATTCTTTTATTTCTGAAAAATTCAAAAGTTGGCATGCTTCAAAGCAAAGCCCCCATCTTCAGAGCTTTTTTTTAAATTCCAGGAATCTCTCTTCTCTTAGCTCTTAAGCCCCACTGGCATTCTGGAAAAAAAATGAATATGACTGCTTTTTGAAATATGCTTACTTTTTCAGGAAAAAACCCACCAAATAGAGAATGTCCTGGGGATTTTAAGGGTGGGAGAGAGTGGGAGATACAAGCAAGGCAGTAGCTACTTTTGTGAAGAACCAATTATTTCCCATATATCTGCTATCTTGTGAAATCCCTTATGATAAAAATGTTTGCGTTCCCCATGGCAGAATCCTTGATTAATTTGGAATAAGAAACACAGCATCTGTGTTCCCTCAATACCAGGTCAGTCAACTGCGTGTACCCAGCATGATAAACTGGGTTGGTATTCACCTTAATTTTCTTGTGGTTTTGGTTAGCTTATAGCTGAGGGTGCAATGCAGGTTAATTCATTGATCAGATTAAGTGAGTTGTGTGAACAGAGATTCTTTCGATTCTCTGAAATGCCTTTTGAGGCAGATAACTGAATTCCTACTCACATCAAGTGCATCCCTTGAATTCCTGGTCTTTTCTAGAAGCTGCCCCCCCCCCTCCCCAAACACCAGCTTGGCATTCTGCAGTGCTTTTGGCACAGCAGCTTGTTTTTAGTTTTCTCCATGTCTCCTTAATCCAAAAGAGATATATTTTGTAGCTGATGCTGGAGTGGGATCAGCTGATGGCGTCATGCTGAATGATGTTTGAGAATCCACTGGCCTCACATTTTTAACATTTCCCTTCCACCCCCCACCCCCAAGCAGTACCACCACGTTTATTTTCCACTGGTTCCAGTCTCCAACTGTCACCCTTCATTAACGTTTTTTGCAATGAGCTGCTTGCTCTCAAAGTGGCACTGAAAATCACACAATGCAGAGAAAACAAAATAGAGCATCTGGTATTAATGAGGAATTAGTGGAGGACAGGGGTTATGAGTTAAAAGGCACCCAACCAGGCAGATTCCAGCTATAGAGGATTCAACACAGACAAGTAGCCTGCAGTCATGCTGGTTTTCTGCTTGGGCAAACATTGGTAGATGTTAATAGCTGCATTGGGATGGGCTTCCGGCCATGAAAATCAATATGTCTTAGTGGCCGGTGTTCTCTTCTGTAAAAATGGAAGCAGCTAAGTTAAGGGTGGCCAATGGGCATCTAAAAGACAGCTGCCTGGTGTCTTTGTATTTGGGGATTGTTGATATGTGACAATAATTTTTTGTTGTGGTCCGCCTGGCGGCCTGCAGAACTGGCAGCAGAGTTGGACAGTAAGGAGGTTGGGGAGGAACATGGGCCAGTCCTGGAGTCTGGGGAAGGTGCGGATGAGGGCTTTGTGTTGAAGGGGGCCAGGGCCATCTGGGAGTTACGTGCTGCCTCCAGAGCCTCCAGAGTCGGACATCAGTGAGGCAGAGGAACAGGGGGAGCCTGTTCCCAGTGTGCGTATGCACAGAGCTGCCAGAAGGCAAGAACAGTTAAAACAAAAGGGACAATTCGGGAGTAAGGCTTGGAGATGATTGGCCCCTCCCACAAGACTTAAAGGAGGAGCAAAGGCACTTGAGCCTTTGCAGGAAGCAACTTTGTTCATTCTGGTCGGTTTAAATTCTGAAGCTCCGTTTTGACTCTGTGCTCTGTGTGGCCTTGCAAAGCTAAGTGCCAATTAGGTCTTTGGCAGCGTATCAAGGGAGATAAAGGTGGGTGCTTATCAGCCTTATCCCGAAGGACTGTGGCAGACTTCTGTTGGACTCTTTACAAACTATTTGTGCCTCATTACGGGCTGTGAATGAACAGAATTCACAGCCGTTGAAAGAGGGTTTTTGGGACTAATCGTGTGCTTTTTACTGTCTCAGGAAGCCTAGGTCAGAACACTTTTTATCTTGCAAACAGACATAGTCAACTGTCACAAGACATGCCATGACAGTGGATATTTCATAGCAGCCATTCTGAGAAATCCAGCAGTTGAATAAATTCTTGAGCATTTGGCTCAAAGAAAGGAGCTTCGGTAATTGGAGGATATCATATCACATTTAGTAGTTTTCTTGGCCATATCTAGTCTTTGTTTTAGCTGTCTATCTTTTGCATAGTATTTGCCATTGGTAAATCACAAAGGTGCCAAATTTGTCTCTTTGGTCCCTCAATTTTTCTTCATCCCTCTGTTGGGCCTGAAGCAATGGAAGGAACTTACCTGATTGGCTCTTGCTAATAATTTGAGAAAAAATCAATGTTAAGCAGGAGGAAGGACTTGTTTAAACAATAGGCAATCAGCTAATGGAATTCACTGCTGCAATAAACTACTAGCTTAGAGGGGGAAAGGAACTAACTGCTTCATCGATCTATCAGCAATTGTTAATCCCTAAGAGATTTCAAAATAGACTTCTTTGCCTGTGCCAATCTTCCAGTGTGAAATGAGGAAGTCCCTGAGTGAGAAGGAGGTGCAATTAAATGGGCAGGTGCCAAGCAGATGCAACTCCATTCCCTGGGAAACTTTGGTCAGAGGCATAGATCTGGATAATATGATCTGATTGGTGGATAAATAACCTCTACCAATCAGATGATGCCACATCTGATGATTGGCATCCTTTCCTATGTTTTCTTATTTCCTGTCCTTTTTAAGGACAGCCTTACTAATAAGACTGCTACCCAAAGATATGGGTCTCACTTCCTTGCTGAGAAGCAGAATTTGTGCTCTTAATAGAGGAGAGTCCCAGTTCAATTTCTGCCATGTTCCTACTCCCCGCTGTAGCCGAATGCTCTCTTGATAGGATGAATTTCAGCCCAAATGATCTTGGTGTCCTTGTATCAATGGGTTTGAAGAGGGACAGATGAAAACATGAGGAGGTGGTATGTTTATTTAGTTTTCTATAATTTGTTTGAAGAGATAAAAAAGACCATGATGGTAAGAACCTGGGCAGAAATAGGACAGTGCAATCAGTATTTGGATGACAGATGAGCAATGACTGGCTGGCAGAACTGTGTGCTTGGTTATTGGACAAAAATGATTAACGGTGATGAACTGGTGGGCTCTCCACAAGTAAATATGCCATGCTGTTTTATCAGTTCTATTTCTAGAAAGATTTCAAAAGGTCACAAAAAGCTGGAACAATATGAAGCCAGCTTCAGTCAGAATCATACAGGTTTGGGGACAGGAAGACTGGTCGTCTGGAAATTCCCTTGGAATATACTACATACCATAGAAGTGGGATTGTGGTGCTACTTCCAACAAACAGATGGAAAAGAATGACATTTATTGCCCATTTGCTATTACCTAACTTTAACTTTTCCAAACTACCCTCTAAAAATAAAGTAGCATGCTATTATTGGAATAATTAATAATAATTAATAAAAGTATTGATATTATTAAAATTAAATTGTATTTAATTAATATTAAAATAAACACTTGTCTTCCTGTCACCGATCACCAATTTCTGAGCAATAAAGGCCATTTAAGGGAAGTTTTGAATGAATAAATTTAATGAGCGAGCCTTTTGGACTTTTTTTAAAGCATTCATTCATTCATTCATTCATTCAAAACTTCCCTTAAATGGGCTTTGTTGCTCAGAAATTGGGAATGATTAGAGAGAGAAAGACAATGTTTAAACATGTTTATTTTATTAATATATTATTAATTATCTCAATAATAATATGTTACTGTATTTTTAGAGGCTACTTTGGAAAAATACTGATCAACAACAGATAGCAAGTTACCATCTAACCATGGGACCCTTATGGAAAATGTCCCTTTTATGTTTAACCGAATTGTTAGGCCACAAAAGTGCACAACAGAAAGTGTCATTTGCTCCTGATTTTAACATGCAGGAAAGTTGAAACAATGAAGGCTTGCCTTTATTAAAACTGTTAAAGATTTCAAGACAGACTCTTTGAGGCCCAGTGACCAATGCAATATGTTCTCCTCCAGCTGAAGTTTCTGAGCTGTTTTAAATGCCTCAAAAACAGAAAGAATAAGATTTGACTTCAGGTAATTCTAGAGGGGTTCCTCTGTAAATCTCAATTCAATTTTATATTTAGAACATATTTTGCACAGGTTTGTTGTCGTTTAGTTTGGGATGTTTTTTTTTATACTGTACACCACCACAAAATTACACTGTATCAGGTGGGCAGCCATATGAAACAAACAAACAAACAAACAAATAAATAAATAAACAAACTCCTTCCTTCAGTGGCAAGAGCCCAGGAGGTTGACAGGCATGCTGGTAGCAGCTGCTTTTTCTCAGCTGTTTGTTCTTTGGCTGTGATGACGCCCAAATTATTGTCTATGTCAGGGGTTCCCAAACTTGGCAGCTTTAAGACTTGTGGAC
>WNWU01000013.1:2860995-2901631 GCA_012654045.1 Ptyas mucosa
AGAGAGAGAGAGAGAGAGAGAGAGAGAGAGAGAGAGAGAGGGTGTGTACTCTGGTTATACATTATCTACTCCTAATTTTCAATGTCATAAGGTCAAGTAGGCTGTTTTCTGTTTCAACATAAAATAATGACTTGATTTAGATAGATCATCAGCAAAAATTATGGAGAAGTGCTAGACTACCAATATATCATAACAATGAAAGTCTGTGGTTGACCAATGAAGAATCATAAAGTCTATAAATTATGGCAAAACAAAGTGATGCTACACAACTGTACCATTTGGATCATCCCCTGTTGCCTATTTGGTTGCCAACTAATACAGTTGGATTCACTGAATGTGCAAATCAAATTATTATTTACAAATAATAATAACCATAGTTATTTTCTGAAAATAAAACAGCTAGAAACTCTTATAGAGTAAATACAAGGGTTGTAAAAGCATGTGATGATATAAATAGAATATAGAAATAAACAGTCAAGTAGAAAAGTGGTTGGGTTATCATGTTCCATCATCTGAAGGAACAAGGCATACAGAATAAATTAGCATCTTTTTACTGCTGGTATAAAGATCATAACTTATATAAGGTTGCAGTCAAAGGCCGTGATGTATTTCACATTGGTTTTTGAGTAAGTATATCTTGCTGGCTTAGATTTTGTTGACGTCTCCACTTATTTGTCCAGACAAGTAGATAGGAGATAACCAGAAAGGTCCATTCTGATGCCAAACAAGAACAAATTGGGGTGGAGGTAGGGCAGGAAGAATGTAATACTGAAACATGGAAGACCAAATGCAAATCCGTCTGCAGGTATGGCTACTGTTGTTCTAGGTGTTATTGAGCACATCTTGTAGGAGATGACAAGGCTGAGCCCAAGGGAGGGGTCAAATGCATCATCAGTTCTCCAGTCCCTTCACTCCCAAGAGATCTAAGTGTAGTCCATCTTGAATTCCATTGATTCTTATCTACCGCCTATTTGCTTTGACTGTTAGTAGTTCAGATTTTTGTAGAAAGCTTGAAATAAACCTTTGTATTCATTTGAACTGCCTGGACTTCCTGATTTTCCTGTGCTTGACACATCTATATTTTTAAAAGTAACTTATCTTATAGGATTATTGAGAGAATAATTTTTCCTAAAAGCTGCTTAAAAGAAGATTAGGAGTCAGTCCACAAACAGACAGTAGGGTTTCTTTATATATTCAATTGATCAGCGGGTTATTGATTTCCCCAAATTTGGGGAAAGTCTTCTTCTCAAACTTTGCCCAAAATGCCCTTAAAAGCTGCTCTGTAGGGTTCATTGTAACCCTACCATGCATATCTTTCGATTTATATGAGTTTGGTATAGTTTTACCTTTTTAACATTTTAAGCCGCCCACAGTTACCCTGGGGTAAGATGGCCGGCCAATAAATGTAATAAATCAATTTAATAAATAATAAAATATTTTAGAAGAAAAAAAAGATAACGATCAGCTCTCTCACTGACTGGCCAAAAAAAAAAAAGCTTTGCACTAAAATGGTTTTTAATGATGTTCTGGAATGGCAGGGTTGGAGAATATAAATTAATCCTCGACTTACAACCACACCTGAGCCCAAAATTTCTTTTGCTAAATGAGACAGTTGTTAAGTGAATTTTGCCCCATTTTACGACCTTTCTTGACACAGTTGTTAAATTAATAACATGGCTGTTAATTGAATCTGGCTTCCCCATTGACTTTGGTTGTCAGAAGGACACAAAAGTTGATCACCTGAGACACTGCAACAGTCATAAATATAAGTCAGTTGCCAAGCATCTGAATTTTGATCATGTGACCATGGACATGCTGCAATGGTTGCATGTGTGAAAAATTGTCACACCATTTTTTAATAAAAAAAAGTTATTACTTCAAACAGCCAGTAAATGAACTGTTGTAGGTTGAGGACTACCTATACCTTGTTTTACAATTTACATAGGTAGCAGAGATAGTCACATTGGGAAACTGTGCAGTTGTTGTGACCTCTTCAGACAATGTTCCAAAAGCTGGAATTTTGGGGTAGATCAGAGGTGGGTTGCAGCAGGTTCTGACCAGTTCTGGAGAACCGGTAGTGGAATTTTTGAGTAGTTCAGAGAACCAGTAGTAAAAATTCTGACTGGCCTTGCCCCCATCTATTCTCTGCCTCCCGAGTCCCAGGTGATCGGGAGGAAATGGGGATTTTACAGTATCCTTCCCCTGGAGTGGGGTGGGAATGGAGATTTTACAGTATCCTTCCCCTGCCATGCCCACCAAGCCACGCCCACCAAGCCAAGTGGGCTACTGCCAGTTCGGACCGGTTCTAGCGAACCAATAGTTCCGACAATCAGCTGGCCCCGCCCACCTGCCCCCGCCCTATCCTATCCTATATTCCCTTCTTTTTGGCTCAGCTGATTCGAGTGGCACAGATGATTTCTACGCCTCCACTGTTCTACTTATCGGGGCTGCTGTAGAAGGTAAGCAACTGAGCTCCAAATTGCTGTATTTTGAATGCTGCATGCATGTGCGCGTTCACAGAACCAGAAGTGAAATCCAGCAGGTTCTAACAGGTTCTGGAGAACCGCTAGCGGAAATTTTGAGCAGTTTGGAGAACCGGTAGTGGAAATTTTGAGTAGTTCGGAGAACTGGCAAATACCACCTCTGGCTGGCCCCAGAGTGGGATGGGAATAGAGATTTTGCAGTATCCTTCCTCTGCCACGCCCACCAAGCCACGCCCACCAAGCCACACCACACCACACCTACCAAGCCACACCCACAGAACCAGTAGTAAAAGAATTTGGATTTCACCACTGCACAGAACCAATTGTTAAACCGGTTGTAGCCCACCACTGGGTAGATGGGCCATGGTTACTCCAAAAGTGCAATAAATTGGTGGATCTGAACTGAGTGTGAAAAAGACTTCAAAGTTCAGCCCTCCAGCTCTCTTCCATTCTAACAATTAGGTGATAGGGAACAAGCTGAAACTACTGTTACTGGCTTCACTGCTGTGTAGCAGAGACCCTTCATCAGTTGCCTGATAGGCTTTTGTTGGGTCTCTTCTAAGTTATGACTCAAGGGAACTTCAATCTGCTTTCTCTTGGTGTTCGATCTGAAGCATTTCAGAAGTTTGGAGCCAAGTTCAGGACCTCTCACAGATCTTAGTAGATACAATACTCAAAAATGGACTATGATGGACACAAAATAAAGTGGGATGATTATTTCCCATGATTTGGAAAATATATTTCTACTGATACATCTTATAATCTCAGTCATGTAACACTGCTAAACTCGTGTCTAGTTAATAATCAATTGCTATTCCAAATTCTTTCTCACAAGGACTACTGCCAAACCAAATACCCTCATTTTATATCTAGACATCTGAGTTCTTTTTCTTAAGTGAAACGCTATGTGTGTGTGTCTGTTAAATATCATTCTGTTGTATTCAGCCAAATTTTCTCCACCAGTACTTCTCAAACTTTGCAGAAATTCTATTCCTAAATGAATTTGGGTGACCTCCCATGAGTAAAACTAATAATTTCACTGGAGTTAAATTTGGGCAAGAAATAAATATATTGTTTGCTTTCCATAATTAAATATACAGATTAAATTACAGGGCTTTGTCATTTTTGCTCGCTGAAATTTGTGAAGGCGAGATGAGGACTAAAGCCCAAAAGGAGTCCAAACTCTGATGCTATTTTGCCTGTCCAAGACTGACCACATTTGACAATGTGTGTGACACCCTTCTTGCCTAAGGGGTGCTAACCAATGGTTTGAAACCCCTGGTACAATATAGGAAGATCATTATGGGTTTTATTTCTATATTATGAGTTATTAGCTGTTCCATCAATTCTGTATCATCTGAACATTTGATAAATATTTTCTTGGTCTCCTCAGAACATCAATAACCATGTTGACTCCAGATTCTAGTACTTTCCACTCAATGGTCAAACCAATTGAGAGCCATCAAAATGAAGCCTACAAATATCTGGGCATTTTACAGTTGAATAACATCAAACATAGGCAAGTTAAAAAAGTGATTTGGAAGAATCACATCCAAAGAGTGAGAAAGTTGCTAAAGACAAAATGAAACAGTGGAAACGCTGTCAAAGCCATTAACACGTAGGCCATACCTGTGATATGACACTCTGCTGGAATTATTAACTGGATACAAGTTGAACTGGACCATTTGGACTCAAAACAAGAAAACTGATGACACTCATGAATATCAAAACAAAGTAATTAAAACATCTGGTCCGAATGGCTTTAATTGTAATATTTTTAATTGGTTTTTTATTTCAAGCCTACAGTATTGGCCAAATGCCATTTTGTTTAATAATATAAAGTCAATTAACTTTCTTGCATGCAGAGTCAAATGTTTTATTTCAGACTCCAAGCTATCCTTCCACAGAACCATGCCCTCCATAAATGCTGGAAATGCCCTCCTGGAAATTCCAGGAGTTACAATCTCCAAACATCTGGAGGGAACCTGGTTAGGGAAGACAGAGTTGTAGTCTAGCTTTGACTTAGGGTCACCGTTCCTACACTGAAGGCACTTTTATATATTGATCAACAACAGAAGTAGATATAGTGATCATATAAGAATTATTTGCATTGGGAAGGGAAATTGCATTGGCAGGGAAATTAATTTGCTAATTAAGTAAAGGGGGTAATCAGACAAGACGGTTATCATTATACTTGCTAACTCTTGCATCTAAGAGAAGTTTATTTCCTGATATGCTGCAGGGCCCCCCAGACAAGTTTTGGATAAACTTTGGATAAATGCAATGCATGTGTGGCCCTTTTGCATGCACCCTGCCCTCCCGTGCATGCACACATGGACCCCCACATGTGCCTCATGTCCCCTATGCACGCACACATGCTCTTTGCATGCGCTCCCCCCCACACACACGTGCATGCATGGGCCCCCTGCATGTGCCCCCACCCCCAGGCATGCACTCAGACCCCCCACACATGCCCTGCCCACCATGCATGCACGCACCCCCCCACATATGTGCCCCAGCCTCTTACACATGTGCATATGGGGCTCCCCACACACACCCCACTCCCCACTCATGCGCATCAGAGACCCGAAGACTAGCTGACCAGCGGGAGGCACGCATGCATGGCGAAGCCGAACTGGGGCACCGGCTCGCATGCCCACAGGGAGGGCACTGCATGCCACCTCTGGCACATGTGCCCTAGGTTCGCCATCGTGGCCCTATACCAGTGATGGCTAATCCTTTTGCCGTCACGTGCCAAAAGCAGGGGGAGCAGAGGGGTGTTGTGTGTGTACGTGCCCACACCCATAATTCAATGCCTCCCTGTGTTCCCTCCGCTTTTGGCATGTGACGGCAAAAAGGTTATCGGTGGGCCCGGCAGGCCCATTTTTTGCCCTCCCCAGGCTCCAGAGGCTTTCTTGAAGCCTTGGAGGGCAAAAACAGCCTTCTCCACCCACCCCAGAGGCCCTCCAGAGGCCAGAAATGGTCCATTTCCCGACTTCTGGTGGGCCCGGAAGGCCCTAAAATCAGCTGGCCAGCGCGCACATGTGCGCTAGGACTGAACTAGGGCAATGCTCGCGTGCCCACAGATATGGCTCCACGTGCCACCTGTGGCACACGTGCCATAGGTTCGCCATCCCAGCCCTATACCATTCTGGACAAATGGCTGTCCAATCTCTTCTTAGAAACCTCCAGTGTTGGAGCACCCACAACTTCTGAAGACAAGCAGTTCCACTTGCTTATAGTAAAGTAAGCAATTCCCTTACTTTAAAGTTTAAAGTAAAATTCTAAACTGAAATGGGCTTGCCTCTGGGAAGGTGTGATCAGTATAGGGTCAGAGGGAGAAACAGCTTTTGTTTCCTTCTGTTTTTGTGTTTAAGGGAAGATGATGTGATTGTCCAAAGCTGCAATATTTGCTCGGAGAAGCAAAGACTGCCAGCCAGGCTAGGACTGAGGAGATCCTGCGTGGGCCTGCTAACAATAGAGAGGGATGCTGGAGGCACTGACATTCGGTAGCAGGGGAGGACAACCTTGTTGAGACTAGAAGCAATATGTTGCAGGTGGTAATTAGAATTTGCCTGCTGACAGCACAGTGATGCTATGTTGATCACCTGAAGGGGTTACGCTAGGATTCTTAATTCGTTTCCTCAAACCTTGCTTTCGGATCTTATAAGGATGGTAGAAAATTCACCCAAATAAATGCCAACAACTGGAAGTGAGTCAATGATAGTTTATATTCTAAAGCTAGCAATTGTAGTGAGTCACTGCTCTCCTACACCTCACCTTTAAAGCCCTTCATGGCATGGGTGGAGGTTACTTGAGGGACCATTTCACCCCATTCGTCCCACTTGTGCTGGCAGAGGAGGCATGCTGCAGGCCCCGATTATTTTGGCTGGTGGGGTCCAGGAGGAGGCTCTTCTCTGCTGTTGTTCGTGGCCTCTGGGACATCTCCCTGCCCCATGTGAGGTTGGCCCAAACCAGTGGTGGGATTCAGCCGGTTCGCACCACTTCGGGAGAACCGATTGTTAATTTTCTGAATAGTTTGGCAAACTGGTTGTTGGAAGAAATCATTAGGGCAGAGAACCGGTTGTTAAATTACTTGAATCCCATCACTGGCCCAAACCCTCCTATCTTTTTGTAAGGGCCTAAAGATGTGGTTCTGCCAGTTGGCTTGGGGCCCCAGTGAGGAAAAAGTGCAATGCAGGAGTAGTAACCTCCCCCCCCCCACACACTCCTGCCCTCCCCATGTGTCCTTGGTTTTAATCAGAGGTGGTATTCAAATTTTTTAACAACCGATTCTGTAGCCGTGGCTTATTTGGAGGCATGGCTTGGTGGTCATGTGACCGGGTGGGCGTGGCTATGTGCATAGGGACTACTCAGAGGGCTGAAAAAAGTGAATTATAACTGGTCCTTGCACTTTTGACCGGTCCTTGCACTTGCAACCGTCCTCACATGTATGCCCGTTGCAGCATTCTTAACAACCGTGTGACTCATTTCACAACTGCGGTGCTTCTCCTCACCATGGTGACAAGATAGGGCACAAATGTAAAATGTGAGGACAATCGTAAGTGTGACGACCAGTCAAAAGTGCGAGGACCAGTCAGAAAACACTTTTTCAGCTCTCTGAAGGCTGAGGGCTGAAAAAAGTGATATATATATACATATACCCAAAGGCTACATAGGTTTTATATTGGTGATTGATCCAAGATAGTTTAAGCATTCCCATACACTACCAGAGAACCCTGTATAATGGCTTTACGCAGTGGTGGGTTGCCCCCGGTTTGGACTGGTTCGCAGGAACCGGTAGTAAAACAGGCGGGAGGCCCCACCCACCGTCCTGGATATCGTCATCAGCAATCTGCGCATGTGCAGAAGCAAGGCGCGCGCGTGAGCAAAGCAAGCGTGCACACGTGATCCCGTTGCGAACCGGTAGTAAAGGTAAGTGGAACCCACCCCTGGCTTTACGTCTGATGAGGACACCAAGGAAAAGGGATTCACAGGTATCACATTTAGTGTGAAGATACTACAGACAAATGTCTTTGAAAGGCAGCATTAGCAGCTTTGAAATATAGGAAGTTCCAAGGCTCTAATTGTTATTCTAAGACGCTGACCCTGCATTTTACTGCAGAAGGCGGGCGAGAGATAAAACAGCAGCAGTGCATATCCTTGAATCTGCAGCCTCTGCTAACGGCATAAATTCTATAGGTATTTAAACCATTGACAGCATATTGGCACAGTTAGAAAATCCTCACTTAAAGGAACTACCAAAGAAGTGCAGTTCAAGACACATAAGCAATACTGTGGCTGCAAACAAATCATTATGGAGGAGTACAGGCAATTCAAGTTAATATTCTTATTTCGATTCTCCTTGAGATAACTCCTTTGGTTTAAATTAGCAGCCACCACCATTTTTCAGGATCCCACCCACCCACCCATCCCCAAATGTTGGCAGTGAAATCCTAGTGTGTCTCGTGACCACAAGAAAAAGTTGGGGGCCTATGACCTGCTTGCTTCCTTTCTGAATAAAATCTTCTGCAGAACATCATGAGCCTGGAATGCTCTGTTTCCATCTCAATATCATTCGTATTTAATTTGGAGACAGAATATAGACAGAAGAGGGCTCCATTATGATTAGGGGCACCTACTAGCCGGGGGTGGGCTTCAAAAATTTTAGCAAGGGGTTCTCTGCCCAGTTGCTGGGTGGGCGTGGCCATGGTGAGCGTGGCCTCGTCGGCCTCCTGCACCGTGGCAGGGGTGTTTTTGCCCTCCTTGGGCTACGGAAGCTTTCCTCGAGCCTCCGGGAGGGTGAAAACAGCCTCCCCAGGCTCCGAAGGCCTTCTGGAGGCCGGAAACAGGCCTGTTTCCAGTCTTCCCGAACTTCCGGTAGGCACGTTTTTCACCCTCCCCGAGCCTCCGCACACGCCTTGCACTTACCTGCATAAAAAACGGGCCATGTAGGGAACTCCTGGGAGGGGCATGGCGGGGTGGGCGGGGCCAGGAGTGGGATTTGGGGGTTCTCCGAACTGCACAGAATCTTAGCTAGAGGGTCTCGCAAACCCCTGCGAACCCCCAGCAGCCCACCCCTGCTACTAGCTCAGAGTCATATATCTAGTGGGATATCGGTGGAGGCTTTTGGGGATATTTGATCAGGAAAAGCCTGGTTGACTGTCCTCATATCAGGGCAAACAAGCTGATTGAATTGTCTTACAGAGAGCCATTTCTGCCATCTCAACCAGTAGCCTATGATTACATAAAGATGACATATGTGGTACCAGCAGCCCATAACATGCCTGCTTTAAATGCTAGCATAAATAGGATAACATTTTAGATGCATTTTTCAGCATGACCCGTGGAAGGCCTATAAAGTTGATAAAATATTTATTTCATTTTTTAAAATATGTATTGCCACATTTTGTTCTTAAATCTGCAAGGAGAGGAGGTAATGAGGCATTGCTGTGTATTCCTATGCACTTGGGGGATAGGTTTTTTGTTTAGGATGACAATGGCTAGCATCAACATCTGTTTATATTAAGTTTAATTTTATCCTGCAATGGTTGCCTGTAGTTGTAAACATGAAGATTTATATAAAATATTAACTGGAGATAAAGTAAAGGGTTATATAGGGCACGTTCTGCTTTAAACCTGGGTCCCTTGTTCATTTCTTCAGTACATTTGCTTCTGTATAATAATGATGATTATGATGACCCCAAAATGCTGGCTTGTTCAGCTTTCTGAAAATGAACGCCTGGTTACTTTATTGACCACAAATACTGTATGATCTGTTTTGGAGCAGTCTAAAAGCAAGGTTTAAATCTTAGTAATTTGTTGCTTGTTCACAGTAAGCCAGTATAAGCCATCTATTTGGTATGAACATACCACTTTCTCTCATATAGCCTCTTCCACAGAGATGGGGTATCTATAGTTCCAGGGTAATGATGAATTAAAAATTCCCAGCCTCTTTGACTATAGTAGATAATTTAATGAAAGTTACATACAGTATCTGGAAGCTCGAGATTCTGTGTTATGTTAAGAATAGATAAATAATGTTTTTCTGGGGAAGATCCTACCCTTTCTAACACAGACTATGTTCTCACAACACCCTTAACCTGGGCAGTTAAAACTTTTCCCTAAACTTGGTTAGGGTTACCCATAGAACCACTCACTTGTGCTTCAGCATGCTGTGGGACTCGGATGGATTGATCTGGGTAATGGGTCCAATAAAATGGATAATATCAGAAAAGGAGGTATTTCATAATCAGCTAAACTATGTTTTGTGAATAAAGCATTCTATTATTAATCTCAGGTTCTTCCTCACTAAAAAAACAAAAAAAAACTTCTGTTCATTATGCATAAAATGAATGTCCCCCTTTCCTTGTCCTCTTTCTTTCTTTCTTTCTTCCTTCCTTCCTTCCTCCCTCCCTCCCTCCCTCCCTCCCTCCTTTTCTTCCTTCCTTTCTTTCTTTCTTTTTCTTTCTTTCTTTCCTTGCTTTTTTTTTTCCTTTCTTTTTTTTTCAGTTCACCAATGTGAATAATATTCGTGGTATTAAGGAGGAGACAACTGTATTATACTAACACTTTAGGGTCTGTGATGTACTCATGGCTGATGCATACACTATATTAGGCTGAGCTAATGATTGGCTTGTGTATTCAGGAAGTTGTTAGAACCCAGTCATAATTTTACATAATGTTGTGTGAACCAGGCTATAATGTTAAGCCACAACATGAACTGTTTGAGTTTAGCATGTAGTATGAAGTGAGTCAATGGATCAGTTGTTCAGATTTGTAAAGGCTTTCATTCCAAATTGGTGTTTGTGTGTGTGTACAGGCATCCTTGCAGTAACTTTTGCATAGAGTATCAGCACTTCATAAACTCTTTAAGACTCCTTTTAATTACCATTTCTCATTTTCAGAGCTGCAAAATCAGGGCTCTGGAACCGGAGCTCTGTGCTCAACATTCCTTCAGTGCTGAATTGGAAGTAACAAGATTTGGATTTCACTGGGGAGATATGTAGGGATCACGCTTTCTCTGGATTGGAACCTTTGCAGTGAGGTGGAGGGAAACGGCTGATGCTGAGTCAGACTGAGCAGATGAGCAAAATTACTTATGATCCAGCCTCTTTTTCTTTTTATAGCCTTCTCCCTTTCTCTGTGTGCACATTCTTTGCCAAATGAGAGGAGTGTCTCAGATCATTGCACTTCAGTTTGATGACGCTCCCTGAAGACAGCGGTCTCATAAGGACAGGCTGCCAGCAGAATTCAGGGGCCCGTTCAGCTATTCCCCCTGTGGGCCTTTTCTGCCCCATACCGCAGTGAAGGCTGCCCTTTTTCCTTTTTTACACCGAATGGAAGGGGCAGAGGTCTCTCCTTGTCAACAGCCCTTTAAATTGTTTTAAATTTTAAATTGGGTTTTAAAATTGGTTTTAATTTGTTTTTTGGGGGGGGCATATTTAATATATTTTAAATGTTTTTAATATTTGTATTACATGTAATTTATTTTGGCTGTTCACTGCCCTGAGTCCTTTGGGAGTAGGGCGGTATATAAATTTAATAAATAATAATAATAATAATAATAATAATAATAATAATAATAATAACAACAACAACAACAACAACAACAACAACAACCACCAAGAATTTCAGGAAGAAAATCCCATTCCATAAGGGAGCTATACACCTGGGTGCTTCCTCAAGGAGATTCAATTAGCAGAAGTTATTCTCTTCCTGATTCTCCTTTCCCTCACGCCATTCCTGTACAGTTCAAGACAGGGCAGGAAAAGAGTCATTTAGGGCAGGGATAAACTTTGTTAAAGGAAAAGCCATATCTGCCTGGAAACCAAGTCACTGGTACTTTGTACATAAACAAACACATTCATGTATGCCTACATCGTTCACATTTCCAACCCAGACCTAGAAACGACTCACACAACAGTTGAGCAGATTTTAATACAGAACTAAACCTGGCCATTGAAAAGTCAGATTTAGGACCACTATATCTAGGCTATAAACAAATTCTGTGCCCAACATTTTGGTGACAGATTATAAGAATTAGCAAGAATTACATAACTTTGCATCACATGTGCTGGTTTCAGTGGTGGGTTGCTACTGGTTCGCCCCGGATCGGGCGAACTAGTAGTAGCGGTGGCGGGAGGCTCCGCCCACCCTCCCAGACTTTTCTGTGCATGTGCAGAAGCGTTGCGTGTACGAGCGAGCACACATGCACCCACGAGCAAATCAGTAGTGAGGAGTTTTGAAACCCATCCCTGGCTGGTTTGCATTACTTTCCTTGTGTAATCATGAGATTGGTGCAGAATCCGAAAATCGGTTTTTGGTCTTAAATTTGATCATCCCCACCTAGGAGAATTGTTGTCTGGGCATCAGTTTAATCCCAACATGACTGGCTGTTATAGTGCAATGATCTATGAGCTCAAGCAGTACAGGGTTTTTTTGGGGGGGTGGGGGAAGCCCTTTTCACTATTAACTTAAGATATTGGCAAGTCAATCATAGATCAACAGCAGGAATCTAATAATCAACAACAAATCCAAGTGGAGAGACAGGAGACCTGATGGGGTAGAATCCTGAGTTCAAATCTAGCACGTGGACAGAGCAGAGACTTGAAAATTTGCTCTCAGCATCTGCTGCTAGAGATGAATAAATACATAAATCAACCACCTTGAGCCTCACTTTACACCTCAGCAATGGCTCTTTTGTTGGCTTGTTTCTTGGCAAGGCGCTCACATCTACAGAATTCTGCTCTCTGTTGTCAAATTTTTTATCATTTGTCTCTGCTTAAGATGGAAGCAAGGGGGTGGATGGGCAAAGCTTCCTGGATCTGTCTTTCTTAGAGTAGAGTCATTGGGTCTAATGCTGCTGGAATCATCATGGTCAGGCCAATTATCACTAGATGCCTTATCTCTACTTCCTCCCATCCTCCTCACGTGATGAAATGCCCAGCCGCAACGCTGCATTACCTTCTTGTAAAAGTTTCTTTCTTTCTTTTTTTTAATATTAAGATCAGGGGTGTCTGTGGATCTGTGTGTCAATCAAAATTCCAATTTTTGCATGCATGTCCCACATAAAAAGGGCAAGAGCTTTGATTGCACAATCTTGGCTGTTATCTTAAGGGGTTTTTTTTAACCCTTTCCTACAAACACCTCTGGTTAAGATCAAGACATGTGTTTTGTAGTTTTTTATCCCCTCTCTCCTCCTCCATTTCTCTCTTCCTGCCTATCTTTTTAAAGGAAATGTAAGATTCTTGAATGGAAATATGGTTAGCATCTGCCAATTCTATACTCAGCCCTTCCAGAGTATCCAATCCATTTGTAGCTTATCTGTCAGGGCATTCCTTCTGAAACGTAGTCACGAGTTTCATATTCCCTATGACAGAATAACTGTTGTCATTTTCATGCAGATTATTATTAGCCTTCATTAGGAATAAATATAAGCCATTATTTAGGACAATACCAAACACAGATTACTCTTCTCCATCCCCAGCAGTTTCCTCTTTCCCCTTCCCCCTGTCTTTTCAGAGCCTTATGAAAATGTTAGGCCTACTCCCCATCTGAGGATCAATTTAAGTGCATCAGCTATACATTTTCCAAACTGAAACCCAAAATTACAGTCTTCTCTTTCTCTTGATCTTCCCAGAAATCAGAAAGTAATCCAGAATCCAATTTAGCCTAGCCAATTTCCTTCCGCCTCAGGGGATATTTTTCTCACTCTCCTAAACAACCCGCCCCCCACCCCCTGCCCCAAAGTTGTGTGTATGAAGGAAGGAGATGGTAATGCAATGCAATGGTTTTGGCTGGCAAAAGGAAGCTTATCATTTACATCCATGTGCATGAATGAATAGAAGCATTTATTGCATTTTAAGATGTATCACAACTCAGTAGACAAGACCTGATAAGGAGATCAGAGTGGAATAGATTTTAAAACAATGAAGATCCGATAGAAGGCAATATACTGTATATAGCTCATGGTTGAATTGTGGTGTTCCGAGTGCTCTCTAACCTTGATTGTTTTCTTGTAGATGTTTCATTACCAGCGGTAGGTTTCACATTATGTTACTACCTGTTCGCCGTGTGCTTGCGCACACCTGGTTCGCGTGCACGCCTGCCTTCCTCACATGCCCTTTGTTCGTGCATGCGCCCGGCCTAAAAAATGTGCCTAAATAGGACTGCTTACAGCCAGGGCAGGGGCGGGCCCACCCGCAATTTCCGCTACCGGTTTGGGTGAAACAGTCCGAACCGGCTGAATCCCACCTCTGTTCATTACCCAACTAAGTAACATCATCAGTGTGAGTGTGAGTGGAGTGTGAGTGGAGTTTGCTGCCTATTTATAGGTAGCAGGTTGCTGCCTATTTATAGGTAGCAGCTTGCCTTTCCAGTTTTGATGAATATGTAATTTCCTTCCTGGTGTTTCCTTGATTAAAGTATTATTTTTGACCTGATTGTTTGTCTGGTGCTGATCCTTGCTTATCTGAATGTGAGCTGCTCTTATAATCTTTTTGTTTTGCAGTCTTTTTGTTTTCTCTTAGTTTTTTTGTAACTGTCTCTTAAATGATGCGTAAATGTGGTGTGTAAACGGTGGACATAGTTATGTTCTGAAAACATCCTTGTACCTGAATTTAAGGCACTGGAAGAGAGTTAAACACAGGCTTAGAGGTTTCTATATCTTAACTGTGGATTTCCTTGGTGTTTCTTGGAAGTTGAAGTCTGATTTGGATATGTGATCTTAGCTAACAGGGCAACTCCGTAACACTGTTGGGCAGAGATGCTGGCAAAAAAGGAACTTCCAAAGAGGGAACAGCAAGAAAGGTCTCTAAAGGTGGGGAAGGGTTACCATCTCCATACAGTGGTGGGATTCAGCCAGTTCGCACCACTTCAGGAAACAGTTCGGCAAACTGGTTGTTGGAAGAAATCATTAGGGCAGAGAATTGCTTGTTAAATTACTTGAATCCCACCACTGGCTCCATACCATTGTAATGAACTCTCTTGTCTCCAAGTCTGTTATGGAGATGGAGGTGTAAAGCCCATCACAATGATGGAGTTAATCCTGTGGAAATATAAGGAATAAGCCCTTTTAGCATAACTAAACACATGGTATGGCCATTCCCAGCAGCAAGCACAGATCTTTCTATTGTAGACATTTTGTCTGTTTGCATTGCTAAAGCCATCGGGTCTTCGTCGGGTTGGTGCTTTGGACGAAGCACTGGCTGGAAGCAGCTCTGAATGTCTGAAATAGTTTTAGGAATGAACCATCACTCAGAAGTAACGTTGCCCAAAGTGGAAATCTCCTTAATTTCCTACTTCAAGGCAGAACACCATGTCTTTCAGTGAAAGGCACTGTTCCTAAACCAGCGTAAGTTGAACAGATAGATTTTTTGGGTGGGTAGGTGGGGATCCGTAAAGGAGAACTGTTAATCCTCTCTGTACCAGCAGATTATTCTCTGTAAATAGTGGTACAGTTAGGGCTTAACTGACTTAGTGAGGGAGGAGGCACTTCAAATTCTCATGTATATGACAATGGCCTGCTCATTTTGCTGGGTTGGATTCTGCATATCCATCCCAAATTCCAGCCACAACGGCACCAGATTGTCATCCTATGTTGTAAATTCAGTGTTTGTGTTGCAGACTACTTTTCTACCTTCCTTCTGATTGCAAATGGTAGGAAACTCTAAAAGGTAAAGGTAAAAGTTTCCATGTCAGTCATCCCTGATCCTAGAGCCTGGTGCTCACCTCTGTTTCTAAGCCAGCATTGTCCAAAGACAATTTCCGTGGTCATTTGGTCAGCATGACTATGCGCCAATGGTGCACGGGATGGTGTTACCTTCCCACCAAAGTGGTACCTATTAATCTGTGTGCATTTGTGTGGTTTTGAACTGCTACGTGGTCAGGAGCTGAGGCAAGGGACAGGAGCTCACCCTGTTGCATGGAGCTTGGGTCTCCAACTGACAAGCTCAGCATTTTTAACTGCTGGGTCATTGCTGCCCTGAAACCCTATGGATGATTACAACAGCATTTGCTTTACTCTTTTGTTTCTATTGGTTTTCTCACCTGGAGAAATTTGTTTGCGAAGGTAGGAACCTTTCTGTTTTCTGATCATAGTATTCCATGAAGTGCTCTGTATGCCACAGGTGTAATACTGTTCTCCTCATCAGCACATAACCCCATCATTCAGTGTTTTACACCTTTGGATCAAGGTTGTACTCATACAATAATCTTCAACATGTCAGCTACTGACTTAGCAGCTGTATTTGCACATGCTGGGTTAACACACCTGCTTGATTAATGAATGTTTCCAAGTATTTGTGTAAACCTGGAAATTGGACTCATGCAATAGATGGATTAAATCTATTGCGTGAATGCACACAGAGACAGAAAAAAATTCAGGCAATAGAGATGAGAAAGATTTAGTGCTAAACCGAAGATACTCTTCCCCTCTTTGTGGAATTCCTGGGAGAAGATACTTTTCTTGTAGTGGACTTGGAGAATAACGTTGCTCCTAAGGATATTTTATGGGACTGAAGAAAGCAACATGCTGTTTATTGTAGCTCTGCTGCCTTTTAAATGGTACCAACCTTTGGCGTTTTTTTTTTAAAGAAAGGGGTTTTTTTCTCTCTTGTCCCATTTTAATAAGAACCATCCTGAATCCACTGAGAAGAATTAAGGTTTTGAGTCATGGAATATACTTTGGATATCTCCAAAGGCCCCAATAAATAATTTGGCCTAGATCTAATAAGATCCTTTGATCACTTGGACCTTAAGGAAATGCTACCCGTGGTGGCGCAGTGGTTAGAATGCAGTACTGCAGGCTATTTCTGCTGCCAGACAGCTTCCTACAATTTGGCAGTTCAAATCTCACCAGGCTCAAGGTTGACTTAGCCTTCCATCCTTCCGAGGTGGATAAAATGAGGACCCAGAATGTTGAGGGCAATATCCTGACTCTGTAAACCGCTTAGAGAGGGCTGTAAAGCACTGTAAAGCAGTACATAAGTCTAAGTGCTATTGCTACCAGGCAAAATAAATACAAAACAGACCACTGAGCCAGTGATTGGACTCAATATATGGAAGCTTCCTGGGTTTATTTATAAATGTATGTAAAATCTGTATACAGGTAGTCCCCGACTTACAGCAGTTCATTTAGTGACTATTGGAAGTTATGATGGTGCTGAAAAAAAGGGACTTATGACCGTTTTTCACACTTACAACATTCAGATGTGTAACAACTAGTTCACATCTATGACAGTTGCAGTGTCCCGGGGGTCATGTGATCCCCTTTTGTGACCTTCTCATCAGCAAAGTCCAGGAGGAAACTAGATTCACTTAACAACTGAGTTACTAAATTAACAACCGCAGTGATTCACTTAACAACTGCGACAAGATAGGTCGTAAAATGGGACAAAATTCACTTAACAAATGTTTCACTCAGCAACAGAAATTTTGGGCTCAGTTGTGGTTGTAAGTCGAGGACTACCTGTAATTTATTATTTAATTCACTCTGTTCAGTAAAGTGGTGCAATTGTAACAGGTGTGTGCATGTATATAGCACAAGCGTTTAATGCAGGAAGTCCTCAAATTACGACCAGTTGCTTAACAACTGTTTAAAATTATGATAGAAAGGTACTGAAAAAAAATGGTACTTATGATTTGGATTCGATGTTCTGATGGCTGAGTCCCCCCTGTAGTCACATTATTTCATTTTGGATGCTTGGCAACCGGCTTACATTTATGGCCATTTTCAGGATCCCAAACTCATGTGACTGTGATTTACAATGGTTGGGCGTGGTTTTTTTGTCATAAATAGGTCTTTACTTCCAGTTGTCCATTGCAAATAATGGATTCAGTTTACAACCATGGCATTTGCTGAACAACCATTGCAAAAAAGAAGAAGAAAAAAGTTGTAAAATTGGATTGGTTCCATGATGCCAGGCACCTGACCTGAATTCTGGGCTCAATTATAGTCATAAATCAAGGAGTACCTGTCGTATAGTTTTACTGTCACTGGAAGGAATATTTCTGCATTGGTCAGAGTACTGCTGGTCTAATCTGGCCAGTGCTGGATGTTTTATTTTAAGGAGGATTTGAAAAAAAACCCAACTAGAATAGATTCAGAGAAGAGCAACAAGGATGATCAGGGGATTGGTAATTTGAATCTTCCAAGGAGAAATCGAGCGAACTGGGTTAATTTAGTTTTGAGAAAAGATGGTGGAAGATACGATAATGCTTGTCAAATACCAGAAGAAATTTAACATCGGTTGTTCTCTGTCATCCCACAATGCAAGCAGTGATCTTTGATGACCAGAAAAGCATATTCTAGCAGACCATTAGAAAAAAAAATATCTCAATGGTTTGACAGCAATACCAAAAGAGGTAGTAATCTCTTCTTAGACACTCCTGGATGTATTCAAGGAGAGGCTCGGCAGCCAAATCTAAAGATGGGTTTATTTGAATTCTTGCAAGAAACTGGAGTTGATGGCACAATTAAATTTTCAAACTCTCTTTTGATGACTTGCTCTTCTATCCAGAAAGAATGTCACTGCTCCAGCAGCCTCATTCACTGGGGAATCAATAATGCCACGCTCGGCTGCTTCCATAAAGCACCCGATAATTCTTGCAGCAAATTAACTGACAATTAACCACATGAATTTAGTGAGAATTAAGCATATATGGTACAAGGTGATATCAGAAACGGAATGGATGAGAATTGTTTTGCGCGCTCACTCCCTTTTACATGGTGGAGATGGGTCGTAACGTTGTTCAGCTTGGCCCTGGACCAACAAAATTGTGATGACGGTGAAAGGAAATCTGTGTTATTTGACACTTTAGAACTCACCCAAAATTCTTTCTGATCTCTGAATTTTGTGTGATTGACTGGTTTAAGTAACTTTAGAGGTTGGTTGCTGCTAAACAGTTTCCAGAGAGATAACTGCCTGTTGCAATTAAAAACATCAAAGAGATCTTGGTGTCTTAAAAACTAACGGAGAAATTTTGATGTAGTACTTAATAAATATGTTAATAGTTCATCTAATTCAATTTGGCATTAAAAATTTCAAGACTCTGGAATTTTTTACTGTATGGCTTTCCTAGTATCAGTATATATGTAAAATTTCCTTAGGACATATTGGAGCACGTCTTGCAAAGATTAAACATTTTAGTTGAGAGAAACTAAAGTAACGATTTCACGTTTCTGATTTGTAGAGTAAAGATAAAGACAAAAAAAAAAAAAGCATGGCTTTTGCTCATGTAAAATTGGAGGAATTTCAAGACAGGTTAATCTTGATCAGTTCCACAAATGTCAAACTCACAAACTTTGTACCATTGAAGAAAATATACAAGTGCAAACTTGTATAGCTTCCAGTTGCCCTTCCCATTAATGATAAGAATAACTGTAACATAATGGAAATCAAATAAAAGAGCATGATGTGCTTGAGAGAATACTAGGAGCAACCTTCTAAAATCTGTCATAATATGCAAGGACTACTTTTTGTCTCAGATAATTTTTCCTTTTGTTGAAAAAAAACCACATTTGTTCTGCAGATGCTCCTACTACACACACATACACAAGTGTGCGCATTTGCACACACCCACTTCATTCCCTTTGTGCATTCTGTCTCCCTTCTGTCTGAGGTCATATTATCCTCTTAGAGTTTAATCTATCTGTAATTACGCCCTGTAATTGCAGAGCAGTTTTAAAGCTGATTTTACTTCCCAGTTTTCATTTTCATGGATCCTGAGTCCCATCTATAAGTATATTTCTAATCATCCATCAGGAAGCTACAAGAAGGTCAAGGAACAATCTCCCAGTGGGGCACTGCTGTACTAGAAATCACTTCTGATGCCTTGCTTGCAGAAGAAACCAAATTCAATCCCTGAAAGAAACTCCAGTTGAGTAGACCAGAGTAGAGATCCTAGGTTAAGTGGACCCATAATATCACTTGATATCAGAAAACTTCCTTGATTCCAAAGAATGTAGTTTTATTCAGGGTCTGAGCATGAATAACCTGCAGGGTTAACTAAAAAAAATAGGTTTTGCTAATAAATTTGTAAAGTAATGTAACTATTTCAATTATCTTATTTGTTCTCTCATCTTGAAATTTGTGGGGTTTTAAGTTACTCTTGGACCAGTGGTGGGTTTCAAAAATTTTTACTACCGGTTCTGTGGGTGTGGCTTGGTGGGCATGGCATGGCTTGGTGGGCATGGCTTGGTGGGTGTGGCAAGGGAAGGATACTGCAAAATCTTCATTCCCTCCCCAATACAAAGAAAGGTTACTGCAAGATCCCCATTTCCTCCCGATCAGCTGAGACTTGGGAGGCAGAGAATAGATGGGGGCGGGGCCGGTCAGAATTTTTACTACCGGTTCTCCGAACTACTCAAAATAGAGCTTTTTTAAAATTTTACCTTGTGCTGTAATCAAGATATTTCCAGATTGTAAGTATCCTCTCTGAAGAATATATTTATTATTTAAATCAATTTATAAGGTCATTCATCTCATAAATGCAACTGTGGGTAGGTAACAACATAAAAAAACAATCAAAAACATATTAACTAAGAGTAAAAAGCTATAGTGAGCACTGAAGATAAACCTCAACAGAACCATCAACAAAAACTTCTCAACAGACCATCTAACTTCCCAGCCTCCAAACTTTGGGACACTTTGAATTCTTCAATCTTTCATAAAAGGCTGGCAAAATCCAGACCAATCTAATCCTAGGGGATGCAATAAGATGTTTCAGAAGGCAACAAAAAAGCATATTTGTGAATATGAATAAGTAGATTTACAGAAACAAGGGATTGAATACCCTGATCTCCATCTGAATTCCATATATCTGTCCAAGAGGACAGCCAAGAGGATCACTAGGTCCACACATTCATGTCCACAGATGAGGAGATCAGTGGCGATCTATGAATTCAGTTGCATTCCAATTCAATTATTTTCATATTTATTTCCCTTGTTCAGAAAACATGCATTCGGTATGCTTTGTATTTTACATTTTAAATCTACACATGCTGACTTATTTTAGTACTTTTTATTTATTTATTTATTTAAATTTTTATACCGTCCTTCTCCCAAGGGACTCAGGGTGGTGCACAGCCAACTATAAAACATATATATCCATAAAATTTAAAAAAACAGTTTAAAAACATATTAAATAATTTGGCCCCAATATTATTAAAAACTAAAACAAACCATTAAAATTCATGTGTAAGCCAGCCCAGCTTGTTGAAACAATAATGTCTTGAGGGCACGGCGAAAGGTACGTAGCTCAGGGATCATCCGTATCTCCAGGGGCAATTCATTTCAGAGGGCAGGTGCCCCCACAGAGAAGGATCTCCCCCTGTGGGTCGACAGTCAACATTGTTTGACCGACAGCAGCCTGAGGAGTCCCTCTCTACTTTTGCACGTTGAAGAACAAAACACTTTGCAGAAGTGTAACTCCCATTGGCATCCTATTCGTTTTGCACATTAGCAATCTTTTAAAAATAAGAAAATTGAATAAGTGGCTTTCTTTTGCATATAATGCAGAAGACAAGACTTACAATCTGCCTATGTGGTGTGGTGTGCTGTGGATCAGAACGAAAACAAAACATAACAAACGATTTCAAGCAATGGAAATACTTTCTTCCATAAATTCACTCCATTGTACCTAGTTTTCTGCTCTCTGCACTACAGAAAGGAGAAACTGGAAAATATGAGTCAACATGCTTCATTTTTGTTAAAAAAAAATATCCACTAACTATTTAAATAAACAGGTGCTGTTATTCTCGACTTCAAAGGCTTTGTTCCATTAAACAAGCAAATACAGTGTAATTCAAATCTAATTATATTTTTATATTTGATGAAACTGCTGTAGATAACTCACCTTCTGGCTTCTGAAAGCAGAGAAGTCATGACTATTTTGATTTGCACTATTAACTTTTTATTAATATCCACAGTTTTGTTCATTTGTTGAAATATTGCTTTTCTAAAACCATTTAGCTGGCTATTGCTAATAGGCATTGACATTTTATAGTACAAAAATTGCAGAAGCTTAATAGGGTTCTATACTGGATGTTACTCATATTTTAAAGATTCATTTTTCTTACACTCATAACCAGCAACTGGTTCCCATGAGAATCAGACCTGACCCAAAAAGGAGCAGTTTGCCTTGGGGATATGTTTTTCCACTCTTCATTGCCCCCTTAATAGTCATCCACCAGAGTTTATATTTTCTTGAATCCTTTTACTCTAGAATACCTTTCGCCCTGGTGGACCAAACTGGGAGGAAGGAAAGATTGCATGTGTCAGGGTTCCAAGTAACACTCCCAATGAAAGAAAACTCCGAGGCTTGAGTTTCCTCAAAATTCCATTTTATTAGAGATGTCATATTGGCACATCTGGGAAAAGCCAAATCTGAAAGTTTCCAGGTTTTCCCCACCCAAAGGAAAGTTCAAGTCCCTGCCCAACATCCACATGTCCATCCATCCCAACTGGAGATGCCTCCCAGTTCCAGCCGTCCAGGTACAGGGCAAGATGTCCTTGACTCTCTGAGAAAGGAATGTTATTATGACTATATATCACTCTGGCTCCATACAATCTCCCCTCCCAGTTTCCCATTGGGTAAGTAGTAAATGTGGCAGGCCTGAAGATCCAATGAAAAAGATAGTTTCCAGGCCTGAGACGATGTGTACTAATTGTTGTGGCCCGTCAGCGGCTTGTGCAGATTGTAGCTGATTCCGACAATGAGGAGGCTGGTGTGGTGCTGCGTCAGCAGCCTGTGCAGCTGGCGCTCGAGTCGGACAGTGAGGAGGGTGGAGAAGATGTGGTGCCAGAGGCGGGGATTCAGCCAGGGCCTTCAGAACCTCCAGAAGCTCCTTTAAGTGAAGAGGATAAAGAGGAGGAGCCTCTTCTCAATGCACGGGCACGCAGAGCTGCCAAAAGGCAGGAGTGGCTCCTCAGGAGGAGGTCTCCTCGAAAGTAAGGCTTGGAGCTAATTGGCCACTCCCTTAGCCTATTTAAGGAGGAACGCCGCTTGCAGCACCTGTAGGGAACAATTTTAGTTCAATCTCCTTCGTGTCTGGATTCTCTGCAAAATTGTTTCTGGGCTTTCTGACAACTCTAGTAAGACTGTGATTACCTTATCTTAGAATCCTAGAATAGGTAGGCTGTTAAGACAGTTTATTAACAGCTTTTGGTTGATAAAGACTAAGTTATTTGAGTAAAATAAGTTTTGTATAGAGTTTGTGTGTGCTGCGTTCTTTGGGGTCCGTAGCTGGGGCAGAACACTAATCATCTATATCAGGGGTGTCAAATTTGATTTCATTGAAGGCCGCATCAGGGTTGTGTTTGATCACGGGGGGAGGGGGGCCAGGGTAGGCGTGGCCAGCTCAACATCACTCAAGGAGGCTTCGTTTTCAGCCACGATGGCCTCCTGCAGCCCTCTGCCAGTGAAAATGGAGCCCTGTGGCCCTCCCAAGCTCCGTTTTCACTGGCAGAGGGCGGCAGGAGGCTGTTGTGGCAAAAAACGGAGTCTGGAAGGGCTGCATGTGGTCCTCCCGAGCTCCATTTTTTCTGGCAGCGGCACCGTGGGCCAGTCCTTTGCTATTTCCAGGGTGGGCCCGCAGGCCAGATCTAAGCACCTTGGAGGCCGGATTTGGCCCACAGGCGTTGAGCTTGACACCCCTCTTCTATATCCTTGCTTTTCAAATATGGCAACTTTAAGATGCATCAACTTCAACTCCCAGAATTTTCCAGCCAGCATCTGGGGAAATTCTAGGATTTGAACTCCAAACATCTTAAAGTTGCCACATTTGAAAAACAGTGTTCTTATATCATCCAAGGACAGCCTTTGGGAAAACAGAAAGCAGTGCCTCCATTTTTTAGATTAATGAAGGAAGGGATATCTTCCTTCATTAAAGCTGAATGTCTGTTAAATCCAAATCTAGATAATTGCCATAATTGATGCTATTTGCATTAATTAATGGGTTTTTTTGCATCATTATATAATTAATATTGTCCATAATTTGAATCATTGTGTAATTGATATCATACATAATTTGTATCATTATATAATTGTTATCCTATATAATTTGCATCATCATGTAACGGCAAACATTTTAAACGGGGCAAATGACATACATTATGTTAATTGTCCAGACTGCCTCAGAAAGGATAGCCTATCTGTTTATGTAAAATCCATACTTATTTTTTTCTCTAGTGCATCTGAAATCTCCATAAAATCAAAGTTTTACTGCAGTTTTACTGTTAGACAAAAATGCACTGCCAGGATCCTTAGCAATTCCCAACACACCTGGGAACTCCCATCTATTTTTCTGTCAGATTTTGACTAGGTTTCTCCAGAAAAGACATATTTCATAAAACTAGTTCTGGTCCTCAGTCCTCAAGGAAAACTACATTCTGTTCAACCAGATGCTGCTTTGTATAACTGCCATCACAACATTGCTAATATAGTAGGATTCTGGCAAGATCGGCAGTTATTCCTAAGCATTCTTACAGTATAGGAATAGAAGCTGAAAAACAGCTTCTATACCTTGAAAGGTTGGTGCATTATTGGTCTATCCAATAAAATTCTACTTACTTGCCAATTCTGCCATGAATGAAATTGATGTGTTGGGCTACAGCTGTTATAATCCCCATCCAATCACATTAAGACCTATTGGCCTGATGTTTGTATATTTATTTAGGTTGTTTAATGCAGGTACAATAAACAGAACATTTTTATTTATTATCTTATGACTTGGTTAGGGTTTTTTTTAATGCTGAAAGGATATAGGTTTCAGATTTGGAAAGAGAGGAAATAATTTCTTCCTATGATCTTGTACAAATAAAGATTCCCCCCTCCACACACACACATAGAAAAAACATGTAGCTACCGACCCAGAAAAGTCTGAATTAGTATTGAATTGGTCAAATAAATGGAAACATTAAGTATTTTCGAGGTGTTTGGGAAATGTTTTGAACCTCTAACAGGTTATATTTGGGTTGGATCAAGAATATATTAATTCATATCCTACTAATCTATTGTAACCCCAGATTTTGTCTGGATGATGCGATGATGATAATGATGATGATGATGATGATGATGATGGTATTTATGTATATGTCACCCAACTCACAGCAATTCTGGGCAATTTCTTGGGGTTGTTGTTCTTGTTAATTATTCTTGGAAATAATAGTGAGCTATTTCTCAGCATTGGTTGACATCCACGTAGTAAAGATTATGTGAGTGCTATTCTTTGCTTCTAGACATTTCTTTTGCTGATCTGCTAGCTGTGAAGAATAATAACTGGATTTATCCTTATTTTCTTACTTTCAAATTGAAACCTCCCTCCTCATAAGGTTGAAATTCTGTTGTCACCTTTTGATAGCCTTTGAGGAATGAAAAAAGGTACTGAAGACATTGCAGGTAACCCAGGGCTATAGATTGTTCAATCTGGTTTTTGAATGTGTTCAAGAGCAGAAGTCTCCAACCTTGGCAACTTTAAAAATTGTGGACTTCAACTCCCAGAGTTCCTCAGTCAGTTGGCTGAGGAACTCTGGGAGTTGAAGTCCACAATTCTTAAAGTTGTCAAGGTTGGAAACCCCTGTTCAAGAGGTTAATCAGCTCTTCAGAAGTAATATAAATTATACAGAGTATAATAGATAGTCTCCTCCTCCAGTTTTACATTCTCTTTACTAGGCCATCTCAATGATGCTTTCAATATACATTCTGATCAACTCTCGGATCCTCATGTGGTTAACTCAGTTGGGATCCCTTAATCGTTGTTCTTCCCTGTACCACCCTTTTACCATCACCACCCTTCTCTTTAGCGTGTGTGTGTGTACATGTGCGTGTGTGCATGCATGCATGCATACGCCTTGCTTGAATGGAGGCAGCTTCATTCTGCAAACTTTGGTGGTGTGGCTTTGTGTGCTGAGGATGTGAGGATAGAGAGTTGTGGGTGCAATGTGGTGATGGATTATTGTAGCTTTTCTTGGCTCTTGAACCAAAAGCAGCAGAATGTATCTGCCCTCAGTGTGGAAGGGATTGCCACTCTCAAATTGGCCTTTTTAGTCACACTAGATGCTGTTTTAGGACCTCTTTCCAGAGCACAATACCATAGTCTCTTGAGACTGAAGGATGCCAATGCTAAGGCAACCAAAGGCAGGTGCACAAGAACCAGAAGAGGATTTAGGTTTCAGATTTGGAAAGAGAGGAAATAATTTCTTCCTATGATCTTATACAAATAAGGGTTTTTTACCCCAGACAAAGCAGGTAGCTATACTGACCCAGAAAAGTCTGAACTAGTATTGAATTGGTCAAATAAAGGGAAATGATAACTATTTTCAAGGTGTTTGCAAAATGTTTTGAATCTGTAACAGGTTATATTTGTGTTGGATTAAGAATGTAGCACCCTTTTACCATTACCACCCTTCCCTTTAGCATGTATGTGTGTGTCTGTGTGTGTGCATCTGTGTGTCTGTGTGTGCATGCGCCTTGCTTGAATGGAGGCAGCTTCAGCCTGCAAACTTTGGTGGTGTGGCTTTGTGTGCTGAGGTTGTGAGGATAGAGGGTTGTGGGTGCAATGCGGTGATGGATTATTGTAGCTTCTCCTGGCTCTTGAACCAAAAGCAGGCTCACATGGACCAGAAGAGGAGGACTTTGGTACAAATTGCTACACCACTGAGTTTGCAGGCCAGAGCAGCATCCCATCCAGCTGCGATTCCTCCCTTGTTTCAATCAACATTTTGAATGAGGAAGTGGCACACCCATCACCTATCAAGCCAGAATGAAAACTCTTCCTCTGTTCTCCCATGAAAATGGTATTCGTAATCTATGAGGTGCTACTGACCAGGTTGCCTTTGCTTTGTTTTTTTTTTTTTGTTCCACAGGCTATGGACACGCAGCCCCTAGCACTGATGGTGGGAAAGTCTTTTGTATGTTCTATGCACTGCTGGGAATCCCACTCACCCTGGTCATGTTTCAGAGTCTGGGCGAGAGGATCAACACTTTTGTGAGGTACCTCCTGCACCGCATCAAGAAGTGCCTTGGCATGAAACGGCCAGAAGTATCGATGGCCAATATGGTCACCATTGGATTCTTCTCCTGCATCAGCACGCTTTGCATTGGGGCTGCCGCATTCTCCTACTATGAGAATTGGACCTTCTTCCAGGCCTACTACTACTGCTTTATCACCCTCACCACCATTGGTTTTGGAGATTATGTGGCCCTTCAGAAAGAACATGCCCTCCAGACCAAGCCCCAATATGTGGCCTTCAGCTTTATCTACATTTTAACTGGGCTGACAGTCATTGGGGCCTTTCTCAACTTGGTGGTGCTCCGGTTCATGACCATGAATGCTGAGGATGAAAAGCGGGATGCGGAACACCGGGCGCTGCTCACCCGCAATGGACAGGCCAGCAGTGTACATACTACAGACACTACGACATCCTCAACCGCTGCTGCATTAGGGGGCATAGGGGGGGGTGGAAGCAGCAGCGGTAGAGGAGGACTCCGAAATGTTTATGCTGAAGTTCTCCACTTCCAGTCCATGTGCTCCTGCCTCTGGTATAAGAGCCGGGAGAAGCTGCAGTACTCTATCCCCATGATAATCCCCAGAGACCTCTCCACCTCTGATACCTGCATGGAACAGAGCCACTCCTCCCCTGGGCATTACCCAGAGACTCCATCCAACAGATGCTTCTGCAACACTCAGCGTTCAGCCATCAGCTCTGTTTCCACGGGACTTCATAGCCTCTCGGCCTTCCAAGGACTTATGAAGCGGCGAAGTTCTGTGTAAAGACTAGGAGCCCTTTTACAAACTCTCCTTTACTACTGAAAAAAAAAAAAAGAAAAGAAAAAGGCAGGCATGAAAACCCAGGTGGAGATAAATGGCAATGATACAACTTAGAATTTATAAAAAAATAATTTAACCATAAGAAGGAAGGAAGAGCATGCGCCTAAGGGAGTGCGCAATAAACTGATGGATCAAGCAGCGGGTTGGTTATGAGGGGCAATCTCCTGGAGAAACTGAACCGCCAGAGTCTCTAGATCAAGATCTAGTAGTGGATTCTGTTAAGTTCTTCTGAGGATCGAAGAAGGGAGAAATTCAAGCTGTCCTTCCAAAGGTCTGGCAACACTAAGTTGTCTCTTCTCCCCAAGAAGGAGGCTCGGCACTCCTGTTGCTGGTGGAAATTTTAAACTTGTTTTGCAGCAACTCCACAAAATGTGAAACTTGAAAATAAGGCTTTGCGCCCTTGTAAAAGTGTGTAGAATAGGGTGAGGTGGCTCTCAAATTGAGCATACAATCTTAATTTGTGCCAAGGACTGATGGAACGACCTTACATTCCCCCCCACCCCACCCCCGCAGGCCAGTCCAATAATGTGGGGTGAAAAGAGAGGAAATGATGTTAAGTACAGGTTTTTCCCTCCCCCTCTGTTTATTTTATTCCATCCATTTCAAAGGGAAAGGAGGGGTCTCCTTGCTTGCTTACCATTGAAGGGCCTTCCATAAAGGGGAAAACCTTTATGTAGGAGAAGTTAGAAATCTTATAGAGGATGAAGAACCTGATCCTGATTAGTTGATACACAAAAGAGATCAGTTACAAATGGCATGGATATGTACACACAGTGTGGTTTTTGATACATGGTTTGGGTCAAATATCAGCAAAAGCGGCTTCTTATTCATTGTATCCCATTCACAAGTGACATTTATTACTCTACCACCCTCCAGAGTACAGCACTGTGCAAAGCAGTATCCCATTTGTATTTCTGTGTTCATGTGTACACAACAAAGCCCATATGCTCTTTTGCAAAGCTTTCACATATGCAAATCCACACTCAAAATCTTGCCCAACTTCCCTTTTCTTACTATCCCTAAATCCCACTGAATAGATTTCAAAAATGTCTTCTATATTTCCCCCTTTCTAGACCTTTCCCCCATTCTCATAGGCTCCCAGAAAGGAATGCCGTTACAGTATACTTTCCCCCCTCAAATCCACCACTTTTGAGTATGTGAAATATTTAACTTCTTCACAAGTGTGACAAGGTTGTAGCTCTAACACTGTCTTGGCTAAGACATCTTTACGCTATGGTGCAGCGAGAGTCTGATGCGATGTGAAGGCAGAGCCTACTCAGATCTCATCATTTCTCTATAACCCAAATTTCTATTCTCCTAGGATGTGCTATGTCCTCTAAAAGTTACTGCATTTCTACAAATCAGATGAGGGGTGTATATCGTGGGCCTCACTGCACCGAAGGGACAGAATCCCAGTTTGCTAACCTGGATGCTAATCTGGGAGAGTTGATTTAATTGGAAACCAACCATTCAGTCTTGGATAATTCATTATGACTTTAAAAATAATCCACATGTTTGCTCATAGGCTAGGCCAGTATTTCTGTCATTGATTGTACAAGACAAAACATATGAGGACATGATGGAATTGTTCGCTGGACTTCTTCAGCCTAGCATGCAATTGCATCTTTGAATCCATAATGAAACAATGCACAGAGAAAGATTATTATGGGAAAGATGAGGTTTAAATTCTTCTCCAGTGCTCTTTCTAGTGTTTGACCCCATTAGAAGAATACTTCAATTGCTGATTGAAATATGTAATCCAGCCTCGTCCCCCCTCCCCCCTCTCAGTTTGTTGCTTTATGTCTTGAGGGCATCAGGCTAAGGAAAGCTAGTAGGATTCATTAAAGAAATCCAATATGCTTTTCACCTCCTGATGCAATTGTTAGTTCATAACCTGGGGAAATTGCTTAAGCAGAGATTTCAGGATCTAAAATTAGTGAATGAATTTTGCTACTCTCACGAGCTGGCTATTTTTCCTATGATAGGGAACACGTTCTGTGATTCCTCTCATATTTCTTCAAGTCCTAGGTCATCCCCTCTAAAACAGCTCTAAGGCATTTTTAGATGGTCACAGTGATTGGAGATGGGCTCAAAAAATACTCTAATGGGAGCCATAACTAAATATTTGTATTAATTGGATTCTTTCCAGCAGAGCCCCAAGAATATACAATAGGATCTTCAAAGCAAGGATATTGCCCCCATGACGATGTATATACAGTATGTTGTTTATCTTTAAACATTGACCATTTAAAGTTATGTATGATAATAACTAGGCATACAGTAGGATATTAAAGAGACCCGTGCAAAAGGGAATTTGGAGGACTGAAAGATAAAGTTAGTTGAAGGCTTCCACCCCCACCAAACAATTTATCTTTAAATAGAAGCATAGTTCTAGATTTCCAGGGAAATCTTTGTATCTATTCTTCCCATTTTGGAGGGGAATTCTTAAATGCGGGAGCGTCCTTAAAATATACAAATATGATCGACTTTGATTCTAGTAAGGGTGGCAGAATGAAAAGCAAACATACCTGATCCATGAATGCAATAACCTGCTTTCTCTTAGCAGACAGTAAAAAGGAGAAAGCTACATGAGAACACTAACCCTTAAGTTATGTTCATTTGGCTGCATCAGCAAGAGATAAACAAAGATGTGTGACTTCAGCTAAAAGTCACACCCAGTGCTGTCCCTGTTCTCTTCCTTCCTGGGACAGATTCTGCTGAGAGGCTCACAAAGCAACTAGGATTTCTGGCTCAAATGGGCTCTTGCATCAGTGAGCAAATTAGGCTAAGCTGGTCTTAGGCTAAAGCTTTTTTATTATTGTCGTTCCTGCTCACGTGACCGTAGTATTAGAAGCAACTGGCACAGCATCACATTGACAAAAGTGTGAAGCCAGGGCTGGCTGGAGGGCTGACTGGCAGATGAAGCCTCCAGAGCAGGGGTCTCCAACCTTGGCAACTTGTGGCTTGTGGACGTCAACTCCCAGAATTCCTCAGCCAGCGCACGCTGGCTGAGGAATTCTGGGAGTTGACATCCACAAGTTGTAAAGTTGCCAAGGTTGGAGACCCCTGCTCCAGAGTGTCTGCTTTTGAGTCTGGTTGAGAAGAGTATAAGAGGTACCCAAGATTAGGAAAAGTTCTGAAGGTTCTTGCGATAGGAGAACATGTACTAATATATTTGGATTCAATATATTCTTGTTTTATTGAATAAAACTCTCTGACCCATGCACCTTGAGAGTGCTTCAAAATGAAACCAGGATAGAAAACATGAAAAGAAGCTTAATGTTTGTGGGATCACACTATCATATTTTGCTACCAACGATTCTCCAACTAGCCATCAATGGTAGACTGCTGAGAAGAAAGAGATGAGAAGTTAACATCTCTAAAAAGAAGAAGAATCATCATTTCTGAAGTTACAATAGAAGAGACTATCGGGCTTGAGCTGTGAAGTCCTTGATGCTCTCTGAGCTTGATGCCTTGCTTGCAGACATTTCATTATCCAACTAGATAACAAATTTGTTACCTAGATGGGTAATGATATAGATGCAATCAAACAACCTAACTCAGAAAGCCCCAAGGACTCCACATCTCTGAGGTTAATTCCTCTATCGCTTAATTCTCCGTCCTTGAGACGTCTTCTTTTTCATCTCAAATCCTAGGCAGAAGGGGTTTGCCAATTCATACCTCAAAGAGTTGTCTTTTTTAAAATGTTTACATATTCATTGGCTGAGCTAAGACAAATTTAGCATGGTCAGACATGGTTAGTATTTGGATAGGAGAACCCCTGAGGCATCCCACGATTTAAAGTTAAACAGGAAACTGAAAATAATTGAAGAAAGGACAGTGGCAAACCCCTTCTATGAAGAAAATACTTAGAGGTCTCTCTGCATCCACAGGGATCAAACTTAACTTGAAAACTTTATTTTATGGGGCCTACATGATGCCCAACATTTTATAAAGGGAAATAACAGAGGCTTCACAGTCTGTTACTTTTAACACTGAAATTTTTAATATTTCTTAAGCTTTAAAAAAAAAAATTGGCTGCTAAGGGAGATCAACCTAGGCACAGAAGTACCCATTAGCAGCTTGTTAGCTATTTCTATTTCTTCTCTAAGGACATGGAAACAAACTCAAAGATGGAGTCACTACTCACTATTGGTAAGCAATAGGCCGTATATTACTCTTGAATATCTGATATTTCATTCTTCCGACTGCTGCTTTTAGAGGCACATTCTGTGTTTACAGAGCCTAATTTATTCCATGCCAAAAAAGGTTGCATTCAGTTCAGTCCATGCTGGTCTTCTCCCTCATTGTGGAGGGGGCTGTCTGCTACCCATCATAAAGCTGGTAGCACACATTATTGTTTAAGGTACTTTCCAAAATTAATGTTGAGGTGTACACCTAAAATATTATACAGAAATATGGCATATTCTCTGTAGATATTGGTAAAACGCAAGTATCATGCACTTATATCCATCAAAGAGAAGCCAGGTTCTCTGTGTACCTGCTAGCAAACTAGCTTTTTATTGCAACCTGAGGTTTGCAATGAACTTTCAGTAAGACTTCTGAACAAGATAGGTGACCAGTGTGCTTCTGTTCATTAGTCTATATGGAAATGTATTGGAACAATGTGGCAAGTTTTGCCTTAACACTGGCCAGAGTACAGGAAGCAGTTTATGTTTTCCAGAAGCTGGTCCAAAAAAACTCTAGAATATGAACCTTTAACTTAGTTTCATTAGCTGTTCATATCCTCATATCTGAGGATATGATCTTCCTCAGCAGTGGGAAGTAAGTAGTTTATCTCCTTCTCTATTTTACACACTGCATAATACAGAGGCCTTCAAACTTGGCAGCTTTAAGACTTGTGGATTTCAACTCCCAGAATTCTCCAGCCACAGTTGAAGTCCACAAGTCTTAAAGCTGCCAAGTTTGAAGACCTCTGGCATAATATGTCAAAGGTCAGACCTTCTGACCTAGAGAAGATTCTTGTCAGTATTCCCTACTGTGCCTGCATGTACTAAATCTCATTTCCAGATTATGAAAATGCCTCTTCCTTTTCCCATTGCTGCATGACTTCTTTTATTTATTTATTTTGCTTTTCCGCAAAATAAATCAATCAATACGTAAACAAACAAACTAAAATATCCCCAGAGATGAATTTGTATATTTCCATTTAACGCATGGAAATGTGCTGCTGCAGGCTATGTCTTCAACCATGCAACATTTCCCACCACACTGGGAAAGAGAGGACACTCATGCCTAATTGTAAGGAGCCCTCCTGAACACATCCCTTCTTGTCATTAAGGATTTGTTTAAATCAATTCCCCTTGCTGGTTTGAGTGGTGCAGTGGCCTAGAAGTGGAGCTCTCACCTCGCAATCAGTAGACTGCATTCGATCCTAGGTAGAGGCAGATATTTCTCTCTCTGGGCACAGTGAGAATATATCTGCTGGGAACTCTGCATTGGCGACAGGCAGGGCATCCGGCCAGTAAACACTCAGCTCCATTCAGTTGCCCCAACTCCACTCTGCAAGGGATTCCGGGGTCATTAAACAACAATTCCCCTGGCAGGTTTGTTTGGCTGAGAGTTTCTCCTTTCCTTAATGCTCTGTGACCCAAAAGCCATTTGAGATCTCTTCAGGCTTGGGGACATTTTTTTTTTTTACTTTGTGCTTTCTCAAAATCCAGCTGACTTTTAGGGTAGCCCCCATGTCAGATTCCTGGAAACATTTTTCTAGCTACAGCAACTTAATGTAGTATTCCTTTATGAGGAATGGGGAAGTAGAAGAGGAGCAAGGCAATATCTAACATTTGTTTGGTTTTATTTTAATGCAACTCAATTTAATGTAGTTCTTACGGTTGCTTGCTAGCCCTCTGTCTAATAATCTTACCTCCACGTTTCATTAAAATTTACAGTTCAACAACAATTTGGGAAGGATCTTCAGTCCTAAGGCTATTGAATATGTTCCTCTGCAGACTGATATGGTCCAGAGAGTTTTCCTTCTGTCCTTGTGAATGCTGCCAAAATCCATACAAGGAAACAATATGATATAAGCTATTTTCAATGAAGTTCATGATGTCTCTTTCAATCAACTCCATTCTGGAGAGTCACATCTAAGTCTTGTTCAAACTAATGAGTGACAGCTGTTTTTAAATCCTGTTATTATTGGTAGGATGTACGTTCACACAAATAACATGATATGAATTAGGGTTTTATTTTGAGTTTTCAGGGCATATTCTGCTGGCAGCCCTTATCAGATAATGCTGTGGTAAGGAATCAGGGTATTTTCAACATACTTCTTTATGCATAATTCAGGGTCTTTTTTCAAGTTGAAGCTTGTGTCCAGGGAATATTAAATTCCACCAGCTTCTGTATTTTAAAGATAACAGACATATTTTTGTCCCATGCTACAAGATGAAATAAAGGCAAAAGAAGAACTAGTTATCCAGTGGCTTTGTTAAATCAAAACCCACCGACGATCCTCTCACACATTCAATGAATCATTTGGATGAATCCTATGGACAAACAAATAAAGAATTAGAAAGCAGTCAAGATTGTGATATCTCTGAAGGATTCTGTAAACGGACTTGGATTCATTTCCCAACCAACCATTCAACAGAAGTGATTCTGTGTAATAAATATGACAAACGCTAGTCAATTTATGTATAAGAACACTCACTTGATTTTAGCATTTTATAATATTTCTGTTTCTATCTTGAAACAGGGGGCATTTGTTTCTCCTCTTGCCTGCTAAGAACTTTCTCAGGACATTATTGCCAGGGAAGACAAAGATAAAATCAGGGTGGGAAAAATCAAAATAAAGTATCCCAAATACGAACAACAGTGGTATGCGACATTTGGAGTACTCAATACAAAGTCAATTGTATGAAGTGCTTCTCTGACACTTCCCCCCCACCTAATAACGGCAGTTGTGTAGTTTTTTTTCCAGCTAGGACCCTGTTGGAGATGGAGGTGAGGAGATAGATGGAAGTCACAAGAGGTGAAAAAAATGGTTCAGAGAAAGAGAAAAAAAAATGACCTGACTGAAACTCTATTGCTCTGATAGACAAACTGATTTCAGAACACCCCAAAGAGCAAACTAGTTTTGATTGATGGTTTGTTGTACGTGAAAACCAAAAAATTACAAACAACTCACAAAGTTGTTGGCTTTGTATCAGAATAAATACGATGCTGCAAGGCAGGGAACAAAGTTAATGAATAGATTGCCGGGGGGGGGGAGAAACCAGAAGCGGGAGAATCTGTGGAGGGAGGGGCATCAAAAAAAGTCAAAACGGTAGCCACGCCCTTGCAACGGAAGGCCCGTCGCTTTCTACGTCTGTTGCAATGCATGTAAAAAAAGGGGAGGGGCTTCCGTTGTGCAGTTGCAGCTGCCATCTTGGCTTTTAAAATTTCCCCTGAGGGCAATCCTGAGCCATTGGAAGCTTCCCTGGTTAAGTTTCGGGCTCACCGCCTCAGGTATGGGTCCTGCAGCACCACCTGTTTACTCTGCCTATCATTTGCCAAAGAGCTGCTCTGCTTTTCTTTTCCGACTGTCATTGTACTTTAGTCTAAAGGCAGGATGCTGTTGGAGAGACGTCTTCTGTTTTTTTTCCTCCAAAGTGTAAGATGCAACAGTTTGCAATAAAGGCAACACGGTCTGGAACACCAGGAGGGGTAGCTGCTGCAACTCTGTGAATGAAGAACCCTTGTACCAAGGACAGTGTTTTCTTCCTATTTATTTTATAGCCATCCATTCTATTTATTTGTAGTGAATTAAATGGGCACTGGAAAAACGAAAACAAACAAACAACAACAAAAAAAACATTGTACTTTTGCTTAGGAAGTTACAAAGCAGAACTTGTGTTTTGCTATTTTTTAACAGTGACTCTAAAAACATCTATTTCTAATACTTGACCTGTATATAAATGTTAGATATGGGATTTTCAAGGAGAGCTATTTAATATAAATGATGCTATAATACGCCATATCTTTATAAATATAGACATACTGTTTGCAAACAGCATTGGAGATGTCTTGCTTTTGAATGATTTGGGAGAATTTTATTCTTAGTTGGGCGTTGTTGTTTTTTTCCACCCTTAGAAAAATAAGAAACGGGGGAGAAAGTAGGGGGGGGATTGAATAAAATACTCCTAGACAAGTCTTCTCTTTCTCATGCCAAAGCATATTTGTACTGCTCTTTTATTTTCATTTTAGAAACAAAATAAAGTCTGGATTCAACCTCTCATTCTCTTTCTTTCTTCTATCTCTTTTGGTTGTTATCCTACAAGTAAGCACAGTTTAAAACAGTGTGTTTTTCAAACCTCGCAACTTTAAGATACGCGGACTTCAACTCCCCAGTCTGAAAACACTGACTTAGAGTTTTAAGCATAATCACATTTTTAAATTTGCTTTTATGAACTGAATAGTCACACTAGATATAGAATAGTCACACTTTTTTAGTAACACTAGATACTGTTTTAGGACCTCTTTCCAGAGCACGATACCATAGTCTTTTGAGACTGAAGGATGCCAATTCTAATGAACTGAATACAACAAAGAAAGAAAGCAAAAATAATACAGAAGTGTCATTTGAGTTTAATGGATTATTGCTGAAAAAATCATTCTGGAAAGATGTGGTGTCATTTGTGGCAGGTTCCTGAAGTTGGGTTCGAAACAGAAGACCATTCCATAAATCACATTGACATTCAAACGTTTGCTAGGCCAATTGTGAAGGGAATCTAGTTTCCCATAATGAATACTTCTTTTAGAAAACATCTGATATTTGGCATCAATATTTGGAACCAGCCTCCGCAAGCGTTATTTATTATCATAAATGCTCGGTGCACAAGTTAATTTCAAAAGATAAAATTAAATCATGTCCCCAAACAACTGAGAAACAATAGTCCTATTTACCATACCATGAATAAATACAACTTCTCATACATGCTTATACCAGTAACCAGAGATTGCTTGGATCTAGGTTTTTCCTTGCTCTGATGGAGCAAACTGTTCTCTGGTGGACTCAACTTCTCTGGGCTAAATTATAGATCTGATTCAATTTTTGTCTTTTTTAAAAAAGTCATCCAACTAAAATATCCCTTTCCAAAGATGGTTTTAGAATGCCAGTTTATTCATAGATCTTCCACCCCAAATTTTCTCTGGGAGGTTGGACAGACTCTGAAATTGTATAGAAGATGGTCCTGAGGGCTGAACGAGGTGGTCATTTTCAAAGGTCATTCCCTTCTCCTGTTGGCTGAAGTGTCCTAATTTAAATTTCACTCAAAGTTTGCTCCCACCAGAGAACTTCATTCTGGCTCCAAACCAGTTTTTATAATGACGTCTAAAAATCCTAATTATAGTGGTGTCCATGAACTTTCTATGCTTAGCCTTAATTCTTCCATTTAAAATAACTTAATACATCAGTATAGGATTTCATGAACTTCCATTTATATTTGATTTTACAGAACATGTCCTTGGAATTTCCCATTAACTACAGCTGTAGATGTGTCTTACACAACATAATTACTTAAAGACCTAACAGCTGCATCAACATAGTTTATTAAGTCAGATTAATTTTAATCTTGGTTAGGGTTTTTTGTTTGTCTGTTTGTTTCTGAGAGTGGTTCATGTTTGGTTTAGGTTATGGTTCAGTCATGTCATACTGTCATGTCACATCATAGGAATTCAGTTATTAAGCTAAGAAGGTTGCACAAAGCCAGGTGAAATGGAAGACAAGATCGAGAAAAACCAAGTTGCAGTCCTAAATTCCTGCCTTTAATTTAGTGGGGTCTTTCTTTGTTCTGTGAACAAGAGTGGCAAACTGGACACAAGTTTAGAATTTTGAGGACTAGATGCAGTTGTTAATATTTTCATCAGTCCAAAATTGTAACTGTGCTACCAATGATTATCTTGGAAATAATTCCATATCATGCTGGAGGTTATAAATTATTAACCTCCTTTAATAGAGAAACTGGGAACAATTTCTTGCTGGAATTTTTTTGAAGCAGTTTGCCTGGTTCCTGAGGGGCTATGAGATGGGTGGGGAGATGGAGGCCAAGAGGTCCTGAGAACAGAGAAGGAAGCCTGCAGACCTCTTGAGTTATCACAAAGAAAGCCAGGGCTGGGTTGTAACCTTTGGGACTCTCTCCTGCCATGGCTTCAAGGCATCCCTGATGGATTTGGTAACTATATTTATTTTTCCTTTTGTGGAATATGAAGAGTACTTAATGAGAAGAGTATGTCCCACTCTCCCTCTGGCAAACAATTCCCATGGAAAGAGGCAAGCTTTTCTGTATCATTCTGCTTCTCCTCAATTCTGCAAGATTCCGTCTTCGGTCATCTATTTATTGAAGCTGCTGGAACAGGAGATTGACTGAAAGGTAAGGTGGATCGACACCAAATGTGTATGTGTGGGTAAGTAAGTTTTTTTTAATGGGAGAGGGACACAATTGCCTTGGGTTCCATACATGGAAGGATCTCTTCCTCCTCATCCAAAATATGGTGCAGTATTAAATAATCAGCCAGACCAATTCTCTTTTATTCAAGGGAGTCAAACCCAAATCACCATCCCATTTTGAAATATCATATGTTTCCATCTAAAGTGTTCCAAAGTATTCTGTTCTTGGTGTTTCCTCCCATATTCTCATTTGCAATACATTTATTTCAATGAAGAAATAGAGGGGAAAAGAACAAAATTTATCAGATGTTGTAGGATGGGGGGGGGGATGGATCAGGGTCCCAAATGAAGACTCTCCCTGAGCCTAAAAGTTTGTTTGTGTGTTAGATTTATAATATTAACTTTTTCCAAGGTTTGGTGGCAAGAAAACAACTTTGATTTAAGTTTGGATTGATATTCCCCAACCTCCTGTCCTCCAGCTCTAATGGTGCCACAAGTCACTCAGTACCAAAGGTAAAGAAATGGGTATATTTGGTTTGAACATTTATAAAAATGTATTTTCTCAATAGATTTGGCTAATAAAGAAATACTTGTGATGTCAAGGGCTACATTGTTGTTTCTTTTCCTTTAATTTTGTTCCAATTTGTTAAAAAATGACTCCAGGATTTTTCTTTTTCTTTTTCTTTTATTTGATTTATATGCCGACCTTCTCCGGAGACTCAGGGCAGCTTACAATGCGTTAAGCAATAGCCTTCATACTTTTGTATATATTCATACAAAGTCAGTTTATTGCCCCCACAATCTGGGTCCTCATTTTACCTACCTTAGAAAGGATGGAAGGCTGAGTCAACCTTGAGCCTGGTGAGATTTGAACTTGCAGTAATTGCAGGCAGCTGATGTTAATAACAGTGCTTTAGTCTGCTGCACCACCAGGGCTTTCTTAGCTGTAGCATTAGAGTTTTTTTTAAAAAAACAAATCCTTATCCTTCCTCATTTTCTTTATCTAAAAAGCCCAGTGTCTTTTTTTTTCCTACAATGGCCATACCTCCAAGAAGACTATGCCTCTCCAGAGATACAGCAATATCCCGTATTTCCCATGTTGATCTGTAGTCTTCCATCTATTTGAGAATCTGCAAAGAGACATTATTAATTTGGGGAACAACAGATATGTTTTTTGGGTACCAAGAGCGGATTCCAAAGCTCATGCTTGGATAAAATGCTAGTTGAATGGATGCACTTGACCAGGCCTGTGATCGGATGCTTGCACGTTACTCTTGCACGCTGCAATTTGTTTAATTAGATTCCTCATTAGCGTGATTCAGGTTTTTTTTAATAGAAAGCAGTGCCAATAACCTGTCCATTCTCAAATTTCCTGGAAGTAGATCTGGGAGAAATGTTGGGATGGGTGTTTTGCCATTTCCTTGACCTCAGTTAGCATTTAGTCCACTCTAACTCTTGTAAGAGATGCTGGAGATGCTGCTGTCCACGTCAGATATTTGAGATAGTTCCCAGGATTGTATAGCTCACTATTCAAGGAGATATCTGTTTTGTGTTCCATCACAGAGATTACACTACTGATGCTGCATCATAATGAGGTAAGTATAAGAGAAGATAAGTGTCAATCCTGAAGCTGACCTGACCGAAGCCATTTTGGAGCTTCAGTGTTGCCACACTGGAGCTGAGGGATAAAGAGGGGGCATTAGAGATAGCTGGGGTTTTGTAGCCAAAATAAAATACTTTCTCTTGGGAACCAAGGACATTCTCACACTTGGCCAGAGGAAGGAGGAGTGATGTCACCAGGCAACCAGACAGTGCCTTGATTGGACCATGTGACTGATTGTTTGAGGTTGACAGAAAAACTTTTACTTTTAATTAGGAGAAAACCGCAGGAACCTTCAGAGTTGATTTTCAATCAGTTTTCACCAGCCTGTGCCAATATGACATATCAAATAAAACTATTCTTTGAGGAATCTACCTGCCTCGGAGTTTTGTTTGCTGTGGGTATGTTACTTGGAACCCTGAAGGCTGATTCACAAGAAAAAAGGTACATGCTACAAAGAGATGGGTGGCTTTTTCAGGTGATTAAAAGAGCTGGGAATTATAGAACAAGAGGCTATCAAGTAGCTGTCCAGTGCAACTCTTGGTCCCAATCCTTCTACATCCTCAATGCTCAATGTTCAGAAGATGCATATATTTATGAAGGAAACCACTAACATTGTTTTGTTATTTTACTCTTCAATAGTGTTTCTCAATTTCAAGTTTAAGATCGGAAGACTTCAGTTCAACTTCAGCAACTTGCCCCCTGAGGTGAGATTGATGCCCACTCTTCTGGCATCCCAGAAGAGCATTAACAGATAGCTCTATCACCTAGCATGGGGATCCAAGAATAGCATGCAATCTTGGGGGTAGCTGGTGCCTTGAAGGTGCCTGCTCTGTCTTTTTATTTTGTTTATTTTTGTATGGATTTTATGGGTGGGTTTTTTTAAAAAAAAAAACCTTGTAAACAACTCAGAGCCACTTAGGAAGTGAGATGGGTAAGCCAGCATAGTCGCAAAATTCTGGGAATTGAAGTCCACACAGTAACTTAAAGCCATTGAGACTGAGAAACACTGGTCTACAGATTCAAGCACAGCAGGGTGACATTGGGACAGGACAAAAATTTGGTGGGATGCACATAACAATCAGGTGAGCCTGGCATCAGAAAGGGAAGATGCTCTTCCACATCTGTCTCCTATTCCCCAAAATCACACTGACAGAAGAAAGTCCAAAACATACAGTTGAACAAAATCTTAAAGGTTAGCCAAAATTCCAAGTGAACAAGTAAACTTTTACTTTCGCCAGAATGCTTCATTGGGCAAAAAAATTAAAAGCAGGAGATAGCATAATAATAATAATAATAATAATAATAATAATAATAATAATAATAAT
>WNWU01000013.1:2901641-2916406 GCA_012654045.1 Ptyas mucosa
ATAATAATAATAATAATAATAATAATAATAATAATAATAATAATAATAATGCATTAATTCATACATGAGTCAGATGTTCTCTCCAGAAAATCTGACAGTTAGACCGAAGATGGAGATGGTGAGCTAAATTGTTATTAGCAGTTAATAAATCAAGCCTAGCTTTAAGAATGAATCTAAGACAAAACAATGATAAAAGATATGCAGCACTCCAGTTCTGAAGTCAATACAAGGCTGAAATTCAAATTATCTTTTGTATTGTTTGAGGAAGATGGAATTTACCAAAAGTTGAACCTACTCATATCATGCTGTATAATGATATATTATTTGCAATAAAGGAAGTTCCTCATTGTTCCAGGTCAGAATTGAGTCAAACTTAATATCCAGATTTAGCAAACAAACAGATAAACAAGCAAACAAAATCCTCACTGTTATCAACACATTTGCTACCTTGTCAAATGTTCAAAATTTGAATATTAATGCACAAACCCTAGAATTTCGGCACAAGGCTAGAAAGCCAATTGTAACATTATTGTGCAAACAATAAACAAAAATGCAGTGTTAGTATTACCCGTATAGCGATGGCCTCAGTGAAAAAAAAGAAATCAGGATGCTTTGAGTTCACTAATCAGAACAGAGGATTACTGGCAACATGGAAGATGAATGGCAACATTTTCAACAGAGCTTTCCATTGTACTTGAGGGCAATTGGCTGCCATGAAGAAGAAATTTCACATTTTATTTTTTTTATTTTTATTTTTATTTGATTTATATGCCGCCCTTCTCCGGAGACTCAGGGCGGCTTACAGTGCGTTAAGCAATAGCCTTCATACTTTTGTATATTTATACAAAGTCAGCTTATTGCCCCCACAATCTGGGTCCTCATTTTACCCACCTTAGAAAGGATGGAAGGCTGAGTCAACCTTGAGCCTGGTGGGATTAGAACTTGCAGTAATTGCAAGCAGCAGATGTTAATAGATGTTAATAACAGGGTGCTTTAAACCACTGTACTACAGGCTCTGTGAATGAATGAAGATGAATGTACGTGTCCCAGGATAATGTCACAGGCTCCAATCTGGGTCAGTCAATGGGACCAGAGGTTTAGTCTTCCGAGCTTTCAGACTCGTGCTGGAACCCATCCTCAGGGAACTTCTCTCTAACAGAGTGTATGCCCTGGGCTATTCTGTGTGTGGTACCATAGCTCAGAAGACTAAACCTCTGGCCCTGGTGACTTACCCAGATTAGATCCTGCAAGAAATGTCACATTTCCTAAGAGAGATGAGAAGGGACACGGTGGCTCAGTGGCTAAGACACTGAGCTTGTTGTTTGAAAGGTCAGCAGTTCAGCGATTCGAATCCCTAGTGCCTCGTAACTGGGTGAGCTCCCATTACTTGTCTCAGCTTCTGCCAACCTAGCAGTTCGAAAGCACGTAAAAAATGCAAGTAGAAAAATAGGGACCACCTTTGGTGGGAAGGTAACAGCGTTCTGTGCGCCTTTGGCGTTTAGTCATGCTGGTCACATGACCACGGAGACGTCTTCGGACAGCGCTGGCTCTTCAGCTTTGAAACAGAGATGAGCACCGCCCTCTAGACTTGGGAACGACTAGCACATATGTGCGAGGGGAACCTTTACCTTTTAAGAGAGATCAGAAAAGATGCCTCTGATTTGTATAACACATTTACATTAATGGATAAATAAATAATTTTAAGGTCTTAGTGCAGATAAGTGAGCCTCTTGCATACCTCAAAAATATAGTTTATAGAAGATTGCTTTCAGATCATACCTACAAAAGAAGAACTGAATGCAGAACAGATCTGAAACTAAAGAATGAGTTTTGCGACTTTGGCAAGTTGATAGAATCCTTGACCAAAGATCAACTTGTTCTGGACATAAGAAACAAAATAGTGCAGGGACACTCTGAGACATTATTTGTCCTTTGGAAGCACTGCTGAACTATTTCAAGCAGCAGAAGTTGCTTGTTCGCAACTGAAAGTTATGAGGCATAGCAACAATTGTACTTTGCATTTGGCCATCAGCTGTGATAAAAGTTTCTGGAAAGGAAACAAAACCAGCAGTGTCATCAGAAGCCTAGCTCAGTCCTAAGAAGGGAATTAGGAGCAGGCAAAATGCCTTGGAAACAGGATGAGGTGTATGCAAACAATACAGCTGATGCTGTATGAAACATGCCAACAAACAATGTTCAGCCTATGGCAGAAATGTCCCAAACGTGGAGGGAACAACCTCGGGGTGAAAATGTCCAAAAGTAGATAAAGAATTCAGGAAATATAAACAGAGGAGTCAAACCAATACAAATCTGGAGAAGATTATTTCTTCTCAAAGGTTCAATCAACATGGAAAGGGCAAGACATTTAGATTAAAACAATACCCAGGGATAAGGATTGTGACTGAAAAAAGCAGCTAAGCACTCTCCCTCTGCCACATGATGTCGTATAGACTCAAGCTGTCTTTTGAATTTATCTGGAAAATATATTAGGACTGAAATAGGTAAGGATTTTACGCTCACTGTTTCGTCATGATCTGAGGCAGCGGAAATGGGCTGAGATCTGGCCGAGAGAGACTTGGAGCAGAAGTTTGGGAGACTGAGATGAAGAAGATGGTTAGCAGACTGGATTTAAGCAGTTTCAGCTGCCGGAGAATCATGTGTTCCAGAATGGACTGAAGGCCATTAAATAGATCAGGTTAAAAAGGAGGACCATGCTTTGTGAGGCTGGGTCCACCTAACCAGAGAGGAAGAAAAAGATCTGTAGAAGATTCAAAAAGATGACGAACGTACTTCTAGCAAAGAGAAATTTCCAGCTAAGTGTTATTAATAATTGATTATTAAGGGGTGAGGGAGACTTCACCCATAGTTATGCACTTAGCTATATTCCAAAATAAACACATTGATCCTAGAAGAAGAATTACTTCGAAGGCAGGGAAATGGTCAATCAATGAAGGTAGAGCAGTTAGAATCATAAAACGATTTATTGCTTTTTACTACATTCCAGCCTTGTTATGTCTGTTCAAGAGAAAGGGGTAGGAAATTTGTGTATCTACTTAAGCTAAATGCTGCTTACACAATTAGCCTTGCATCGCTGAAGGAAAAACCAGGGCTTTTCAGTTTGCAAAGTTACAAATACAGATGTCAGGGTTCCAAGTAACAAATAAGACTCCGACGCCAGCAGTTCCTCAATGCCAAGGGTGGCATGGCTTGGTGGGCGTGGCATGGTGGGCATGGCAGGGGAAGGATACTGTAGAATCTCCATTCCCTCCCCACTCCAGGGGAAGGTTACTGCAAAATTGCCATTTCCTCCCGATCAGCTGGGACTTGGGAGGCAGAGAATAGATGGGAGCGGAGCCAGTCAAAATTTTTACTACCGGTTCTCTGAATTACTCAAAATTTCCGCTACCGGTTCTCCAGAACTGGTCAGAGCCTGCTGAAACCCACCTCTTCTATGCTTCTGATAAAACAGATTGTGATCTATGAGACTTATACCATATTTGTTAATAATAAGATGCTCTTTATTTATTTTTTATACTATAAATTAACCTTTGTTCTTTGAAAAAGATTACAAAACATATGCTTTACAACAGTATAAATGTCTAGTGTTATTTTTAGCCAGTCATCTGTTCCCCTCAGAAAGATTTTGTTCTTCTTTATTTGCCATTACCTTTTGGAAAACATTGCTACCTATTTTTGTAGTTTCACAAATCCAGACAGACAAGTATAGATAGACGGATAATTTGCATTGCCTTTCATTTACATTTCTGTAGAAGAGAATATAGAAATTTAATTACAGAAGCTTCTTCGGATAGTTCCAGTGGGGCTGTCCTCCAGTTTGGACCGGTTTGCAAGAACCAGTAGTAAAACCGGCGGGAGGCTCCGCCCACTGACCCGGACGTCATCATAGGTAATCTGCACATGCACAGAAGCGCGGGTGCGATGCAAACCGGTAGTAAAGGTAAGTAGAACCCACCCCTGGATAGTTCCCATTTACAAACAAAAGGATCCTTTGGAGCAGTGCCCCCCTCTCCAACCTTTTGGGCACCAGGGATTGGTTAGATGGAGGGTAGTTTTTTTGTGGACCGGTGTGTGTGTGTGTACATGTGGTTTTGCACACTGCCTGGATACCACACATGCACTATCTATCTAAGATATATTCAGGAAACTGCAAGTTTCATGCAGTGCTGTTTTTCTTTTTAATTCTTTGTAGTTACCTGCTGCAGAGTATGGTATCTGTGGTGACCAACTCTCTTCACCTGGTGGATAGAATCATCCTTCACTCTCAGATATTTAGAAGCAGAAATTTGGCCTCAATTCTTTGTCCTTTGCAACATCTCTGACTGACTTCAAGCCAGGAATTCTCACAAAACTTCATTTGTTCCAATATAATGCCTTTTAAATTTAAAGTTTTCATTAGGAGGGTTTTTTTTTTAGTCTAGAGGAATAAATAATGCATTATTCAATCACACATGACAATTTACACATTCATAAATTGATAAAGATAGAATGGAAAGGGGAAAGCGGAAGAGGGGGAAATGGAAGACAATTTTGTGTCCTTGGAAGAGTTATGAGTTATTACTGGAAACCGACAGACATGCAGAATATTTGTCCATGTGGTCGACCTACAGGAGTCAAAAGAGATTTAATAGATTCTCCCACTTCCAGTGGTGGGATTCAGCCGGTTCAGTCTGGTTTGGCGAACCGGTAATGGCAACTGCACCCACCCAGATACATGCGCAAGCAAAGAGCATGCATGGAATGCTGTGCGCATGCACAGTGGAGGTGTGCGCGAGCAAAGCGAGCTCACATTTGCGAACTGGTAGGGAAGGTAAGTGAATCCCACCTCTGTCCACTTCCCCCTCTTGCACATTGGCGAGGTGCCAAATCCAATGACCCTAAGCCCATTCTGAGCTTTCTTCTAACCTCTCTCATTCTTTTGAACCTAAAGTGACAAAAGTATACAATCTAACATCAATTAAGCATAGTTTATAAAACAAACAACTTTTTGAAAACTTTAAAAACTCCAGCCAAAAACAAATTCTACATTTGTCTGTGCTATGTGGTACAATCAGTGCCTGTTGTATTATTGTCCAGTAACTCTAGTCCTACAATGCCCCACTAATTATCAAGCAAAAGAAACCAGAAGCCTGGATAGAGTTCAAAAGCACTGAGAGTTTATTCCATGCAACCTATACATAAGAATCTGATCTACTAATGGTTCAACAGACGAAAACGACGCCATATAAGAACGGACTTCAAGGGGAACTAGTCTTAGGACTCTTTTGAGGGTGTAGGGACTCCAGACTGATGATGCATTTGATCCCGTTCAGCCTGGTAATCTCCTACACTAACCACTGGTCAACCTAGATGAACTACCACACAGTTCCAAGAATTGAGTCCAACATTTATATATCCCTTTGTTGATCTTCACATTAAATTATGTTACCAATAATGTCTAGGAATATCTGTTTCATAGCTTAATATCAACCAGAGCTTTTTGCAGAATATGATTTAAGAAAATCCAAATGGTGACTGTAATAATGTGTTTGGAGCTGCTCCTAGTTCTCGGACCAGTTGAAGGGCAGTACTTCAATTGCACTCTCACAATAGCTATCTGACTTTTTTTTAACCATACCCTGAAGACAGTCCCGGTATCAGCAGTTATGAGGTTGGGTGTCCAAAACTGACTCAAGAAGGTTTATTAACAAAACTATGAGAGTTTCCCAATCTGTGAGTTAGTCACTGCCTGCAGCATAATCCACAGTGATAGAATTCGTTCGTTCGTTCGTTCGTTCGTTCGTTCGTTCATTTTAACAGATTTACATGGTTGTCCATTTTAAGTAGCTCTGAGTGGCTCACAAAACAATAAAACCGATAAATAAAAAGAATCATAAATCCATAAAAAACAGTGAAGTAATAAAACAAACAGAATAAAACAGAATGCTGATTCTGTGGAGGCTTCCCTTTCTACTTCTCCTCTTTTGTACATCACAGATGATTAGACCATCTACACAATCTCAGAGAGTTGGTGATGAATCAAACCACTTGATGGGCTTGGCTACCAATTCCAAGAGCGATGGCAAGATTTTAGATTAGAGAAATAATTATAGATAATAATTATTTTAGATTTTAGAAATAATTATAGAAGATGCGATGTATTAAAATCAAGGAATATGACCCACTAGATCTAACTGAACTTCAATACCCAGCTTAGTTCAATTGTGTCACTGTCATGCTAGCTGAGGTGGCAGGACATTGTAAAATATTTAGAGAAGCAACTATTCCACATTATTATAGGGCAGGGCTGTCAAACTTGCAGCCTATGGGCCGGATGCATCACGTGCTGGCCCCACCCCTGCCCCGGCCCCTGCCCAGTTTAGCAAAGGGGGGAAGTCCTGATACATCACGTGACACCGCTGTGATGCCGCGAGTTTGACACCCCTGTTCTAGTAAATAAGATTAATTTACTTACCGTGACCATAGGTTCCTTATTATAAAGGACAATCCTTTATTTCAGAAAGCTGCTCTTTAGGTTTATTTTTCAAAATAAAGGCCATTTTTCAAAATGGCCGAGACATTGGTATTTGAGCATAGATCTTTTTAACATTTATATTTTATCGTGTTTTACTAATCTAGCTGAAACATTAATATATTTTGCTACTCCATGTATGATATCTTCTTCTTTCTAGCGTTCCCACAGATTCAGGATCCGCTTTTCAGATCATTGAATGCCACTTTGTATGGTCAGCTGCATTTTCAGGGTGCAGGCCTATGGCTGGCATATCTTTGTTGATGCTGTCTTGCCCTCTCAGTTTTGGACGCCCACGAGTTCCCTGGCCATTGATTTCTAGTTAGTAGGCAGTCTTGGCAACAGTGGAAGGTGGACATGTCCACAGCAGCAGAGCCAGCTTTCTCTCATCTTCTCTATAATTGGTGCTATACCAAAAGTCCATGTATGATATGCCATGCACCAAATACATTTTTGAAAAACACACTTTTGGCCTTCATTCATACCAAGGATACCAGTTAATGTGCAGTCTTTCATGTTCCTGTGAAAAAAAATGGAGATTGGATTTTCTTTTTTACATAAAATTACATATACTGTTAGCTTTTACACATTTTATTAGAATACGCATTTCTGCAAAGCTCTTTTGAGTTTTCCTCCTGAATTTTCCTTTATAAAGCAATGTTATAACCATAAACATTTTTTATCCTTATGAACCTCTTTCAGATTTACCCCTTTTTCAGGTCACTGTAATTATACCCAATGAATTCAATGAAGTAAGAACAATAGTTTGCTTAAAGTAGCACAATATAAACAAAAGGCTGAGGTGAGGATTTAGTTACAGACTGCTGATATCCAAAATCTCTGCATCTTTTTTTCTTTTCTTGAGTTACTGAAATGAAGAAAACCATGAAAGAAAATAGTGTGCTTGGTTTGATTAGTTCATAATTCAATGCATGGCATGGACCCAGAAAATGAATTCATTCAGTAAGCGAATTATGTTTAATGCAAATTAAGTTAACAATAATTCTGAACTCAAACTGAGAAGTAATTTCAATTCCATGAGATACACTATTCTTAATTTATTAAAGCACAGCATAATCCCTCTAATGGCAGCACTTAGCTGATTTTAGCTGACCTTAAAAAGCTAAGCAGAGTCAGATCTATCTAAGAGTAAAGTCCAACTTGAATTGAAAGAACTGTTGGGCGCTATCTAACAAAATGAAATTCAATGGTGAAAAAAATGTACGGTTCTACATTTAGGCAAGAAAAACCAAATGCACAGGTATAGTACAGGAGGTACCTGGCTTAAGAATAATCACTGTGAAAGGGATCTTGGATTTTTGCAGTACTTAATCCATTTAAATTGCAATTAGGTTCGTTTTTAAATGTAATGTAATATTTGTTCATATTCCATCACTGTTTTGGCTTAGCATTTCCACTTCTTAGAGCACATTGTACTGCATTCCCCCCTTGGGGTGTCTGCAGTGAGATCAAAATAATCAAAATGGAAGCCCCACCACACAAAACTCTTACCTCTTTTTCACATCTTGACTGTTTGAACTGCCTGATGCCGAAAGTCAAGTCCAGTGGTGTGTCCCTGGTCTACAGAAACTTTATCGAAGAAGTTATTGTACTGATAAAGGAAAATATTTGTAGCTCAGGGTTGAAATGAGGGCTCCTTGGTGCTCTCTGAGCTTGGTTGTTTTCTTTCAGATGTTTGATTACCCAAATTAGGTAACATCATCAGTGCTCCCGTGTCACAAGTTATTGTGCCCCCATAAACTTGAAAGAGATGGTGCTGTGTTTATTAGTGAGGTATATCTGGTTGCCAAGGGTTACAAGAGGCTTCTGGCCACTGAAATTCCAAGCAGGAGAATGGGCCAATGCACAAGTCACTCTATGAAGAAAGGAGAGTTAGAAGAATACCAGGTAAGAGGCATCCATTCTTCAACTCCAACCATTGGTTCTCATCATTATTCATGTCTTGTCAAAGGCAGACATGTAGAACCCTCAAACTTTGGGGTACCAGGGACCAGTTCTGTTGTTGGGGAAAAATGTCCATGGACAGGGAAGGCATGGTTTCGTGCACTACCTAGATCCCGCACATGCGCAGATGAAGCTTTATTCGCTTGCACCGCCTGGTTCGTGACAGGCCATTGACTGGTACCAGTCTGAGACCAAGGGGTTGGGGACCTCTGATGTAGAATACAAAATCATATTCAGCTAAGTGGCGTCATGACATCTTGACAAAAACCCAGAACCCATTTCAAATCCAACCAGTAAGAAGCCACAACTATCTATGATGTGATTGAAATGGCTGCCTCACTTGTATGTTTAACTATAGTATTGGTAGGCTGATTGAATTAAGATTTCTCCGGAATAAACAAAAATGAGGCCAAGACAAATTAAGGCAGAGATGGACAACTGGTTGGCCCAGAACTATGTCCCCTTTTTCTTCCCGCTTCAAGGTTTTGGAAAGCAGAAGGCCACAGTGCCATTGATTCAGTAGGGTCATCAGGTCCCAGAATATCATGTTTTGAGGCTTATCTAATACTTTATTTTCAACCACAAGAAAAATATATCTTTGTTTTTATTGGTTTGCCCCTTAAATTCAGCAGCCCAGTTTCTGGAAAGTCTGGGGAATGAAGGAACATAAGCAATCCATTGTCTGAAAGTTGCCCATCCTTCAGTTAGGGATACACAAATCTTTCATGCAGCCTGCTGAACAGGATCCTATCCCTCCCTTTCAGGAGATCACATGACTCTGAACATGAATAACTGAGGAGCAACAGGATAAGAAGAATATTGCTATAATGCTATGCTCCTGGGCTTCCCAGATATTCCCAGATAATGAAACAGGATGCTGCAATAGGAAGGCTTTTTATTAATCCATCTTAAATCTAATGAGATGGCTCTGTCCAGAACAGAGAGCTCGTGTTTGGTCCCGCATCTTCATAACAGGATGTTTGTTTCGTTTCTCGACACCTTGAGGTAAGAGTCTGCTAAAGCCACATGACTATTCTCTTACCTCTCTGATAAATTCCACACATTTTATGAAAACATTATTTTAACTTTCTTAGGATATCACAAATAATGGCCAAGGGAGGCTTTTCAAATTTATGGTTTGTATTCTTATGTTGAAAACCAGATGATTTGTGCCAACGCTGACTGATAGGCCAAATGCATTTAGGTTTATTTTGTGTGTGTGTGTGTGTGTGTTTAAAAGAAGCAGGTAGGTTCTCTCTAATCCTCTATCCCAGTGGTCACCAACTGGTGGTCCGTGGACCACTGGTAGTCCACGAGAAAATTTTGGTGATCCGCAGAAAAATTATTTGCATTTTTTTATATTGCACTAAATCAGGGGTCCTCAAACTACGTCCCCTAGGCCGGATACGTGCAATGAACGTTTGTGTTGCTGCAGAGAGTCTCCCCCTTCAGGGTCTTTTTGTGCAGATTGGAGGGGGGCAGAAATTCCGACTTGGGGTCTGCTTCAGCCTCCTGGTGCAGGGCTTTGGGCAAAGGCTGGAGGGAAGTGCCACTGGTGGCGAAGAGCCGGAGGGCCTTGTTCCAGTGGGACTGCCTCATGGCCTGGAACTGATTGACCATCTCAGCCCGCTGAGACTCCAGGCACCGGTACCTGGCCTTGCACTCCCACAGGTCTTCCCTCTGCTTGGAAAGCCTATGCTCATAGTGAGGTGCTTCTGCTGTGCCTCCTTCTCGGTCAGATCCAATTTGAACTGAGTAGCTGTTTTGCTAATTCTTTCTTGTGGTAACTGCTTAGCTCCAACAATTGCTTCCTGTTGGGGCCCTAAAGAGCCTGGGAGGGCTAGTGAGGAGTTACTGGCAGGGGAGGGATGAGTAGAGGCCGATGAGGCGCCCCTCGATGTGAGTGACATTGAGTTGGCCATCGAGTTGGCCACACCCACCCAGTCACATGACCAGCTAGCCATGCCCACCCAGCCGGACATTAGGCAGATCATATTAATGGTCCATGAGATTTAAAATTATGAATTTAGTGATCTCTGAGGTCCGAAAGGTTGGGGACCCCTGCTCTATTCCTATCCCATCACACTGGAAATGAAAATAAGAATGGCTTCATTTTGTAGTATGACATCTTTGTCGTTTCCTGCAGGTGTTGACATTTCTCACCAAAGGAGAAATACTTCGGTAAGTTGATCTTTAATTTTATTTCACATAGTCTGAGTTTTTCTATAAGTAAAGAAGACCAATCCAGATCAGAACAACATGGGCGCAAGAAGCTGACATTAGTATTCTATTCTAAATTGGATGCTAAGTTTTTGTTCTAAGGTTTAAAAAAAGTGGGGAAGTCATAGATGTTAAGGACATCTTTAAAGTCAAAGCAGTTTTGCCCCAGGTTAGTGATTTGAGTCATCAAATGTAGGGTTATATGGCTCCTGTTTAATGAGAAATAAGAAACTCTTGTTCACACAGTAGGAGCTGGAATCATGCTTTGCTTTTCTTGTTTGCCAGGGGGTTGTAAAAATTGCAACCAATTAGTCATGATGTTACTAGAGGACTATGTGTGTGAAATGTTTGGTCTTTTGTTGTTTGTTTTGAGGAGGGCTTTCAAAGTGCGAAATCAATTCCTTAAACCATTGCAAGACTAGTCATTAATTTTGACCTTCAACTGCTGAAAACACACAATATTGATATTTTGGCTACATCCTGAGGGAGTGAGGAAGTAGGCAAATACATTTATCATACTTCTTGCATGGTGTAAGTTGCTTGAATTTTAGGAGCTATAATTGCCTTTCATAGTTACCTGTGAAGAACTAATCCATTAAACATCCAAGCGTTATTTACACTCTTAAAGGCCCTATTGATAAAAGCAGGTAGCTCAATTTGAAGCCATATACTAGTCAGCACACAAGTTTAGTTCTCAGGCAGAGGATTCACCCAGTTTGAACTAATCTGTGATGTATTTTAGGGTTATGGTGTCAGCAGAGAGCTTTCTAACAAGTAGACTGTTCCAGTAAATTAGGACCTTGGCAAATTTTTCTTAGTTTAGAACTAAGTAAGTCTATCAAAAACAAAAAAGTACTTGAGGGAATTCCAGCAAATGAAGTGCTATTAGAAGACACTGTTTCTAAGTAGTATGAAAGCAGAGTTTCTTATTTTATTGGGAGCATAAATGATATTTGTTTGCCTTTGAATTAATTTGGATTCTTGATGACAATATATACAAATCCATTAAGTTTTCCAAGCAATGTTCTTTCTTACTACTTACAAAGTATTGGCCTTTATCTTCTTCCTAAAACTGAGAGAACATGAGTGGCCCAAGATATCTTAATTTGATGGCGTGTGTTGAATTTTATGGCTACAATGAAATTATTCAGTTAATAAAGTGAAGGTTTGCAAGAACCAGCTTTTCTGGTTAGTTACTTCCTATTTTCCTTTCTAAAAATACAAAAGAGAAAAAAAAATCTGTTTTGAAATATTAATGAGTTAGCATCAGTAAATGCTTGAGCAAACTGTGAGAGAAACTTCTTTGGGTTCCGGGGATCTGGTACTTTTCAGGTCTTGCTTTAGGTATTGGTTGCACTTCATGGTTCACCAAGACACCTAGATCCTTTTCACATGTGCTGTTGTCCTTCATTGGTCTCCTTCATTTTATACTCATGCTTTTAATTAGTCCCACCCAAATATGGTACTTGTATTTGTCCTTCTGAAATCCCTGTTGTTGGCCTTTGCCCATTCTTTTAAATGTTCAAAATCATCCTGAATCTTGATATTGTTCTTTAAGAGGTTTGATAAATTAATAATCAGTTTTTGTAACACTTTATCCAAGTGGCTGATAAATAAGTTGAACATTATAAGTGCTAAAATGGAGTCCCGCAGTATATCACTTGCCACTTCCTTTTATCTCGACGCAGAGCCATTGATAAACACTCACTGGGTATCTATTTAGTGATAGAATAATCCAGCTCAAATTTTGTGATCCTCTTTACAAGGATCTTAAAAGAGACTTTGTTCAATTCTTTGCTGAAGTTAAGGTCATTACAGAATCCAAACAGTACTTGTAAGAACTGTCTTTGCAATCGGTTGTTTGCTTTTGATATTCTTCCCTCTTTTCCCTAGATCTTTCACTAGAAAGAAGTGATTAACACACTAATTATTCTCCCAGCTCTTTCAACCTCCTGGCTTGTTCTTTATAGTATCTTGCAGCATCTTTGAATCTGTGACCATCTATGTCAGGGGTCCTCAAACTTTTTAAACAGGGGGCCAATTCACGATCCCTCAGACTGTTGGAGGGGCCAGACCGGCTGGGTGGGTGTGGCTAGATCATCATCATGTGACTGGGTGGGCATGGCTAGGTCATGTGACTAGGTGGGTGTGGCCAATTTACCAGTCCATTAAACAATGCACACAAATTAAATTTTAATTTGTTTTGCTCCTGGGGGTGTTTTATTTGCTTTTGTTTGCATGTTGCTCTTTTGGTTGACTTTTCTTTTTACTAGATCATTTTTTCAGTTGTTTAGGAGTCTAGTGGTCCACTTCAGAAAACTCAGTTTTGCAGCAATTCTTCTCAGCTCCAAGGAGCTTACAATCAAGTCTGTATGTGTGTGTGTGTCTTGTCTCTCTCTCTCTTTATGTCTTTCTCTTTCTCTTTCTCTCTCTCTCTCTTTCTCTCTCTCTCTCCCTCCCTCCCTCTCTCTCTCTCTTTATCTATCTTCTGGAGGTGAGGGAGGTGAAAAACACCTGGGACATCTGTCCACCCCATTTTCACCTCCCCTGCCTACAGCAGCATTCTGCAGGCCAAAAACAGGCAAAAATGGTCCATTTTTTGGCGAAAAACAGGCCATTTTCTCCCGTTTTTTTGCCTCTTGAGGCATCTGTGCACCCCTTTTTTCACCTCCCCCACCTCCAGCAGCATTCTGCAGGCAAAAATTGTTGGCCTTACCTTTCCATTCCAGCTTGCAGGGCTCGTGAAGGTAAGTCCTGCTTTTGGCTGAAGGGTGGGTGGGGCAATGTTGGCGGGGCAGCCTTGTGGTCTTGCGCAGGCTGGATTAATGGTTTCGGTGACCTGCGGGCCGTAGTTTGAGGACCCATGATCTATGTTATTTGTTTCCAGGTGGATGTATAGATACAGAGTCCCTAGGGAGTTGGGCAGCATAGAAATGCGACTAATAAATAATAAATATATAATAATAAATTTGTCAAAGGGTTTAAATAATCTTTGGAGCTTTTCTATTGCATCTTGAATATGTGCTCCAGGAAGGGAACACACTTCTCTTGATCTGGGGTAATCAATGGATTATGCAAAATGGTGTAGCAGTATTCAAAATTTAGTCACTACACTATTAATAAAAACAGTATGCCAATGCTCTTATTAGTAGAAGCAGCATAAAAAGTGTTGTTCATTAGCAACAGAACAAGCAACACACAGCTTGCAGAATTTATTTATTTTCTCTTGTGTGTATATATATATATATATATATATATATATATATATATATACATGACCACGAACGTGAAGCCAAACAACAGCAATGCAGCTCAACAGCTCAAATCCCCCTGCAACTCAGACTAACCCGAGCACAACCAAGCCCCCACCCAAACAGAACATACCCCCAGCCAATCAGAGCACAGCCAAGCTCCCACCCAATCAGTTCACACCCCCACCAACAGTTAAAAGGAAGAAACAGCTGCGATCACACATTGTTCCTAGAAGCACGAAGCCGAAAACACCAGCCTGAAGATGACGAATGAGACTTTGTCGAAACGTTGCCAAGACACTTCCAATTTTACGCGGGAGAAAATCCGAAAAACCAAAGACCTATATATATTTGCAGCTCCCAGAAAGCAACAGAGAATTGCAGTTGGCTAGAGAAGAGAGGCCCAGAACCTGTGAATGTGATTTCACAAACCAGAGCTGCAGAACAACATAGTTACGTAGGTAAAACCTGGCTAGATAGAAAAGCATATATATATCTATATATATCTATATATATATCTATATATCTATATATCTATATCTATCTATCTATCTATCTATCTATCTATCTATATATATATATATATATATTCTTTTTCTTTCTTTTTCATTGGTTCTATGTGCATTTCTCTCTAGCCAGGTTCTACCTACGTAAGCCAAGATGTTATGCAGCCCTGGTTCTGTGTGAATGAGATTTCACAGAACCAGGGCTGCATAACATCTTGGCTTATGTAGGTAGAACCTGGCCATATAGAGATAGATAGATAGATAGATAGATAGATAGATAGATAGATAGATAGA
>WNWU01000013.1:2916416-2931521 GCA_012654045.1 Ptyas mucosa
AGATAGATAGATAGATAGATAGATAGATAGATAGATAGATAGATAGATAGATAGAATCCAGAATTAGTGTTATGGGGTGGGGTAACAGAAAGGGGAAAAGCCTTCCAAAAATGTTAATTTAAAAAAAAAAACCAGGAGCAGAGCTCTTTCAAAAAGAATATTAAACATACATACACGTATATAAAAATGGCCACATGAATCCAATAAGGACTTTGGTCAAGCATCACAAGGCAAAGTATTACATGGCCAGTACACACAAACACAAACACACCAATAGCAGGCAAGCAGATAACAAGATCTGGCAATGGTTAAGAGCAGGAAAGTTTAAGAAAGAAACAGAGGGGTTAACTGTGGTTGCAAAGACCAAACCTTAAGAACAAATGCACACAAAGCTAGAATTTAGAAGACAGCAACAGACAGTAAATGTCGTCTCCACAAAGAAGCTGAAGAAACAGTGGCCTACCTAGTTAGCTGCTGTAAGAAGATCGCACAGACTGATTACAAACAACAGTATGTACCTCTTAAGGTTGTAGGAAAAAAAAATCTTTAAAAGCCTCTGATGATCACAGCTGAGTTGCCTGATCGTCAGAGGCTTTTAAAAGCATTTTTTTCTGCAACCTCTTAAGGTTGTAGAAAAAATGCTTTTAAAGGTTAAAAAAAAAAGTTGGCCACACCCACCCAGTCACATTACCACCACCACCACCAAGCCACGCCCACAGAACCAGTAGTAACAAATTTTACATTTCACCACTGAATAACACCAATAGTGATAGGCGTCTTGGGTGCAATCCCCAAAGCATCTGGGGCTTCCCTTTATTAACACTAATAGCATAGATAAAATCATCACAATTGCAAAAGGCAGCTTTACGTGAAACAGCCTATATCCTGCAATGATTCCTTTAACACTGTCAAACCCGCCTATCCCAGGTCTTTAGAAAAGACTGTATAATTTGATAAAAATGCCAAATCTAGTATAAATATTTGGATGACCATCCAATAAATAAAATAATAGATCTCCAGTGAGGCACTACCTTGATGTGGTTGAGGGCTTGTGTGCTTAAAGATGAGAGCTATGTCAAGGTTCAATCATACTGGACAGGTCTTATCAGAAGATAATAATATAGTAGCGGACTGGAAATCCTGGATAGTTTGACCAGAAAATTAATGGCAATGAATCATACCCTTCATCCAGCCAGCGATGCTGACAGTTTCTATTTCAGTTTCTATTTACCAAGGAGCATAATAAGTGTGGAATGTTGCAAGTACCCCAATCAGTTAAAGAAGAAAAAGGGACATTGGAAGAATAACTGAAGAACAGTGAAGAAGATACATTGAAGGTAGTGCAGCAGGAAGGCTTATTGAATACCAGTGAGACCAAACTACCATGTTTTCCCAAAAATAAGACCCTGTCTTATTTTTTTTGAACTCCGAACTAAGCGCTTGGCCTTATTTTCGGGGAGGTCTTATTATTTTGGGGTGCCTGGAGTGAGACAGGGATCCTCTTGCCATCTTACCTGATTTCCAGCTCTTTGTCCCTAACCCTAACCAGAGGAAATGGTGGGGACCGGCTGCGCATGCATTAAATATTTTCAGGGAGGGCTTATTTTCGAGGGAGGGCTTATTTTGGGGGGAAGGCTTATTTTCGGGGAAACACGGATAATAATAGACTATGAGAAAGACCAGATGAAGAACAGAAAAGAAACGAAACAAGGCAAAGCATTACATGGCAAGTACATACAAACACAACTAGCAGGCAAAGCTAGGGTTTTTTAAAGTATAAGTCATACCTTCAATTTCTTCGGGTCACAGTTTCTTCTTTTTTTTCATCCTCTGTGTAATTGCTTACTGTCAAAAGAATTACATAATGGGCATGAATGAATGTCTGGATGGATGACTCTGATTTAGTCCTGTTGTTTTATTGAGTTTTGATGGCTTCAAATTGTTAGGTAATGTGGTGAATTTTAATATGTTAAATATTCATGTAATTGCTGTTGTAGTTTGATGTTTTTATAAGTAGCAGGGGGTGGGGAGGTGGGCTTTATAAAGCCTTGTGAAAGGAGTTGAGAATTTAAAATCAACACTCGAAATAGGGTTTATGGCAGCCTTGACAGCTAAGGACTGTATCAGCCTACCAATTGTTTTCTTCCATTTGCAGGATCCATGAAACTTTTTGTAGTTCATGCCCCCAAGGAAAAGATTACCGGAAAGAAAAACTCACAGCGGAGCAGGTGTGTAGCTGGCCACAGCTGAAGGTAAGCCCCAACAATTGCCAGCAAAAAAGAAGACTCTATGGACAGTATTCTCTGAATGAGAAGTTTGATTGTTTCTCAGTATAGGGTGAAGGAGAGATATAATAGGTAACTTTTCTTGCTGCCCAGAAAGGCAGAGTCATACAAACCTGAAGTTTTGTTCTTTTCCTTCTTTTGCCTAAAACACTTTTACCACTTGAGCCATGGTGGCACAATCGTTAAAGTGCAGTACTGCAGACTACTTCTGCTGCCTGCTGGCTGCCTGCAATTTGGCAGTTCGAATCTCACCAGGCACAAGGTTGATTCAGCTTTCCATCCTTCCGAGGTCGGTAAAATGAGGACCCAGATTGTTGGGGGCAATATGCTGACTCTCTAAACTGTAAAGCACTATATGCTACCAGTCAACCCCTTTTTCTAACAGAAGGATTTCTTTTCACCAACAAGCCATGGTAGTGCAATGGTTCAAATGCAACATTGCAGGCAAATTCTACCCACAGACAGGAATTCAATACTGACCAGCAAAAGATGGACTCAGCCTTCCATCCTTCTGAAGTCAGTAAAATGAGGACCCAGATTGTTGGGGGCATGGTCATCCAGATGAACTCCTATTAACTCTAATAAGCATGGGCTGTGTGATGACAGATGATAGGACTTGCGGTCCAAAATTAACCTATCAAAATTAACCAGTCACACTTACAGTACAAGACGAATGAAGCCATAGACACACTATTCAGCAATCCAGTTTATGCTACAGGTAATCTTCAATTTAATGACTACAACGGAATCCAGAATTTTGCTTGTAAGTTTCATTTCTTAAGTGAGATGTCAGCCTTGAAGAAGATTGCCTTTGCTAGTTTCCTGGCCAGTAAGCTAGTGAAGGCAATTTTCCTCAAGTTTAGAGAAGCAATCTTTTTCAAGGCTATTCAGGAACAAGGAAGTCATCCAGCAGAGTTCCAGTTCCTGGCTAGCTTTGAGAAAGTTTCTACACGATAACTTTCTAATTGTGCTTCACATGGGGCCGGTGTGCTGTCAGCAAATGCAGGGAAAGAGAAGAGTAAATGGACCTAGATGCAGTGGGGCAGGGAGAAAGCTCAGACCACTTGGAAAGGGTGAGGAGGCAGCGGAGGGACAAAGCCATGTTAGGGAGGGGGAAGAGTTGCAACTGCTTCTATAATTATTAGGGTAGGTGCTCAGCCAAGCACCCAAACTTTTATCATATGACTGCAGAAATATTGCAAAGGTCAGAATTTCTGCCGGGGTCATAAGTCCCTTTGTTTAGCAATTGCTGAGTTAACAGTTGTTAAGTCAAGGACTACCTGTATTCACAGATGGGGGAAGGGATTCTTCTTTCTCTCCTCTTCTTTTTATTATTTTATGAACTCCTCAGAGGATAACTTCATCTGAAATACAGCTGTAGGAATGAACTGGCCCTAGTGGATCAATACTGAACTTAATTCCCCATAGCAAAGCATGTGCATATTACTTCCATTTAAAAAAAACTACATTCAGCTCTAGTCAGAGGTGGGCTTCACATAATTTAACAACCGGTTCGCCCCAGCACCAAAAATGTGAACACACGCCTTCCCCACATGCACGTGGCCTTCTGCGCATGCGCTTTGTTCGTGCGTGCGCTTGCACATATGCGCACAGCTTTAAAAATGCAGCTAAATAGTGTCTGGTGGGCAGGCCCATCTGCAGGTCACAACTACCATATTTTTTTGGAGTATAAGACACACCGGGAGGTGGATCGGCCTCCTGGAATACCCTCAATCAGCTGTTCCCAGAGGTGAATTTTAGCAACAGGTTCCTTGGTTGTGAGCTCTGTGCCTTGCTTTTTTTTCTTTTTTTTCTGCCTCTGAAAGTTCTGAAACTCCCTATCAGAAAAACTTTTTTTCCTGCCTCTGAAAGCCTCCGAAACAGAGCTTCAGAATAAAAGCCTCCGAAGCTCTGTTTGGGGGCTTTTTTTCTGAAGCTTTGTTTCTGATGCTTTTTTCAGCCTCTGAAACCTCTGTTTGAGAAGCTGGGTGGGGCTACATTCGGAGTATAAGACGCACCCAGATTTTTACCCTCTTTTTTGGGGGAAAAAGGTGTGTTTTATACTCTGAAAAATACGGTACCGGTTTGCCTGAACTGATCCAAACCGGCTGAATCCCACCCTTGTCTCTAGTTTGTTTCCATCAAAATATCTAGTCTTTTTTCTTCCTCACAACTGCAAAAATTAAAATGATGCTTCCCCAAGTTCCAAACTACATATATTCCATCCCCATGAACCCACGTAGAGGAAGAATGTCTTGACCCATGTTTCAGATAAAAGGCCCATTAAAACAACACTTCCTCCACGATTATGGGTTTAACTAAAATCCAAACTTAGATTGTTTTGTCATTTGATGCCATGTAACGTTGTTCTCCTGACAACATTGCAATCTGAACCTTTGCAGTTTACACTACAATTTTAGCAGGGACAGTCCTTGATTTTTTTTTTAAATGAAAAGTTCTTTGGGGTGCTTTTGGAATTACATTTCTGGCTACTTTGTGACTGCATTGTGTCACCGGTGCACACATACAGCTTAATGAGTCCACGTGAACACCAAAAAGTTCTATGCATTGTTCACACCTTTGCCATTTCACACATCACAGATGCTGAGGGATATTTTGAACCTGATAACACATTGTAGAACATTTATATTTTTTGCAGCAGATTTTTTTTTCCACCAAAGAGCATTAATTTTGTTGGCTTTTTAAAGCACGGATAGAAAGCTTGTATAGCAAAGGAATACAGCAGCAGCTAACGCAACTGAAATACAGATTCGGATCATACCTCCTATTTAATGCTGGAAATCTAAAGCTTGATAATCTTAACAAATGGCTGTCTAATCCCTGATAAAAACCTTCAGCAGTGCAAATGGAGATGTATATCTTGGAGATAGACTGAATATGAGACTATAAGCTTGTCCTACTTTCATGTAAAGTGTTTAGAGAGAGATGGCTCAGTCCTCAGATACTTGTATCTTTAACAGTCCATAAACTCTACTGGCCTTAAAAATAGCCTCAAAAAAGTAGGCTGTAATGGAATGCTGGTTAGTTGATTGATTGACTGATTGATTGAATGACTGATTGATTGATTATGTGCCATATAATTGTTGTTGATTCTTAGCAACCACATAGATTTTCTCCATGACGTTCTGTTTCTAATCTGATCTTGTAGGTAGCTGCTAGAAATGACTCCATCCTCTTTGCCATTGGTCGTTCTCTTTTTCTTTTTCTTTTTCTTTCTACTTTTCCCAGTGTTAGAACTTTCTCCAGAGAGTTAGAGCTTCTCACATTGTGTTCTAAATAGGATGATTTGAGCTTGGTAATTTGTGTTTCAAGTGAGGCCGCTGAATTGACTGATGGAACCATTTAGCAGTTATACTAAGTTGTAATATTATTTTCTGACTAGAGCTTCATTTGATGTGGGTATTCAATCATTGTGGTTAGTTAACTAGGATTTATAGCTTAGAGTTATGTGTGATCCTACATGTGAAAATGTGCATCGTGCTCTCTTCGTCTCCATCTTTCTCAATTTTAAACTCATTTCATGTTTATTTATTGTTTTTATATTTTAATGTTTTTATTGGTTTTTAGTAGATTGTAAGCCATCTAAGGTTGCCTCCAGGCATAAGATGAATGGATGGATGGATGGATGGATGGATGAATGAAAAACCTACCCATTTACCCATTCTGGGTATCATTCCACTACCACTGCCACTGATTTTGGCTGCAAAATCTGGGGCCAAGGCTAAATCAGAGGCAACAGAAGTCTAATCATAGACGCAGCTGTCCCGATGAGTTGTTATAGTTTCCTAATATCATCAACAAGCAAAGCTACTGTTGTCTAATGTATCTAGGAAGGTTAGAGAGGGCAATGTACAATAGGCAACCACATAAATTCCATTATAGTTTATTACCTTTTTATTTGCTACAGGTCTTCTGATGCATATTCAAAAAGAAAATAGTGAGTGGATTATCTATTTTTCTATATCTAAAGGTAAACTAAGATTGTGCAACAATCAAACCCTGATGTCTGTTCAAATCTTGGCAAATATTTCAAAATGTGAATTGAGGATAATTCAGGAAACTCTAAAAATAAAAACAGGAAAGAATAAATTGTTGTGGCTCGCCAGCAGCCAGCAGAACTGGCAGCAGATTCAGACAGTGAGGAAGTTGGGGAGGAATGTGGGCCAGTCCTAGAGTCTGGGGAAGGCTCGGACAATGGCTCTGAGTTGGCGCAGACAGAGGGCCAAGGCCAGCTGGTAGTTCTTTGCTGCCTCTGGAGTTTCCGGAGTCTGACATCAGCAAGGCAGAAGAACAGCGTGAGCCTGTTCCCAGTGTGCACATGCGCAGAGCTGCCAGGAGACAGGAACAATTAAGGAAACAGGGTCAACTTGGGAGTAAGGTTTGGAGATGATTGGCCCTCCCATAAGACATAAAAGAGAAGCGAACAGGACATGAGCTTTTGCAGGAAGCAATTAGTTCATCTGGCCAATTCAAGATTTGAAACATCTGTTTGTGACTCTGTGCCAAGTTTGGCCTTGCCCTGCATCTGGAAGTTAGCCCTTTGGCAGTGTTCCACGTGAGATAGGTGGGTGTTGATAACCTTCCTCTGAAAGACTGTTTAATCAAGCTTTATGGACTAAATGAAAGTAATTTACAGTCGTATGAATTAAAGAGGTTTGCCGGGACTAAGTTTGTGCTGTTTACTTTCTAAGGAAGCCTAGGTCAGAACATAAATCTGGGTTTTTAACCTAATAACCCTCTGTGAAAATATAATATTTCTTCAAACTTCTTTTTTCTTTTATTGTCTCCTATTCAAGTTTCATTCATGCCATCCTCTACTGAAAACTCATCACTTTCAATTAATTCAAAGCAACCATCCGTCTAGGAGCAAACACAAAAATAAGTAAAACAAAAATACTGCAGTTTAATGTTTATTTAATTACCTTCTTCATATACAGAACACTGCCAGAGGACAGTTTGAATGGTGGGGAGACAATTTGTTGTTTATGAGTGTTCCAATTTCTCTATAAGTAGGGATCCAAATTAGACTGCATAGGAAATTCTACCCCAAATTCTAATAGGAGAGGATATGAATTTGCACCTCATGTTGAGGTCACTCCTATAGTCTACAAGAGATAGTTTTATTTATTAAGAGGTCATTGGGTTTTATTTATTGTCTTGGCATAGTGGTTAGAATCAGTGGTGGGATCCTGCAGGTTTAACAATCAGTTCGGTGATTGCACACTTCACATGCACGCGTGCACAGTTTTACGAAAACTTACCTTCTGCATTACTGCTGGAGAGTAACACAGCTGATGTGCGGCAATCCGCTCTGCCACGTGAATCAGCTGAGAAGATATAGGTCAGTTAAGGCGGGCCCACCTGATCATTGGAGCGAACCAGTTCCCTCCCAGCTGATTGTCGGAGATACCGTTCACCAGAACCGGTCTGAACCGGTAAATCCCACCCCTGGTTAGAATTACAGGCTAACTCACTGCTCATCACCAGGAGTTCGATTAGTTGACTCAGCCTTCCATCCTTCCTAGGTGAGTAAAATGAGGACCCAGATTGTTGGGGGCAATATGCTGACTCTGTAAACCGCTTAGAGAGGGCTATAAAGTAGTGTAAAGCGGTATATAAGTCTAAGTCCTTATTGCTATTGCTATTTATTTAATGTATACCCCGATTTTCTGGTTATACAATTCCTAAGACAGCTGAATGGAAGACGTTTTGGCCTAGTTATGATCTCTATCAGATGGAAGTTCCCAGCAGGATCCAGACAAGGGTCCAGGAAGCACAGCAAACTCAGAACTAGTTTCTGGCAGGGGAAGATTCAAACTCCAGATGATTTGCTATAGATGGAACTCAAGCTAGAGATTTGTACAAGCAGGTTCAAAGATTCATCAGTAAATAATTTCAGACTATTTTAAGGTTTTCGTTCATCCTGATGCTTACTCTACTTAAACTGGAAGCCACATTTCCCCTACTTTAGCAGCCATTGCTTTTAGAGAAATTGTGGTGCTTATGTATTTATTTAATCTTTAGGAATGCCAGTCTTTTATTTCAAAATCCTATCCATGGTGACTTTTAATCTCCTTGGCTCCTAGCACGTCAGTTTATTCCCAAGCAAATTCATTCCAAGGAGCATTTATAGTAAGGTGCTATTATCCCTGCTACGGTGAAGGTCTGCCCTTGATAAAACACTGGGAATTTTTCTTTCCCTGAAGAATTCATTTGCAGAAAATTGCCCACAAACTTGGTGGAGAAGTGGTCTCTTGTGTATAGCCCTTAGCAGCAGAATTTCTCCAAATAGTAATAGATTCTTTTAGATCACTAGAGCTAAAAGATGCTAAAGCAATGGTTGGGTTTTTCATAACATATAACATATGTTATGACACAATCCTGTTATTGTCTTATCTACTATGTTATGGAAACCCAGCCATAGCATTGAATAAAAGCCCAGGATCAATCTCAGAAATAGGTACAGGTAGTCCTCAATTTCTGACAGTTCATTTAGTGACCATTCAAAGTTACAACGGCACTGAAAAAAGTGAACATTTTTTCACAGGTATGACCTTTGCAGCATCCCCATGATCATGTGATCATAAGTCAGATGCTTGATAACTGGTTCACACTTATGACCGTTGCTATGTCCCAAGATCATGTGATCACCTTTTATGACCTTCTGATAAGCAAAGTTAATGGGGAAACCAGATTCACTTAACAGCCGGGTTACTAACGTATCAACTTAAAAAGATTTTTAAAAAATGTTTTTAATTGGTTTGTCACTTTTTAAAGTATGGGGCCAAATTAATATATATTTTTAATTGTTTTTTAATGTTCGTATTCTATGTTTTTTAATTCTGGCTGTACACCGCCCTGAGTTCTCAGGGAGAAGGGTGGTATATAAGTTTGAAATAAAATAAAATTTAAAAAAAAAACTGCAGTGACTCACTTAATAACTGAGGCAAGAAAGGTCGTAAAATGGGGCAAAATTCAATTAACAAATGTCTCACTTAACAACAGAAATTCGGGGCTCAATTGTGATCGTAAATCAAGGACTACCTGTAATCTAATTTAATCTAATCTAATCTAATCCAATCCAATCTAATTTAATCTAAATATATGAATAATCTAATTCCATCAAGACTCAATATCAGTCCATGGTCTTTTTTGAACCTTCTGCCACAGCAATATTCCATTTTTTTCCTTCTTAACGTTTCCCAGAGCGGTAGCCAAGAATGAGAAAAGTGTGGAAAACAGGTGATGATTTCCATCTAGCTTCTCTTTTCCTGCAGAAGTGATTCTGGTCAGCCTAAAGGAAGAAAAGCATCGGAAAAAGGGGACAATAGGCATGGGGGACATGGGGCCCTGAAAAGATTTTGCCAAAGACCACACCAAAGAATTCATGAAGCAAGAATGGCAGTTTTTAATTAGTATGATGCATTTATTACTAGAAGAATTGCACTAGCTTGAGGGAAGAAATATCCATCTGGTTCAGTTCCAAACTGGGAGAAAGATACTGGAAACATGGAGACTGATTGGAAAGATGGTTTATTGATGAAGCAGAACCACACGGGTTTGTGGCTATGGGCAGCTAACAAAATGGAGTGTAGGGGGGGTTATACCTTCTTTGAGCTTTGTATTTGAGCTTCCTGTTCCTGTGCTAGAACATGTATTCTATTGGCTGTTGTCAGATTCCTATGGGGTCAAGTAGAGGTTATGTAGGGGTCATAACTGGCACTATAGGCAAAAGAGGAAATGCAAATCCTAGGTCAGTGATGGCTAACCTTTTTGCTGTTGCGTGCCAAAAGTGGGGGGAGTGGGGGTCGCGGGCACGTGTGCCCACATCCATAATTCAATGTGCCCTCCCCTTCCGTGCATACACACACAACACCCCCCCCACACACACAATCCCCTGCTTTTTACACGTGATGGCTCGGTGGACCCGGTAGGCCGATTTTTTGCCCTCCCCAGACTCTAGAGACTTTTTTGGAGCCTGGGGAGGGCGAAAAAGGCCTCCCCCACCCCCCGGAGGCCCTCTGGAGGCCGGAAACAGCACACGTGCCATAGGTTTGCCATCACGGTCCTAAGTGCTTGTCTGAGCTAATCTGGTTTATCTATGGTTTATTGTTAACCTGAGCTCCCAGATGACATTTGGACTGCTCTGGGATGGTGCAATGAAAGGGATTGTGTTCTGAAAGGGTGTTGGGCAATTCCTGTTGTGGCTTAATGGCTTTCGTCCTGTTTTGGATCTTGAGTGAGGGGGCTGCTTCTGCCTCAGGGAAAAAAAATGTTTTTCCATTTCTCCTTTTGGGGAAATATAATATTCTGCCTTTTTTAATATTTTCCGAAATATGTCATTCTTCTAGGAGGGATAGGCACTGACTTTTCTACAAGCTCGACATAGTTTTGAATGTGAAGAAAATACATGAGAGTGCTTAGCAGGTACTAATGATAGGATATACTTGTAGGTTCCAGATTGAAATACTGCAGTCTTTAATGAGGCTGCCTTTGTATCTAGTCCAAAGACTTCAGTTTGTACAGAATTTAGGAACTGGTTTAATATCTGGAAAGTTATGTTTGACAAAGAAGCCTTCTAATTCCTAAATAAAAATTCAAGGTGATGCCTATTTCCAGACTCAAGGCCATTCATATAGTCTGAAAGATTTAGATCAGGCACTGTCTCATTTAATGCCATATTGCTTGTTGCAATGGAAGAATTAGTTGTACGGCATGCAAGCAAAGCAGATAGCGTTAATTGCCCAGAAGTGATGGAGATGCTGTTTCTGTGAGAAGATAGAATGAGCATGTGCAAATCACATTTAAAGATTCAACCACTGCAGGGTTTAATTAAAATCCAAGAATAAATATAGTTAGCCACACTGTCAGTTTAGATTACAGTGAGTATGTTTACATTTTTTACACATTTAATGAATACTATTTGCATAGATGAATGTGTAGGCCAACATTTGGCATTTATGTGATCAACTCATTGCAGGAGGAAAACAGAACCCTGGAAATTGTATGAAATACAACTTTCTCTCTCTGTGTCTGTTTGTCTGTCTGTCTGTCTGTCTGTCTGTCTCTCTCTCTCTCTCTCTCTCTCTCCCACCCTCCTCTCTCTCTTTCTCTATGTGTGTGTGTATATCCCTTCTCCCATATTAAAGACATATTCAGTAAAAAGGAAAAAAGATAGGAAAGAAGAAAAGCAGAAAAGCAGAAAGAAAATAAATCATTAGTAGAGAAAACATATGTGAAGAGATATAGGTTTAACAGGTGCCTAGAATGATAGCTGACCCATGAATTTCAGGGGTGAGCGTTCCAAAGGGTAGGTACCCCCAGTCAAAATTGCTCTTACCTAAGGGCTACTTAGGTAAGAAATATTTGTTTATTGTATGTAGGACACAACAGGCACATCACATCATCAACAATCTCTGAAAAGGTGGAAGAGATATTACAAAATACAGTATATATCCAGTCACATTCCAGAACCTTTGCATCAGGGGTGAAACGTAAAATTTGTTACTACCGGTTCTGTGGGCGTGGCTTGGTGGAGGGGGGTGTAATGTGACTGGGTGGACTTGGCCAACTTTTTTTAAAAAAAACTTTTCAAAGCATTTTTTTCTAATGCTTTGAAAAGCTTCTCTCTTTTTTCTAATGCTTTGAAAAGCCTCTCAGAGAGGCTTTTTAAAATATACCTCTCTGATGATCCCAGCTGAGTTGCCTGATCGGCAGAGAGGTATTTTTTAAAATATTTTTTAAAAATGCTCTGAAAAGCCTCTGATGATCGGGCGGCTCAGTTGGGATCATCAGAGGCTTTTTTTTTTTTACTTTTAGAAGCATTTTTTTGTCGGAAGAGTTTGTAGAAAAAATGCTTTTAAAAGTTAAAAAAAAAAGCCTCTGATGATCGGGTGGCTCAGCTGGGCATGGGTGGGGGGGCCGCAGGGATTTTTGCTACCGGTTCTCTGAACCACCCACCGCCATCGCTACCGGATTGGGCAATCCGGTCTAAACCGGGAGCATTTCACCCCTGCTTTGCATCCTTTAAAAATATTGCCCATTATGAAGAGAAATCTTGGATTTCTTTTTCTTGTTGCCCTTTGTCCCATCTTTTGGAGATAGTAGTTGCATGACTACATTCTCTGCACTTCAGGTCTCCTATCTAGGTAATTCTCACAAGTTAAGCTGAAACCTTCTTGCAATTAACAGAGCCCTCACACCACCACTGAGAAAGTGAACAACTGCAAGATGGCACACTGCGGTTCTTGGCACATACCGCAAGACTTCTGATAATCTCAGCAAGTAATATGATGTATAATTAGAAAAAGACCCTGGTCCCAAGTTGTTCAGGGCTTTGTACATCATATGAAGAGCATTAAACCTGGCTTGGTAATTAAATGAAGCCACTGAAATTGCTGACTTCTATAAAATCAAACTTTTGGTCTATCCAGCTCCACATTGCCTATACAAGAGCTTCCTTAGTTGTACATATAACATTTTGGGCCCAAGAAATAGCCACTCAAAGGGGAAGAGGCATTGCCTCCCACAAAATAACTATTACTCTACATTAAAGGTAAAGGTAAAGGTTCCTCTCGCACATATGTGCTAGTCGTTCTTGACTTTAGGGGGCGGTGCTCATCTCCGTTTCAAAGCTGAAGAGCCAGAGCTGTCCGAAGACGTCTCCGTGGTCATGTGACCAACATGACTAAACGTCAAAGGCACACGGAACGCTATTACCTTCCCACCAAAGGTGGTCCCTATTTTTCTACTTGCATTTTTTACATGCTTTCGAACTGCTAGTTTGGCAGAAGCTGGGTCAAGTAACGGGAGCTCACCCCATTGCCCGGCACTAGGGATTCAAACCGCTGAACTGCTGACCTTTCGATCGACAAGCTCAGCATCTTAGCCAGTGAGCCACCACGTCCCTATCCAAGTTTACTACAAGAAAAATGGGATAGGTCGATATCCTTACCATTCTTTAGTTCCTAGGTTTATTTTTATGTATTACATTTATGACCTCCTTTCTTCCAAGAAAGTGTATCTCTTATTCTTGTGTTGTATCCAGTTTCTTCTTAGTCAAATTCAACAGATAGTTCACCACCTAGATACCTGTAGAATAATCATTTTACTCTCTGTGATCATTGAGAAAATGTGTGTCACGACTCCCTGTCCTGCAAGAAATGAAGAGTGTATGAGATGAGTTCTGATGACACACTTTCTCACTTTTGGTGGCCCTCACTTTTGGAGTGTCCTGTAATTTAGATTCAGGAATGGCATCAACTGTCAAGTCTTCAAGAGGTCTGTAAGATTTATTGTTCCACAGGTCATATGGACACTGATGATATAAACGCTGCTAATTTGTTTATTTATTAATCACATTTATATAGCTACCCATCCAGAGGTGGTATTCAGCAGGTTCTGACAGGTTCTGGAGAACCAGTAGCAGAAATTTTGAGCAGTTCGGAGAACCGGCAAATACCACCTCTGGCTGGCCCCAGAGTAATTTAATTTTAATTTAATTTAATTTAATTAATTCAATTTATATGCCACCTCTCTCCAAAGACTCAGGGCGACTCACAATACATTTTAAAAAATCATTATAAAAAACATTTAAAAATTAAAAACATTAAAAACTCATTCACGCCATTCATGGCCAAATCTCGCCAGATCACAAGAGCGAGATCAACCGCCCCAGGCCTGCTGGAAAAGCCAGGTCTTCACTGCTTTTCGGAAGGCCAATAGGGTGGGAATGGTCCAGAGTAGGGTGGGAATGGAGATTTTACAATATCCTTCCCTCAGGAGTGGGGAGGGAATGGGGATTTTGCAGTATCCTTCTCCTGGAGTGGGGTTGGAATGGAGATTTTGCAGTATCCTTCCCCTGCCATGCCCACCAAGCCATGCCCACCAAGCCACATCGTGCCCACCAAGTCACGCCCACAGAACCGGTAGTAAAAAAAATTGAATTCCACCACTGTACCCATCTCACAACAAATTTGCAAGAGGGGACAAAGACACCATCTACATTAAAATTGAACAGCCCTTTCTCAACAGAGTGGGAGGGATATGACATCACCTATGTCCTGTTTACAACACAATCCTTTTAGCAGTTCCAAGAAGGTTCTACATTCATTTGCACTGTTCAGGCACAGATAAACCCTGAAATGGCCTCAACAGTACTCAGAAAGTGCTAACAACTAGATGACTGCAAGGAATATAAATCCTTCTATTCTCCACCATTTAGTCAAAACTGAAGAAGCTTATTGGATGAGAAAAGAAACGTCATCAAGTAAAACAAAGAAAGTGTAGTTGCCTTTTGAAAAAATACCTTTGGGACAACCGAGTCAGCAGGAGTCCTGGTGGTGCAGTGGACTAATTCACTGTTATTAAGATCAGCTGCTTGCAATTACTGCAAGTTCAAATCCCACCAGGCTCAAGGTTGACTCAGCCTTCCATCCTTTCTAAGGTAAGTGAAATGAGGACCCAGATTGTGGGGGAAACAATCTGACTTTGTATAAATATACAAAAGTATGAAGGCTATTGCTTAACGCACTGTAACCCGCCCTGAGTCTCCGGAGAAGTGCGGCATATAAATCAAATTTAAAAAAAAACAAAAAAACCATGACCTGGATGACTGAGAATCTCCATAGACATTGGTCACTAAAGGGCAAATCGCATGACAATGACGGTGTTTTCTTTTTCTCCTTCCTCCACATTTGAAATCCTTACCCAAGTACTCCGATAATTAACAAGAAGGGAATTAATCTTTATATTAACATTCATTGGAGAGGAAGGGATTACAAGAGAGTAATCAGGCACA
>WNWU01000013.1:2931531-2970604 GCA_012654045.1 Ptyas mucosa
TGTGCCTGATTACTCTCTTGTAATCCCTTCCTCTCCAATCTCTCCATTCTGCAAGTGGACAAAAAAGGAAAGAAAAGCAAAACAACAGGTCAGGCACAGGACAACATATACTGACAAAAATTGGCAACCATATGACTGAGGACATTGCAAAATTTATAAATGTGGACATTGGTCATAGAGTCATTTTTTCAGTATCATAATTTCAAAAGTTTCTGAATAGAGCAGTTGGTAACTGAGGACTATCTGTACAGTTTCTTAGACATACAATGTGTAACCCAGGAGCAGTTCACAAAGACAGACTGCATAAGGATGATGTTGTCCAAGACACTATCCAGCCAGCCAGCCAGCTGAAGCAGCAATCAGAACTGAGTCCTGGAATAGGTTGCAACATTGGATGGCAAATCAAACAGGAGCTGTGCCACCAAATTAGGACATTAATATATTAGTTTCTCTAACAAATTAGTTTTCTCTACATACTATTGGAAATTGTCATAAACATTAATGTGATGAAGGCAATAATGAGAGGGATAAAATTTAGCAGTTGTTAAATAACCCCCAGGAGACCTGTACATCTGATCAAACACACTAACATTTCTGGTAACGCAACCTAGGTTTCTTGACAAGGTTGTACATTACCAAATGGAGTAATATTGAATATCCCCCCTGAGATCATGCTCAGAGTTCTTTACAAGGCAGCTTTTGTAGAATGAAATTAATCATCTTCAGTATCCTGGTACAACATAATTCTCTCACAGACAGAACTGTTCTTTAACAATGACCAAACCATTGCAGACCTGATTTTTCTTTAAAAAAAAAATCAGCAAATGCAGGACTTGGAAATAGGAGGTCTAAAGGAATCTCCTTTTAATGACAAAAAAAAAAGGAGTCATTCAATTAATTGGGGAAAATTAAAGTAGTATTTATCTTGTGAAAACTGAACAAATTAATAACTTTATTAAAATACAGAGACTACAATTTTCTTGAAGAATATATTACAAAGCATCTTCCTCGCTTTTATACTGATTCTTCTCTAATTACCCTGTAGAACAGGGATATCTTCAGAATTGCCTCTTGACATTCATGAGCCATGTCGACACACAAATAGATGAGTGGCGTTTGGCTTTAAAATGTTACCTTAAAATATTAGCCCAGAATTAAAGGAAGTAGCCAAAAATAGTATTTCAAACAGGTCTCCAGGGTTCTGAAATAAAATTGGGATTGAATCATTTGATGTTTTGCCTTCTGATGATTTCAGAATAGTTACCAGAGCCAATATGTCAAGCTGACATATCATTCAGTTTTCAAATCTTTAAGAAATGACTCTCAAGTTAAGGGGAATTACAGTAATGAGATACGGATCAGTAGGAAGCTGACTCATGAATTCCCCACATCTGTACAAGATTTACTTGAGGGTGCACTCTATATAAACCAGGGCTGTCAAACTCCCGGCCCGTGGGCTGGATGCGACATGCGCTGGCCATGCCCATGCCCATGCCCAGTTTAGCAAAGGGGAAAATAGTCCCGATATGTCCCGTGATGCCACTGTGACGATATGCGTTTGACAGCCCTTATATAAACCATCTTGACATGTGAACAACACTTAATTGTGGCTCATGCAGCTGCTCAGTCAAACAATGACAAACAATGAACTTCTCAAACACCTTCACCAAGGAAACAGGCTACCCACTAATAAATAAAGTAAAACTCTAACCAGGCCTCTGCCCACTTAAATTACTAACAATTTTTGTCATAGGTCAGGGGTCAGGGCATCTAATTAGAAATATAATATTAGTTTGTTTAGTTAGTTTACTTTATTGTCATTGCACCTCGTACAACGAAACTAAATGCCCTCTTCAGTGTACATAACTATAAAAATAAAACACAAACACGCATCCTTCACATTCTATACCAGTGAATTGAAAACCCCTGATATTGCATTAATATTGCACTATACAGTAGAATTCAATATAGTTACTGCCCTGGGATAGAAGCTGTTTTTCAGCCTATTTGTCCTTGGTTTTATTTTCCTGTACCGTCTGCCAGATGGTAATAGTTCAAAAAAAGGGTGCCCAGGATGAGATGGATCGTTAAGAATGTTTTGAACTTTCTTAAGGCAGCGGGAGCTATAGAGCTCTTCCAAAGAGGGGAGAGGGCAACCAATGATCCTCTGAGCAATGACGTTAACCCACTCGAGTGCTTTCCTATCTGCACAATCTGTGCAATTGGCAAACCATATACAGGTGCAGTAAGTTAAAATACTCTCTATGGTGCAGCGATAGGAAGTCACCAGCAGTGACCTTATGCTTAATGCTTAATGTGCTTAACCAAGCAATGAATGATCTAGTGGTTACAATTCTGTAATCTTCTAATTTTGTTGTTTTATTTTTGTTAGTTTAACATGTGAAAACTAAACTCATTTTATTTGTTTTTAATTAAACGTATTGAGTGAAAACAAGTTAATACAGTAAGCAAATACTTGAATGTAATTATTTGGATTATGGCTGGTGTTAAAGCAACATCTGTCTCCTCAAGGAACTATCCAAAGTGCTGAAGGTTCTGTTACTGAGAATATGAGTCCTGCTTCCTAGGCTAGATCGTATCCATCCATTCAAAGCACACTGATCAACTTACTATGCAAGAGAAATAAAATGGATTACAGATTTGTTCCTGGCTTTTAATTTTACCCAATTCTAGCACAGCAAATTATCCAGGACAGTGCAAACTGAGGCAAACAAACAATCAATCAAACAAACAAACAAGCAGAGTTCTGCCAATTTTGTGAATGACTGATAACTCGGGCAATCCTCTGGCTTGGAATCTTGTGTCCCGTCTTCTTTCCATGAACTCCCTGAATCCTGTATTTACATAATGATCTGCTGAACTTTCATACCCTTGAGGCAAGTATTTCAATTTTTGCTGAGATTGGATTTAGGGCCTGCACCCTCTGAATATCAAAACTCAGAAGTCTCAAGCTTAACTTGGGAACAATTGAATTAGGAATAGGAAGTATTTATCCGTTTAAAAATGTAATTCTTAAAACTGCCCTAAGAATAAAAAGGTTTCAATGGGAAACAATGGTCTTCCTTTCCAACCCTCCTTTTTTTCCTAGTACTTTACAAACAGTAGAAGATTCTGCTGTTCTCACCATTCCCATCTAAACTCTCTTGCTCTGAAGTTAACTAATTGCTAAGACCTAAGACCTTGACTCTGAATTAAAATGAAGAATTTCCTGTAATGTTCCAGTAGAATGTAAATGATCAGATTGGTCAAAAGATTCTGTACGTGTGTTTCACTGCAAGGATTGTTAAGAACTTTATGTCAATCAAAACTCACTTAGCAAAGCAAGTTCGGAGTCAAAGAATTAAAAAATGCTGCTTCAAAACTCTTGCTGCTATTTTATGCTGAATATTGTCTAGAGGGATGACATCAAATCAGATCTGATTAATAACTAATTGTGGGATAGAATAAAGTAGGGCCAGGATCCTGTGATGCTATGCCACCAAGTCATCTAAGAATAGAATAAGAGAGTTGGAAGGGACCTTGGAAGTCTTCTAGTCCAGCCGCCTGCTCAGCAGGAAACCCTAAACCATTTCAGACAAATGGTTGTCCAATCTCTTCTTAAAAACTTCCAGTGTTGGAGAATTCACAACTTCTGGAGGCAAGTTGTTCCACTGGTTAATTGTTGTAACTGTCAGGAAATTTATCTTTAGTTCTAGGTTGCTTCTCTCCATTACTTCATGTCCTGCCCTCAGGTGCTTTGGAGAATAGCTTGACTCCCTCTTCTTTGTGGCAGCCCCTGAGATATTGGAACACTGCTATCATGTCACCCCAGTCCTTCTTTTCATCCAACTAGACATACCCAATTCCAGCAACCATTCTTTATATGTTTTAGCCTCCAGTCCCCTAATCATCTTTGTTACTCTTCTCTGCACTCTTTCTAGAGTCTCAACATCTTTTTTACATCATGGTGACTAAATCTGGATGCAGTATTCCAAGTGTGGCCTTACCAAAGCATTATAAAGTGGTATTAACACTTCATATGATCTTGATTCTGTCCCTCTGTTTATGCAGCCTAAAAGGTGTTGGCTTTTTTGGCAGATGCAGCAAACTGCTGGCTCATATTTAAGTGATTGTCCACTAGGACTCCAGGATCTCTCTCACAGTTACTACTATTGAGTGAGGTACCACCTATACTGTACCTGCGCATTTGGTTTTTCTTGCCTAAATGTAGAATCTTACTTTTTTTCACCATTGAATTTCATTGTGTTTCATTGCCCAATATTCTTTCAAGTGGACTTTACTCTTAGATAAATCTGTCCAATGTTCAAGTCTGTCAAGATCTTTCTGAATCTTAAGCCTATCTTCTGGAGTGTTGGCTATTCCTGACAGCTTGGTGTTGTCTACAAATTTAATGAGTTCCCCATCTATCCCCTCATCACCTCAAGTCAACATGTATAGTATTTAAGGCAAAGCAGGTACTAAAGGTTTTTGAGGCTGACCATCCTGCAGTATTTGAGCACATTCTGGATGGATTTGACTCTTGATAATTGATGGATAAACAGACAGGATGCTTTACCATTATGTTTGAATATATTTACACTGCTGCTGGTTCTCTTCTTCTTCTCTTTCCTTCCACTTTTTCCAGCATTAGCCCCTTCCTAAAAGAGTTAGGTGTTGACATAATGTGTCTAAAGTAGGATAATTTGAGTTTGGTCTTTGTGCTCACGGGAAAACTCTGAGCTGACAGATGATCCATTGGTTTGCTTTCTTGGTTGTCCACAGTATTCCCAGGAGTCCTCCCCAACACTAAAGTTCAAAGGCCTCATTACTATTCTTGTCCTACCTCTTCAGAGTCCAACTCTGAAATGTCTCAAGGAATACTATGACTTGCATGATTCTGATCGTTGTAGGTATAAACACATAGCAACACTTGAATATCTTTTACAAGGCCTTCATGGTTGCTCTACCAAGTGCTACTCTGTGATTTATTATTGCTTGACTGTTTATCCCTTTACTGTTGATGGTTGATTCTAAAAGGCAAAAGCTATCCCCCACTTCAGTATCAGTTCTAAGGCTGATTATTCTACCTGTTGTCATTAGTTTGGTCTTCTTTATATTTAATTTTGACCCATTTTTTTCATTGTGCTTCTTAATTTTTATCACAAGAGCTTGCAGATCCTTTTTTGGCTATCAGAATAGGGAAGCTATTCTTTTTCATGAGATGCGTGTATTGCTTGATTTAATTCAAAACAAGTAAAAGATTTTCACGATGTATTTGCATTGGTGTGTTTATGTGTACCTTTAACATTAGTCTATGGTAATACTCTCCAAACACCTGAAATAAAGTCATATAAAGGAAGATGAAGAGTTGTAATCAGTCATTTATGGACATGGAATAATAGAAAGTAAGTTATAGGAAAGCAGATTACAGTTGAATGTTAGAAAAAAAATCCTAAGAATAATAGCAGTATGACTGTGAAGCCATAATTACTGAGTAAAATGTTGGGCTTCTTTTCATTGGATAGGTTCAAGTGGACAATAGACATCAATTATGAATGGAACCCTTTATATAAAATAAGAGGATTCAGTTCAATATCTTAAATGTCCCCTTCCAACTGTATGATGTGATTCTTTAATTTTTATTGAAGATTTTTCAAAAAGGAAAATTAAAAGCTAATACAACAATATAGATCAAGAAAAAGAAAAGCTAAAGCTAAAGATGCAAGAAAGGGAGAGAAGTAAAAAAGAGAAAAGAAAGAAGATTAAAAAAACTTCTTTACAGCAATTACAAATACAATTATAAATTTACCTCTTACCTTGTTACAGCATATCTCTCTTTTTTGTATTATCTATCTTGTCTAATGATCAAAGCCATAAATCAGAAGTTCATTGTTTTTTATTTAATGCAAATAAATATTAGGAGTTTTCAGTCAACAATAAACATAGATGTTGTTTTCTTTCTAATCAAAGAAATCAGTTTAGCTATCTCAGCAAGTTCCATGATCTTCACCAACATTTTTCCATTGTGGGTAATGCTGAGTCTTTCCATCTTTATGCATACTGCAGTTGCAATATAAAAAAATGGAGTTCCGTGATATTTCCCTAACTGTTTATCCCACTATCCTCCCAAAAAAACCCTCTGGTTTCAATTGCTTATTAATCTTTTAAAATCTCCTGAAACAACCCCAAAGATGCTTTTTCATGAGGCAACTGGACTTTCTGGTTTTTCTCTGAAAACATTTCACTTCTCATCCAAGAAGCTTCTTCATCTCTGACGATGGTGGGGAATGGAAGAATTTATACACCTTGAAAACAGTTGGTCATTTGCATTCTTTTAGCGAGTCGTTGACGGCAGCTGGAGGTTTATCTGTGTTCTCTGGACAGTAGTGAAATCCAATTTTTTTTACTACCAGTCCTGTGCGTGTGGCTTGGTGGGCGTGATGTGGCTTGGGGGTGGGGGGGAAGGCAGGGGAAGGATATTGCAAAATCTTCATTCCCACCCCACTCCAGGGGAAGGATACTGCAAAATCCCCTCCTCACTCCTGGCGGAAAGATATTGCAAAATGTCTATTCCCACCCCACTCTGGGGCCAGCCAGAGGTGGTATTTGCCAGTTCTCCAAACTACTCAAAATTTCCACTACCGGTTCTCCAAACTGCTCAAAATTTCTGCTACCAGTTCTCCAGAACCTGCTGGATTTCAGCCCTGCCTCAGGATCACCTGAATAGTGCAAATGGGTGTGAAGCAGGGATGGGTTCTACTTATCTTTACTACTGGTTTGCAGCGGGGCCCTGCGTGCACGCTCTTCTGCGCATGCGCAGAAGCATTTTGATGACATCGGGGTTGGTGGACGGGGCCTCCCGCCGGTTTTACTACCGGTTCTATAGATGGTGTGGAGCCTTCTTGGAATTGCTGAATGGACTGTGTTGTAGACTGGAGATAGGTGATGTCATATTCCTCCCCCTCTGTTGAGCAAGGGCTGGTCAATTTTTACGCAGATGGCCACTTTGACCCCTCTTTCAAACCAGTGGTCCCCTTTGTCCAAAATGTAGACCTTGTTGTCTTTCAAAGAGTGTCCCTTGTCTTTTAAATGCAGATGGGCTGCTGAATCTAAGTCAGCAGTCTAGATCTAGATGTGTGTATTTGAATCCAAAATGTTCTAGCCTTTTTAAATGAGCACCAAACATGATAAAAAATGTTCCTTCTTGATGTTCAGATTTGCAACATAAATTTGCAATTTACATTCAGGACAATTTTTCTGGTGACCTATATGAATGATAGAGTATATTAGAGAGAGCTGTAAAGCACTGTGAACCAGGATTTAATTAAATTAATTTAATTTAATTAATTCAATTTATATGCTGCCCCTCTCCAAAGACTCAGGGCGTCTCACAATACATTTAAAAAAATCATTATAAAAAACATTTAAAAATTAAAAACATTAAGAACATTAAAAACTCATTCAAGCCATTCATGGCCGGATCTCGCCAGATCACAAGAGCGAGATCAACGGCCCCAGGCCTGCCGGAAAAGCCAGGTCTTCACCGCTTTTCGGAAGGCCAATAGGGTGGGGATGGTCCGGACCTCTGGAGGTAACTGGTTCCAGAGAGCTGGGGCAGCCACAGAGAAGGCCCTCCCCCGTGGGCCCGCCAGCCGGCATTGTTTAGCTGACGGGACCCGGAGGAGACCAATTCTGTGGGATCTTACCGGTCGCTGTGAGCTATGCGACAGAAGGTCTCGAGGATATAATTGCTATTGCTATCTTCTGATCCATTGGATCCCTCTGAAGCAGGGGTCTCCAACCTTGGCAACTTTAAGCCTGGCAGACTACAACTCCCAGAATTCCCCAGCCAGCAAAGTTGAAGTCCGCCAGGCTTAAAGTTGCCAAGGTTGGAGACCCCTGCTCTGAAGAATCAGGGTCTTAAAAGTCTCACATGCCTCTCAACTGAGCTTTGAGCAGTACTTTCCAACAAATGCTAGGCACAGAGTTCATCCCCTTTGCATGAAACAGGAGCCAAGTGTGTTGCTTTCCTAACTTAAATAAAATAATGCAAGGCAAAATCCACAAGCAATTTGTTTCCTACAGTTGAGACAAAAAAAAAAAATCTTGGACGATATTTGTATGTGCACTTAAATGGGAGGAATAGCTACTAAAATAAAAGTTTTATTGCTTGTGGACAGGGCCAGGTGCCAATTGGCTTGGCTAGATACTGAGTTGCTGATCCCTGTTCTTTGGATGGTGATATATGAAGGTTCCTGGCCATGATCCAGTAAGTGTCATTAAATTTAGATTTTAACATGAAATGGACCTTTTCTTTTCCTGTAGTCTATTACCCCAGTCTCTGAAGAGTGTTTTTTAGGGAGGGGGGTACTGGGGGAAAAAACAACGGACTACCGTGCCGTCTATGTGGCTCTAACTCTTGATGTTTTCTGGATGTTGGCCAGCATTCAGTATCAGCTTACAAACTACTCAAAAGACAAACTTTTTTCCATTTATGCAGACAGAGACATAATGTACTCTGGGTTTGCTTTCTTCCTCCCTCCCTTCATTTTAAATAACAGCTGTGGGAGGGGAGGGAAGTGTTCAGTAAATGGAAAATCGTGAGGGGGAGACTGGGCCTTGATCTGGGCCATATCTAGATTCTTTAACTGCTTTGAATTCTCTTTTCTAAAGATTTGATGTACAGGCTGAGGAAAACTCTTCAGTGATGGACCTCCGCCATCTTCAGGGAAGCTAATGCATTGCACCTCTTTGTGTGCAGGCCATAGTTTTTAATTGTGGACTATCTAAATCTTATCTATCCAATTAAATAGTTGATAACAGATTGTAACAATGGTTATATATGCATATATACCTGCATGCACATATATACAAATTACAAAGATGTAGACGGAGATGTGAACAAACTGGCTAGAGACATGGATGGGCAGAGGGATGGATGGATGGATGGATGGATGGATGATGAGTAGTTAGATAGAAAGGTATAATTTCATTCTTTATACCTTTATACCAGTATTTATATTCCCATTTACTTTAAGTTCAGAATAACCCTTATTTTTATATTTATAACAGATTCTGTGGTGTTGAGGATATTTAGTTGATAGACTAATCTTACAGTGGTTATGTCTGCTGTGTAGGCCCCATAGTAAACTCAATCTAGTCCCCACCCACCTCCCTCTCTCTCTCCCTCCCTCTCTCTCTCTCTCCCTCCCTCCCTCCCTCTCCCTCCCCCCGGCTCTCTCTCTCTCTCCCAAACAATCCAAACAACAAAGTTTAAACCAAAGTTTAAACTAAAAACCATCATTTAGTACTTTTGAAATCTTGTTCTCCAGTTGTTATATATTCATCCCATTCTATTTTCCTCTCACAAAAGGAAAATCACAGCATTCTAAGAAGTTTCAAATCATGCCATGCAATGAGGATCATACAGTTTCAAATGTTATCAGAATATGAGCACCATAAATCATACTCATGTAGCTAAGCCACAAACACAAAATTACAAGCACACAGTCCTTTCTTCAAGTTTCTTGCAAAATATCCCTTGAAAGAGAATAAAGTTTTCCTTCAAAGATAATTCAGAAATGGCTGTTACACAACCATGAAAGCTTTACCACCCATGGCTTTCTGATGGGGCAAATCTGTGTTTTGAAATGCAACGTAACGTCTAACAGTGTGCCCCCTGAAGCCCAGTTTTGTCTTGATGTGGGGCAAAAAGACATTTGTGGGAAGGAGCCTATGAGACCCACAGCATCAGTTGCAGGCTGATTTTAACAGGATCTGGATGACCTCAGATTCCCATTGAAGCTTAAGTCTCTTTGTTTCCATAAAAACTTTAGGGGAGAAAAAAAATCTCCCTTATTTGGGGCACAATAATAGTTTTCAGAGAAAGCAATATACACGGTACGCATCTTCAAGACTATTTCAGAAAGCACTTATTTTCCTTTCACAAGGAACAATAGAGAATGAAGATTTCTTTTCTTTCTCTCTCTTTTCTGATTTGTTTTTCATTAGTGTTCCTGGCCAAGAGTGAGACAGAATCTATTTTAGAGAGAAGGCTAGAAATATCCGCCTCCAATTGCAAACCCTTCAACCAGGGTTGTCTCTGAATCTTAAATCTTAAGACAGAAGGAACCCAACAAGAAGTTGTTTTGCCGAGCGGTATAATTAGACATATGAGTAAAACAATGTAACGATTGAAAGGATTCTTTGTACATTTAGTAGAGAAACTAAGCCACAAAATTTAGCACTGTAGAAAGAAAGGGGTGGATTAACGGGCATACGCATATTAACAAATGGATGGACATAACAAGATCTCTGCTAGATCATTTCAAATTTCCAAAATAACCAGCTAGAATGCTTCAGACCTCTTCTACTATGGCTTCCTAACAGTGGGATCTCATCAGGACCCCTGAACCTGGAAGTTTTATCCACCCGTAAAATAGTCTCTCTGCTTCATGGCTTTTTATAAAATCTTTCATTTTAATAGCATAGCAATAGCACTTATATAGATTAGACCAGAGGTGGGTTTCATCAGGTTCTGACCACTTCTGGAGAACCAGTAGTGGAAATTTTGAGTAGTTCGGAGAACCGGTAGTAAAAATTTTGACTGGCCCCGCCCCCATCTAGTCTCAGCCTCCCAAGTCCCAGCTGATTGGGAGGAAATCGGGATTTTGCAGTAACCTTCCCCTGGGGTGGGGAGGGAATGGAGATTTTACAGTATCCTTCCCCTGCCATGCCCACCAAGCCACGCCCACCAAGCCATGCCATGCCCACCAAGCCACACCCACAGAACCGGTAGTAAACATTTTTGAAACCCACCACTGGACTGGACTGGACTGGACTGGACTGGACTGGACTGGACTGGACTGGACTGGACTAGACTAGACTAGACTAGACTAGACTAGACTAGACTAGACTAGACTAGACTAGAATTCTTTATTGGCCAAGTGTGATTGGACACACAAGGAATTTGTCTTGGTGCATACGCTCTCAGTGTACATAAAAGAAAAGATACATTCATCAAGAATCATATACAGCTTTACAGTGCTTTACAGCCATCTCTAAGCAGTTTACAAAGTCAGCATATTGCCCCCAACAATTTTGGGTCCTCATTTTACCCACCTTGGAAGGATGGAAGGCTGCGTCAACCTTGAGCCTGGTGAAATTCGATCTGCAAAATTGCAGGCAGCCTGCAGGCAGCAAAAGTAGCCTGCAGTACTGCATTCTAACTACTGTGCCACCACGGCTAAATCCACTATAGCCAATAATCAATCACATATTTGAACGTTTTGCTTTCAGACAAGTGAGTTATTGCACTATTTTGTGGTTTATTCATGATTTGTTGAATAGACCATAACTGGCTCGGGCCACACACTGAACTAAGATAAAAACAAACATACACACAACAAACAAGCATTAGGGATTAATGCAGGGGTCGGCAACCTTAAACACTCAAAGAGCCACAAAGGCCCTAACCAGAAGCCCCCCGTTCAATTCTGGAGCCCACCGGAAGTCTGGTTCCCCCACCATAGTGTCTCCTCCTAGTGCGGCATCCTTTTTCCTCTACCTATCCTAACTGAAAACCCTATCAATTGTGTAGCTGACTGGCGACAAGGGGCCACAGTAGAGGGATGAAAGAGCCACATGTGGCTCCAGAGCCACAGGTTGCTGACTCTTGGATTAGTGTGATATGCAAATTCCAACCACTACTTTTGGCATAGGATTAAAAGAGTCCCCACAGATCTTCCAGTCCAAACTTATGTCTGGACAAAAATCCTCAGGCATCCCAGAAAAATGGCTGTCCCATCTTTGTTTGAAAATCTCCAGCGACGAAGCATCCAAAATTCTAGGAGATAGATTATTTCATGACTTACTAGCTCTCATGAACAGCGTCAACAGTGTTTTTATTTTGAATTCGGATCTCTTTGTAAATTTTAAACCCGTTGCTCTTTTCCTATCCTAATGGATCATGAACTATGGAAAATAAATCCATGCTCTCTGTGAGAGTCCTTCAAGTATTAGAAGAGTACTATTTTGTTTTCCCCTAGACTTCTCTTATTTAGGTGAAATATATATATTCTTTTAGTCATTTTTCATAGATTTAGTGTCCAAGCTCATCAACATCTTTATTGCTATTCTTTGTAATATTTCCAATTCCTTGGCATTCTTTTCATAGCGTGGCAGTCTCTCCTATTTTAAAAGCAGTCTTACCAGTACTGTGCTGAGCAGAACAATTATACTTCTGTTGCAGGGGTGAAATGCTCCCAGTTCGGACTGAATCCCCTAATCAGGTAGCGATGGCAGCAGGTGTTTCAGAGAACCGGTAGCAAAAATCCCTGCCCCCCCCCCATGCCCAGCTGAGCCACGCAATCATCAGAGACTTTTTTTTAAAAAAAATTAAACGCATTTTTTTACAACCTCTTTGGCCAAACAGGTTCTTTAAAAAATGCTTTTAAAAGGCTCTGACGATCCCAGCTGAGTTGCCTGCTCGTCAGAGGCTTTTAAAAGGATTTTTAAAACAACCTCTTCGGCCGAAGAGGTTGTAGAAAAAATGATTTTAAAAGTAAAAAAAACAACAACTTGGCCACGCCTACCCAGTCACATTACCCCACCACCACCAAGCCATGCCCACAGAGCCGGTAGTAACAAATTTTACATTTCACCACTGCTCTGTTGATGTAGATCAGGACTGCATTACCTCTCTTTTGGTAGCTGCAGAATGTAACTAACACATGCTTAATCAGTGGTTGACATAGATATCAAGATCCTATACATAGATCCTATTCTATACATAGATATCCAGATCCTGTACATAGATCCTCTTCTATACATAGATATCCAGATCCTATACACAGATCCTATTCTATACATAGATATCTGGATCCAAAGGGAGAGGGATACGGCATTATCTATCTCCAGTCTACAACACAATCCTTTCAACAGTTCTAAGAAGGCTCCACATCCATTTCTACCACTCTGGTGACCCTGATGAGACAGATGAACCTCCAGGTAGCCTTAATGATTTGCTAAAAGGATGTAAATGACCAGCTGTCTGCAAGGAGTATAAATCCTTCCATTCCCCACCATCCAGTCAGAGCTGAAGAAGCTTCTTGGATGAGAAGCAAAACATCTCCAAAGAAAAACCAGAAAGTCCAGTTTCCTCTTGAAAAAGCATCTTTGGGACAACCATGACCATGAGACTCTCCATAGACGTATGCAGATCTTTCTTACAACTACTGCAACTGAGCTACCTCAGTACACAATCTACATTTCTTGACACTTAACTGCATTTTGTTAAAAAAAATAAATAATAATGTTAGCACACCACCCATTTTTTTGACACTTCCCATGTACATAAAAGTGCTCATTAAGATTACAATGAATGGTTCTGAGATCTTCTATTTTTTTTATGTTGCCCACTTTTCATTTTTTTAAACTTAATTTTTTGTTTCGTAATTTGTCAGAGGATTCTCTATGCAGCCATACCAGTCTCATCAGCTGCCTCCCATTTTTATTTCTGTTCAATATTGTCTGTCAGGGCCCCATCAGAGCTCAGATCCGAGGAGGAGGAGGAGGAGGAGGAGGAGGAGGAGGAGGAGGAGGAGGAAGAGGAGATGGAGCCTGGGCTGACAGAGGGGGTGGGGGCAGTCCCTATGGCCCCTGAGGAACAACCTGGGACAAGGACAAGGCAGTCCCAGGTCCCTTGGAAGAGGAAGCAGGGAGGAAAAGAGGGCACAGGCAGACCAAGAAAGTGGGGAGGGCAGGCAGCAGAGCAGAGGGAGGGCAGAGCTCCAGAGACAAGGAAATGCTTCCCCCACCTAAGGGTGAAGAATGGAGAGGAGGCTGATTCAGCACAGGATAACCCGACTACTCGGGAGGTGGCCGCCCCACCAGGGATGAAATGCTCCCGGTTCGGACCAGATCACCCAATCCGGTAGTGATGGTGGCGGGGGGTTCGGAGAATCGGTAGCAAAAATCCCCCCCCCATACCCAGCTGAGTCATGCAATCATCAAAGATTTTTTAAAAAAACTTTTAAAAGCATTTTTTCTACAACCTCTTCGGCTAAAAAAATGCTTTTAAAATTAAAAACAAAAAAGTTGGCCATGCCCACCCAGTCACATTACCCTCCACCAAGCCATGCCCACAGAACCGGTAGTAACAAATTTTACATTTCACCACTGCACCCCACCCCTCCTCCCAAGAATCACCTGGAGAGTAGCATTTAAAGAGATGCCGTGGAGAGGGATTTTTCTGTCAGGAACAAGTGTTGTATTTCACAACAACACGCTCCACTGCTCCAAGAGGAATTTTGCTCCCGAATCCTTGCTGGTGTGGTTTGGACTGAGGTTTGATCCTTTGTTTTGACATTCATCGTGAACTTTGTTAAATTTGAGAGCCTGTCTTGCCCCCGGAGCGATGCTGCTTCTGACTTTCACTGTTAGGAAGTTGCATGAAGCGTGTATGTTCGAGCCTTCCTCTTGGACTGTAAGGGTAACCTGGGGTCAGAGACCTTGGAGAATGGACCAGGAATTGCTGGATTGTGGGGGATGGTGGTTGAATAAAAGTTGTCAAGCTTCCACCTACCACAAGTTGTTTGCGCACCAACCCTGGGTCGTAATATTATCTGTCTTGGGGCCTTAATTATCTAATTTTTCAGAATTTTTCAATCCTTCTGAACTTTCTTTTCCTTCAGATTTTCTCACCATGGAATCATTCCTACATTTTCCCTTATAGTTGATTAAAATAGATTCTCTTGGATCTCTCACTTGCTGCAACGTTCTCAGCTGACACTGGGATAGTTGAAACTATATCACCGTTATGTGTTTGCGGAACACCTTGGATGATTTGCAAGGCTGTCATCTAATGGTAGAGGAATAATGGTGGAGGATATTATATAGTGGATGGCTGGGGATGGGGTGTCATACAATGTCCTAGACAGGGGTGGGATTCAGCCAGTTCGGACTGGGTCAGGCGAACCGGTAGTTGTGACCTGCTAGTGCCTCCCCCCCCCCCGCTGTTATGCTGTCCTATTAACTGCATTTTTAAAGCCGCATACATGCATGCAACCGCACGCACCATCAAAGCGTATGCTCAGAAGGCTGCATGTGTGAAAGGCGCGAAAGAGACCGAAGCCAGAGTGCGCTCACGCACTCTCACATTTTCAGTGCTGGGGTGAACCGGTTGTTAAATTATGTGAAGCCCACCTCTGGTCCTAGATTAGGCTAAAATGGGATTGAGTTATAGTGTTTTAGCAAGTTGTATGAGCCATGGTTAAGCTCTAATATGATTGGCAGAGCACAACATGTTACATGAATGCGGTTTTAGTAACATAGGTTTAGCATTTTACACGTACATATAAGCCAGCCATTGTGTGTGGTTGCATCTTTCAGAGCTTTATTAGAGATAGTGGAATTGTAGATATTTCCTCTATTCTGCTACTTAGAGCAAAGAGGCAGGTGCAGAGAGAATGGACAAGTGTTTTCTTTGAACTAATGATCTACTGTCACCTAGTGGTGAACAAGAAAAATTGCAAATGGCTTGAAATAGGAAGATAGGAAATGTGAGGGGGGGGCCAAGCATCTTTATTTCAATTTAAAGGAATATTCTTCAGGTGTATGAGGATATTCAAGCATAAATGTATTTCAGTGCAGTCTGTTTATGGTTTTACATAGAATATAGTATCAAAGAAAGATTCGATCAAGCCACATGATATATACATCATATATATATAATTGTAATAATACAATTGTTATTATTAATTCAAATTTATATAGTTGCCCATATGTAGGCTAGAAAGGCTCCACTAAGAATAATGTGACTAATTGTAGTCAAATCCTTCTGTTTTCACCCAGATGAATCCATTCAGGGACAGGATCTGCAAGGTCTTCTCCACAGATGGCTACTTTACATTTGAGGACATCCTTGGGATGGCATCTGTCTTCAGTTACCTAGCATGTCCCACCCTTAAGATTGAATACGCTTTTCGAATTTATGGTATGTCATTCCCCATTGTAATATTGTTGTGACCCAGGCCCAAGTAGGTATTATCAGACGCAATCAGTTCTAAAACAAACAGACTTTATTAGAACAGCTGAGAATTAACTCATTCTCAGCGTAGTCCAAACTAATTTAAAACAAATTCTTCATAACACAATTCTTCAGCCTTATCACCAACCTTGGTCTAATTAGGCAACCTGCCAAAGGCTTGTCTTGGCAGAAGTAGAAAACTCCGACAAGAAATAAATGCAGCAAGACAAGAAACAAAGCTATCAATGTTGTTTTCCGACAAAGAGCCCAAGAGCCATTGCTGGTCTTTTAACCCTTATGGGAGGGGCCAATCATCTCTTGGCCCTACTCCCGAGTCGTCCTTTTTGCCTCAGCTACTCTTGCATTCTGGAAGCTCTTCTCATGAGTGAACTAGGAACAGGCTCCTCCTGTTCCTCTGTCTCTCTGCTGTCAGTCTCTGGAGGCTCTGGAGTCCGCACATCACGCCCCGATGGCCCTGGCTCCATCTCTGCCTCTGACACAGAGCCCTCATCCGGGCCTTCCCCAGCCTCCAGGACTGGCCCATGTTCTTCCTCAGCCTCCTCACTGTCCCACTCCGCTGCCAGCTGCTGCTGGCGGACCACAACAAATATCTTTTCAGTGTAAGAAAAAGCAAACTTCCTCAGGTCTGGAGGCACTTTGAGGATGAGATCAGGAATTGGAAGCCCAAGTGAGATTGGAACCATTTTATTTTTCAAAGAGGGGATAGAAACATCTGCAGACATGGCCCGAGAAGAAACAGTTGTTGGGTTCAAGCCATAATATGACGTTTGATTTTTACTTTAAAAAATGAAAAAAGGAAGGGAAAAGAGAATTTTTTTAAAAAATCCCACAACATACAAAAAATAAATTCAGCTGAATTTTCAATTTACTCATTAAAACTTGAAATGACATGAAATTATGTTAATCAGTTTTCCCATTGCAGTGATATTTCATTGCATTGTCAATTTATAAACAGAAAGCATATATCTATAATTCGAGATTTAAATCCAGAGTAATTCAGTATTGCCAGCATTGAATAATTATCTTCTTTGTCACTGCGTCTACTTTTTAGAATACATTCCCCTCAGAGAAACACATCACAAAATATGTTTCCCTCCCTCCAAGCCTTCCTCAGGATGTTTTGGGTAGTTTCTTTTAGTTGGGGGTGATGGTGTTGCATGTTATTCCCTCATATTGTTGTAATGTATACCTGTTAAATAATACTGTTTGTTCAATGTATAATGTTTCAGTCTTTTAACCTTGTGAAGCCACCCAGTATTGTTTTGGAATTGGGTGGCCTGGACATTTGATGAATAAATAAATAGCCTTACCACTCCTTCGGTGGATTAATTCTAGGGAATGGCTTGCTCATCAAATCATGATTAAATTGTGGTTCAGCACATATGTGATTCCTGTACTGACGCCACCTCCCCATCGCACACTCTTTCCATATGTTGTGTACATGTTATGCGCAAGCAGCTTCAGGCCATGTTCAGGTTCAGTGTGGAAGTCAATGGGAAAAAAAGAAAAAAGGAATCAGATTGTCAGAATTGAGACTGCTTATACGGCACGTCCCAAGCAGTGGTGGGTTGCCCCGGGTTCGGACTGGTTCTATAGAACCGGTAGTAAAACCGGCAGGAGGCTCCACCCACCAACCCCGACGTCATCAAGAAGCTTCTGTGCATGCGCAGAAGCGCACACGAGCGAAGCACTCCCTTTGCAAACCGGTAGTAAAGGTAAGTAGAACCCACCCCTGGTTCCAATATGCCAGTTCTTGGCATATTCTGCTGCAAAAATATCAGGCAGATGGAGACAGAAAATTATAGGTTTAATCATTAAACATTCCTGGATTGAGTTTCTGTGGCAGTTTTATGAGTAAAAATAGCATTATTGTGTAATTCTTAAATATTTGGCTCTGGGCTGCATAATAGTCTGTAAATCTTCCAAGTTCCACCCTCTTTCTACTTTTCACAATATTTCAATTTCCCAGATTTCAACAACGATGGTTTTATTGATGAGGAAGATCTTCAAAATGTCATCCGCAGATTAATCAATAAGAATAACCTCAGTGAGGAAGAAATTGTGTCTCTGGCGAACCATGTAGGTAATTCCTCCCTTTACCACCTTGGGACTTCAGTGACTGAGGCCTTAGCATAAATCAGTTTTAGATGGTTTAAATATCTTTTCAGTAGAACCTGGGCATGAGGGACAGAGCTCTTCTGTCTTCTAAGGGCTGTCTTCAACCTTCCAGCTGTGTTGGGAAGGCAATGGCTACCTTGCCTTCCCAACACATCTGTGAGTTGTAGTCCAAGCATATTTTGAGAATGAGACTGGAAAAAGAAATCCATTTTGGAGCACAAAAATAAAATTCTTACTTTGACTAATATGAAACAATAGAACTATTATTTCTGTATAATACATACTTTGTGTTTGAAACAGATTTTGGAGGAAGCTGACTTGGATAATGACAGAATGCTCTCTCTAGCAGAATTTGAACACGCTATGATAAAATCTCCAGACTTCCTACAGTAAGAACAATCTCCACCCTATCCCCTCCAGATATAGTTGAGCTTTGTTCTCATATCATTCAAATCCAGCTCTGAAATCTCTCGTTCTATAATGCTTTATGTAATTTCCCCTACAAAAAAATCTGCCAAATTTGTACTAGGTTACATTCTGCCAACCTAGCAGTTTGAAAGCATGTAAGTAGAAAAACAGGGACCACCTTTGGTGGGAAGGTAACAGTGTTCCGTGCGCCTTTGGCGTTTAGTCATGCCGGCCACATGACCACAGAGATGTCTTTGGACAGCGCTGGCTCTTCGGCTTTGAAACAGAGATGAGCACTGCCCCCTAGAGTCGGGAACGGCTAGCACATATGTGTGAGGGGAATCTTTATCTTTACTTTTTTATATCAGATATAATGAATATGATATGAAGAACCGTTGCAGGAACTGGGTATGTCTAGTTGGATGAAAAGAAGGACTAGGGGAGACATGATAGCAGTGTTCCAATATCTCAGGGGCTGCTGAGATAGAGGGAGTCAAGCTATTCTCCAAAGTACCTGAGGGTGGGATGAGAAGCAATGGGTGGAAACTAATCAAGGAGAGAGCAAACCTAGAAGTAAAGAGAAATTTCCTGACAGTTAGAACAATTAATCAGTGGAACAACTTGCCTCCAGAAGTTGTGAATGCTCCAACACTGGAAGTTTTTAAGAAGATGTTGGATAACCATTTGCCTGAAATGTTGTAGGGTTTCCTGTCTAAGCAGGGTGTTGGACTAGAAGACCTCCAAGGTCCCTTCCAACTCTGTTATTCTATTCTATTTTTTTTTTCCTATAATGCTACAGAAAGCCTGGCCAAGGCAATTTTGACAGATTTCTAACATAGGGAAGGGAATATGAGAAAAAAAAAGTAATACTGGAGACTACAGTAAATGTCAGGCTGCAAGATGCAAAAAGAAGACTTAGTTTTCAATGTTCACTGCAAGAAATTTATTTTTTTAAATATGATTCCACTGGCATTTTTTTCTGTAGATTGGATGGTATATAAAAATGGACTACAACCCCTTTTTATTCCTAAAATAAAAAATGAAGGAATTAGACTTGTTTCCAGTATTGTCCATGTTGGAACCTTCAACAAACGTGGGACTACTAAATATCCCACTTACATTGTTCTGAATATTCAAGCTCAGCATTTTTCAAGCTCAGAAAATTTTCTACCCCTTCCCAAAACTATTATTATTACAATTAGAAGAAGCTTCATCTAGGCTTCTCCTGACTATGTAGAATGATTAAAAACAATCAGAAGGCAAACTTAATATCTGCATATTGATGCATTTATAGATGTATGTGATTAAATCATAACTCTACCAGAGCAAGAACTGAGGTATTTTTAAGTGGTGAATCCTGGGAATTCAGATTGGCTCAAAAAAGTTCAACCAAATTGTGACTTTAGGATAAATGACTTGTCATTACATTCCCAACCAAAAAGGCCTTTTATACTTGGGCTTTTTCAGAAATGGAGCAGGAGACTGAGATTAACTACTTTCTTGACACCATATTCTTTATTATCTCTTTATTTTCTGGAGACTTAAATGGACTTCTCTTGACTCCATTATATTCCTGAAAACTCACAAGGTGCTTCAGAATCTGTCCCTTCTTTGGTTCTCCTAGCTGGTTTTAATAGCTTATCATTTGCTTGGTATTGAATGTAGGAGCCGTGGTGGCACAGTGATTAGAATGCCATATTGCAGATAACTCTATTCACTGCCAGGAGTTCGATCCTGATCAGTTCAAAGTTGACTCAGCCTTCCATCCTTCTGATGTCGATAAAATGAAGACCCAGATTGTTGGGGGCAATATGCTGGCATTTGTAAACTAGAGAGTGCTGTAAAGCACTATGGAACAATATACAAGTCTAAAGTGCTATTGCTATTATGCTTAGAGAAGATGAGCTATTTAATCTGATTTTGAAGCAAATGAAGATGATTGCTTCAATTTCTCAATGATTTATTAGATAAAATGTCAGCTAACTGGCATCCCATTGGTGCAGGATTAATGGCAGGATTCACAGGATAACTGTTCAAAGTATACTCATAAATGTATTATACAGTCATGTGTCAGAATTTACCATATACGTGGAAATATCTTTGGTTAGACTTTGGTTAGCTTTGCTGAAGCCCAAATTGTGAATAAAAAGTTTAGGCATTTCCTGAAAAAAACAGAATTGTGGGGGCAGGAAGCAGCATTGCTATGCAAGGTAGATCTGGTTATATATGAATTTAGTAAGCGGTCCAAAAACAAAGTAAGGAAGACGGAAATAATTTAAAGTCAAGTGAGACCTAGTCCAGAAAACTAATTAATGTTCTTTCCAGATCCTTCAAGATCTACTTCTGAGAGACAAGAATGTGACAACATGGGAGATTCAGGACCTTGCAACTGGACTTGCACAAGATAACAAATGTTAACACTAAACACTGCCATGAAAAATCAGATAGCAAATCAGTCCATGTATTTTTGCAAATAATATGCAAATAAACAATGATTCTGAGAAGAGGAAGAAAGAAGTCATTTATCTAAGTTTGTCTTTTCTTCCATTCAGTGCAGTTATAGAGAATGACATTTTCATAGCAACGATAAGCACTTTTTGTACAAGAAGAGAGGGAGGATTTGGCTATACAATGCACTTAACTTTCTTTATAATAAATTCCTCTATACTAAAAAGGAAATATTTTTATTCATTACTGCTTTATTTAGAGGTTTTCTAACCAATACTTAACCACAAAAGCTCTCAGTGCGAATATCATATCAGTTAAAAGAAAGTGCCCTCTAAACTTAGAATATCAATAGGCACAATTAAGTAAGCAGAGATGAAATAACCAAGAGGACAGAGAAATTAGAGATAGTCCATGGATTATGACCACAATGGAACCTGTTATAACATCAGTTGTAAATTGTGACAGTCATACAACAGGTCACCTACCTGACCAACCAGATTTTTACAATCTTTTTTCAGTGGTTGCTAAGCGGATGTTGCCACCATTAAGCCAATGCCACAGTCACTAAGAGAACCAATGGTTCACTATGGATTAGTTTTGTTGAAAACCAGAAGTAAATGCCAGTTTTGGGCAAAAATGTCATAAAATGCAGTCACATGATTGCATGATGTTGCAAATGTCCATAGATGTGGACTGGTTGTTGCACACGTGGCACAAATGTCATGTGACCATGGGGTAGGATCATAAGTACCGTAGGGAGATCCATCATAACTTCAAACAGTACCTAAGCAATGAGTGCTAAGTCAAGAAATACTTGTATTCAGAAACTCAAAATGGAAAAACATTGCTCAAACAATAAGGGTCCAAAATATCAGGAAGGTCACGACTTCAAGAAATCTTTCGTTTATGAAGAAGAATAAGTAGACTTTTCCACATTTTGTGAAGCTGATGATTGTGACCAAGAACAAGAAAGGATTGGTTCCTTTGACCCTCTCTGAAGAAAGAGAGGGTACAAGACTGTCCAACTCTCCATACAATGGCTTCTTACAAGAATACTGTATGGCAGCAGACTCCAGATTATGAGATAACCAGGAGATGAGAGAATTTACCCTTCTTGCTCCAATCACATCCAGAGTCTTCAAAGGACATTACTATATTTTTCGGAGTATAAGACACACCTTTTTCCCTCCTAAAAGGGGGTGAAAATTTGGGTGCATCTTATACACTGAATGTAGCCCCGCTCACCCACTGGCCCCCAAACTTTGGCCTCTGTCTCCCAGCAATTTACCTCCTTGCAGCAAGCAGCAAGAAGAAACAGCCTGTTTTAGCTTCAGCACAGCCTAATTAGCACAAGTTGATTGTCTATTGGATCAGCCTCCTGACTTTCAGCTGTTTCAGGCTGCAGGGATTCCCATTGCCTATTGCTGCACGGGCCTCTGCTGCTTGCTGCAAGGAGGTAAATTGCTAGGAGCATTTTTTCTTCTTGTGCTAATCAAGCTATGCTGAAAATGAAAATTAAAGTAAAGCAGGCTATTTGCTGTTTGCTGCAACGAGGCAAAATTGCTGGGAGGCAGAGACAGTTGCAGATGCAGATTTCTTTTTCTTGTTTTCCTCACCAAAACAGGTAGGTGCGTCTTATAGTCCGGAGTGTCTTATACTCCAAAAAATACAGTAGTTTGCACATTCGTTGCTAAACACCTTCAGATATTGTCTATCACCTGCTTTAAAGAAATTAGACCCCTTTAAAATAACAAGGCTGGAAACACTGAACGTGTTGCCTTCAATCCTTAGTATACGAAAATGAAACTTTCTCTTTATAAACTTTATAAATTCAAAGTAAGCTTCAAAAAACAAATCAACATTTTGATTATAGAAAGTTTTAAACAGTTTAAGGGCTCAGGAATATTTAATTTTCAATATTAAGCCTGAAATAAATAAAATTTAAAGAATAAATGCAATTTCAAGGGAAAGAAAAGTTATTTATTATATAACTAGATAAGCAACGTATAGTAGTGTTCATAGATGTTGTTGAGAAATGGAAATAGGATTTTGAATCAAGATTGCTGGCTATGTTGCATGTTTTTTTTAATGAATACCCTGTTCCTAGAAGAAGCTGTGATACCACAAGATGCTATTACAAAAAATAAAATAAAAAAAGGTTTGGAAAAAAAATGATCTGACAAAATTATGAACAACGTGAACAAGAATTTATCACTGATGTACCCAAAAAAATTGGATAAGGCTGTAAAAATTAAGAAGGAAATAAAAATGCTAATTAAAGAGAGCAATTGGAATAATTTCTACCTGCTGGACTTATGAAAGAAGTTTGTTGAAGTTTGAAGAAATTCAAGACAGGGAGCAATGATCATTCAAATGGTTTAAAGACAAGGTTGTTTTATGTAAAAAGATGGAATATAAAGGCTTATTTGATCAGGGATCAAATGGGATCTGTTGTTACTTTAGGATTCTTTCTGGATTTGCTGATATCTGACTGGAAATGGTATTGTGTACTGGATTTGCTTAAAGAGTTGAAATACAGAATGATGAGTTTTATGTTTGTCAATGAATGTGATTATTTTAGGGCTTGGTACTAAAATGCTGGGAACACTGCTTGATGTTTTCTGTTACATGGAACATAGGCACAATAGCAAAATGATAACTCCATGTTCAGAGGTAGCATATCCCGTATACCATCTTATTCATTTTTTGAGTTTTTGTGTATGTATGTACCTGCAGGCCTTCAAGTCAATCTTGATTCCTGACAACTACCTGGACACACCCCTGCAGTTTTCTTGGCAGGATTTAGGAAGTGGTTTCCCATTGCCTCCTTCCTAGGACTGAGTAAGAGTGATTGGCCTGAGATCACCTAGCTAATATGTGACTAAAACAAGATTAGAATCCAAGGTCTCCCAATTTCCAGCTGGTGTCTATGCCAAATTGATTCATATTAGATTATTAACCTTGACTAATTCAGTATTTTCGAGTGCCAATAATTCTTCCCGTCGGTCATGGAAGGAGACGTAAGCTAGTTTTACCCGTTTACACATAAAAAAATAAGCATGAAATTGAAGCCAGCATGAATGAATAATATATGATACAGGTTAACAGCTGATCACCTCCAGTACTTCAGTTTTTATGGAATATTATATAACACAAGTATTCCTAGGCAACAAGGCGTGGTGAAGAAAATCAACTTTATGATTTCCCATTCTTCAAACTTTTTTTACTCCCAAGCTCTGACTTTCCTCTCAATGGCTGTACAGGAATGGCAGCATTCTTCACTCAGGCTCTGAACTCAAAAAAGCTGTCTCGGACTGCTCTCTCCTGTGAACTCACTCTCTTTCCTGAGGGGAAAGTCTGGTATGTCCGTAGATTCTCTGGTGAGATGCGATTGAGGTACCACATTGCTTTGGCACTCAGTGGTGGGCTAAAGGAAAGGGGGTGAGAAGAACAAGCACACAATGGAGACATGGTTATATCCTGGTGACTGACCCCAGAAAATACAGCATGAATGTAATAGAATCTTAGTTGAAGAATTCTGGGGGAGGATCCACGAGGAAATGAAGATCCCAGTCTGAAAAGGGGTTCTGGTTGGAGTTCACATGAACTGAAAAGATTTATTTATTCTTTTTTTTAAATAAATGTTTTTATTATTTTATATCATATATTTCCTTTCTGTGTTGAGCAGTGTGCTCTCTAGGTGTCCAAAGTGTTAACATACAAATATCATCATCATTATAATTGTGTGTGTGTGTGTGTGTGTATAAACAAATATGTGACAATATATAAACAAATATGCAGTAACATCAATCACATTATAACATATACAGTATTATCTTCCATTATAGTATCAATTATATAACCATCAACAAAAATGTACTCATCTGCTTTTCTTTCTCATGTAAACCATATTTCATCTAATTCCACTCCTCTAACCTCAATATCTGTCATTTAACCATTTATACAATAGTTCCCATGTTATGAAATTTATTTATTCTAAGAGCGCTCTTAACCCAAATCTCACTAGACATTCCAACAGCACACATAATAATCTGAATTGGTTAAAAATTGCTTGTGTGTGTGAATATAAAGTCCCGTTACTTAGTCTAGGAAGTATCAGTATCCAATGAGACCCTGCACTGTAAGTATCCTGGCAAGGCCTCAAGAAATCATCTCTTCCAGACTTCCGGAGGAAGAAATGGCAGACTGAAGATGGTTCCACAAAAGAGTGGAGTGACACCCACTGCAGAATGAAGAGCCAGTGAGCAGAGCACTTCTATAATTCCTCTCCTGACAAGAGGTCTTGAGATCATCCATAAGTGTTCCAGACAACTGCTCCTTGCAAGGAGACTGCAAGATTTTCCTTTTTTCTTTTTTTCCTGCATCTTCTACTTTGCTATTTTTCTCTCTGTTTGTATCTGTGTGTGTATCATCTGTCTGTCTGTCTGTCTGTCTATCATCTATCTATCAATCATCAAAATTGTTTTCTTCCACACCGACCAACAATAAAATACACATGGTGATTATTGGTGAGGAAATATGTTCTATACAATGGCTTTGGTAACAGAGAACATGGATTTTCAGCTACCCTTTATCTCCAGATTTTTTTTTTTAGACAACTAGGTATGCAAAATGGTTTAGTTGCTTCAGTTTAGATGTTACTACAACATGCCTGCTTGGATAAATTCATCTTTTCAAGGCTGAGCCTGTTTGGAACTAACTTTCTGGGGTGGGTCAACTGTTTTGTGTGCATGTGTGTTTCTACTACACAACAAACCTCTAACGTGAACGTGGTCAACATGTTATTTATAATTGGTCTATTAGGCTGAAGAAAACAATTTGATCAATTTAATTGGTCCAGTATGACCCATTTAATTATTTATTTTTATGGATTTATTTACGGATCACAAGAGTTGATGAAAACCTATTATTTTCATGCTTCCATCTCTGCTGGTAAAGCAAGCATATTGCAGGATTATACTCAAAATACCTAAACAAAGAAATTCTGCCACAATGTGATGACCTTCCCATAGCTGTCCTAGAAGGCCAATACCCGAAGATTCCTTCCTTGGAGAGACAATGTCCTGTGACTCTGGACATAGAGAAACAACAGAGCATGTGCTTCTCCAGTGTCTTACTGGAGAAAAATCGTATTAGCCCAATCTCACCATTACTATATAAATGGCCAGGGCACACAGGATAACTTTAGACTAACCTATTGCTTTCAAATACCAACCCTGCTATAATTTACACTATTGTCAGGTTCTTTAGCAGTGTTTACAATTCATCGGTTAATTACCTGACATTGTGATTCAGCTTTATAAACTAGATTTAATGAACATCTAGACTGCCATATTAGAATGCCCGTAACTTGATATAGACTTCCACCTTTTATGTTCCCCTACACCAGGGGTGTCAAACTGGCGGCAAGCGGGCCGGATGCGTCACGTGCAGGCCACGCCTACCCCAGCTCCACAAAGGGAAAAATGATGCAAAAGTCATGTGACGGCAATGTGATGAGGCAAGTTTGATACCTGTGCCCTACACCCGTCTAATGCTTCTATTCTTTCTTTTAGATTCTTTTAAACTTTCACTATTTGTATATTCTGCTGGCCAGGTGAGACATAAATACATTTTATGAATTTGCTTCAGAGATGAATAATCCAGATTCAGAGATAAAATTTGAAAGGAAAGAGAATTATACGACACACATTCCTCATTTTCCCTTTCAAAATTTCAAATATATCTGATCTGTTTCATATATGAATATTACAGGTTAACAGAGAAATTTTGCAAAGAAAAAAAATGAAAATGAAGAAAAAGATGCAGGCATCTGTGAAAGAAAGGAACAAATATAATCAGCTTTTAAAACTTTTTTAATTACATACGGTGAATATAAAATAGAAAAAAATATATTATTTTACTTCAGTTTTGTAATAATCATAAGAAACACAATCACATTTCTAAGTGGATGAAATACCCAAAATAACAAGATTATATAGTAAGATACAGTATGTTTCAAAATATCCATCCATCGTGTCATCCTACTATTAACTGAATGGATGAGTATGAAGCAGAGTTAGCAAAATAACTTTACTCTAAAGACACTAACATTAATGTACTTGTTTTTAATAAGAAATATAAAGATTACATTTCTTCACTGATTAATAGAATAGAGAATAGAATTCTTTATTGGCCAAATGTGATTGGACACACAAGGAAGTTGTCTTTGGTGCATGATTATTCATGATAAATGTTTTTATTCCAGTTAAGGAACTTGTTTGGGTTCTATTCTGCCTCTCTCATGTGTCTTTGAACTTTGATGATGTATTTCAGTGCAAGTGAACATAAATTCTCAAGTTTCTCTATCATATCTTACAATTTACAGAAGTGCCTACAATACTTTATATAAAGATGTGAACCCTCCGATTTTTGGCATTAGAGGTAGTCAAAACACATTAAATGTAACTTCATTTTAATGTAATTAGAAGTGCAATTTGGTGCTTTGTTCTTTCTGTTCATTTTCAATTACCTGCATTCCCCCAACTGACTCCATCTGTGCATAAATCACACAAGGTCAGACTATGGGAAATTGTTTCATTTTTAAAAAAGTAATAAACCTCGTATAAAATGCCAGCCTGCAGCATGATCTTTTATTTCTTAGAATAGTACTGGATGCCATCAGTATTCTTAGAAAATAAAAATGACATGTTACAGCCCAGACCAGTTATACTCCTAAGCAAAAAAAAAAAGGAGTAAGATAAGCTAAAATTTGTAGGAGAGTATTTTCCAGGAAAATGAGGCATTGGAAGGGAACATCCTTGCCATCACCTTCTAGTAAATGGTGCTTACCAGATTATCTTCTGGCAAAAGTTATTTAAATTCTGACAACATCCACTATGGCACACATTTGAGGAGCATATTCACTTGCCATCACCTACACAAAAATACTAATTGGATATACCTGAATAAAACTAAGAATACTGTCATTAAAGTTCATGCCCTACCACTTAATTATGTTTCTAAATGTTGACAATCTTAAGGGTACAGTTGCTTATCCTTTACTTATTCTATATGTCATCTATATACGTAACTCAAAGCTTCTTATCCTTAGGGTAAAATTCATATTAACACAGAATATGAGTCCATTAGGGACATGTTAGTGTGCATTGATGCCTTTTTTCACTTACCTCAAAGCTGTTCAATCTGATTTCATTTTTCCAACTGGATAATAGGAACTATCACATTGTACCAGCAGAGGGCACTCATGAAGTATGAGAAAGTGAACAGTTTGATTTATGCTCACTTTCTATTTCATCAAGTGTATCAAAAGAAATACATCATTATAAATATGTAAAATGAAGAACCGCATGATTCTCACAGTTATGCAAAAGCCTAGTCAAGTAGCTGTAGAAGATTTATACAAATGAATTCAGAAAGCACTCTAGAAGAGATAATTGAAAAAGGAAATTTTGATTTGCTAAAAGAGAGTCCCAACTTTGATAACTGTGAGCAAACTCCCAGTTACAAGTAATATCAAGGAAAGTTAAATTGGGCATACCTGGGCATCATCCAACAACTCAGGAAAGGTTCGTGGCAGACATCTCAGTTGGTAAAACAACTTTCTCAGCTGGCATGATGTCAGCCAGCAGGTTTAGGAATAAATAAGGTCCCAAAAGTGCTTTTCCAAAAGGCAACTGGACTTCGTTTATTCCTTGAAAATGTTTCACTTCTCATCCAAGAAACTTCTTCAGTTCTGAACTGAACTGAAGAACTGAGAACCGAAGAAGCTTTTTGGATGAGAAGCAAAACATTTTCAAGGAAAAATACCAAGAAAGTCCAGTTGCCTTTTGGAAAAGCATCTTTGGGACAATCATGACCTGGATGATTGAGAATCTCCATAGATGAATAGATAAGGTATATAACTGCCAGCCAGTTGTGTCTATGGAGATTCTCAGTCATCCAGGTCATGGTTGTCCCACAGGTGCTTTTTTTTAGAGCCTTGGTGGCGCAGCAGACTAAAGTGCTGTTAAGTAGCACCAGCTGCCTGCAATTACTGCAAGTTGGAATCTCACCAGGCTCAAGGTTGACTCAGCCTTCCATCCTTCCGAGGTAGGTAAAATGAGGACCTGGATTGTGGGGGCAATAAGCTGACTTTGTATAAAAAAACACCGCTTAGGAGGAGCCGAAAGCCCTACTAAGCAGGTATATACAAAAGTATGAAGGCTATTGCTTAACGCATTGTAAGCCGCCCTGTCTCCAGAGAAGGGCGGCATATAAATTGAACCAATCAATCAATCAATCAATCAATTTTCCCAAGAGGCAATTGGACTTTCTGTTTTTCCTTTGAAGTTGTTTCATTTCTCATCCAAGAAGCTTCTTCAGCTCTGCAGAGTTTCTTGGATGAGAAGTGAAACGTCTTCAAAGAAAAACCAGAAAGTCCAGTTCTACTACTTCTTCCTAGCTACCTAGGTTCGCTTTTCAGAACATTGAATGCCATTTTGCACGGTCAGCTGCGTTTCCAGGGTGAAGGCCCACGGCTTGCATATCTTTGTTGATATGTTGTTGCCATCTCTGTTTTGGGCGCCCGCGAGGTCACCAGCCATTGACTTCTAGTTGGTAGGCAGTCTTGGCAATGGTGGAAGGTGCTGCTCTCAGGACATGTCCATACCAGCGGAGTCGGCCTTCTCTCATCTTCTCTATAATTGGTGCCACACCAAAATGTTGTCGAATGGTGTCATTTGTAATGTGGACAAGAAGGGAGGTGCCCAATCAAAGAAAAACCAGAAAGTCCAGTTGCCTCTTGAAAAAGCTCCTTTGGGACAGCTGCCAATTGTCCAAATCAGGGTAAATCTATTTTCTAGAATCATGTGCAAAATTCAACAGCCTACCAACTGTGACTCCATTCATTGTCTCTAGGTTCATAAGAAAAATTTTACTAGATCAGCAAGCTATCTGTTTTTCCTGGGACCAATGAAAGGACTCTGAAAAACTTCCAAACAGCATGGGCAATGCTTCACTTAATGGTGGTCAGTATTGTATGTAAACTCTGAAACTTGATGGTACCTAGAACAGAAGACCCAACCTTTTCATTACATCTTAATTGCAAACTTTGATGGACCATGCAAGCCAGAATTAGCAATGTGGAACCTTCTGGTATCATAGCATAAGTGACTTTCCCGGGTGGCACATATAAAATCCTAAAAATTAAAAAAAAATAAAAATAAAATTTGCAAGGTAACTCAAAAGTTCCTGATATTTTCAACAAGATTATTAAAACTTTCACAGAACTTGGCAATTCTTTAAAAGAAAATTTTGTGCCAAAAGCTTTGTGCCACTTGCTAAACCTTCAGGCATCACAGACCACAGGTAGGAAACTACTGGCTTAGAGTTATCAGGGTGAAGAATTTTTAATAGAATCTTATCCTCACCATAACTTATTTATTGCATCTTTAAAGTATTCAAGCTATTACACAGCATAGCAACAGCAAATACATGAATTAAAAACAGAGGGAACTAATGAATTTTCTGCCTACTGAGCATGGATTGCACTGAACAATCCAACATTTTAAGGTAAAAAATTTAATTCTATTTTTCTACCCACCCAGTTACTTTAATTCAGTAATTGAATTATCCTCGCCTGTCGTGTAGGGCTTCTGAAGGTTTCCAACATCTGGTCTGCAATCTTGTTTCACCATCCTGTCATCCCAAAGCAATAGAACTACAGTCCCACCACGGCACCAAGTATTAGTTACAGCAGGAACAGAAATGTTATCCTCTGTAAAGCATGGAGGACAAAAATACATCTTATTTCCTGCCAATACACAAAGCCATAAAACTAAGTACAATCTGTGGCAGAGCAACATGCCCTAGAAAAGTGCTCCAGGGGATTGATCAATCGTGATTAATGCTTGTGTGCCTTGGGGAGGAATAACAAAACAGATTGCTTTGGAATGACAGGCCAACAGGCAATGCTGGATTCATTATTTAGAAAGATACAAACTGGGGAGGTGTATTAAAAGCAGAAATCGGTCTGCTGAAGTGGATGAACTTTTCCTATACCCACACCATGATGCCTGTTTCAGCAGTGAAAACCCAGAGAAGAGTTACTAATATTTTTTCTGATTTTTATAGCAATATGGTAAAACTTTAAGATTAAATCATAGAAATATTAAGTTTGGTGAATTTCCTATTTATATGTACTATCTTCCATCAGTTTAAGATACTCTCACCAATATAAAACTGCAGATACTCAGCTTAGACCTTAGGGCTATGAAAACTGACTTCAAAATTCTGGATGACCACTAGGATGTATTAAAGGAGCCCTGGTGGCGCAGTGATTAGAATGCAGTGTAGCAGGTTGACTCTGCCCACTGCCAGGAGTTCGATCCTGACTGGCTCAAGGTTGACTCAGCCTTCCATCTTTCCAAGGTCAGTAAAACGAGGATCCAGATTGTTGGGGGCAATATGCCTATTCTGTAAATTGCTTAGAGTGCTGTAAAACATTATGAAGTAGTATACAAGTCTAGGTGCTACTGGTATTGCTATTAAAGAGTTTATGTTTATGTTCTTTCTCTCTTAGATGCCATCTATAGGCTGTATAAATAATTAATCTCTCAGCAGAGTGCTCCTTTTTTCACCTAACATATAAAAAATGCAATACTGTAGCAAATGCAAATCAGGCACTTTGTAATACAGACAACCAGATGCCTGACAGACACATGAAGGAGCTGGAACATAAAAGGTGGCCTACAACACGCTTAACCAATAACCTAGGCAAACCTTAATAATGATTCTAACTTTCTCCAAGATATGTCGTGTATACCCAGAACCTTTGCACAAATGCAGTCCTAGCAAGGTTTTCTGATTACAATTACACCTTATTGGACAGCCAGGCATCAGTAGGCATGCAGCTAATCAGCATTTGGGAAACACATTTTGTGCTGTCAGGCCTTGACAATTCTGTAATGTAAATGGTTTGCTTTTTCTTTCCGGTACTTTTCTTGGAGGACTAGATATATGAAAGTGGTCAACTGATTCATTGCATGTTTCTGCAGTAGCATTAGCCCCCTCTTTGACCATAAAAGTAGATTATGGGAACAGGTATTAATTTGATTAATTTAATTAATTAGATTTGTTATAGGCACTCGTTCCCTTAGAGTCTGGGTAGCTTACAAAATCCCAAAGACAATTAAAGAGAATAGACAATAGACAATAAAGTTGCAGACTTGAATTCATGGCAGACGTTTACTTTTAAAAACTTAAGGCATTTTTCATAATATTCAGGAGGGATTATGCATCACTAGAATCTGCTCTTGAAATTCATTCTTTACATTGCATAAATGGTGTCAAATCAAATCAAGTCAAATAAAATAATATTCTACCATATATAGTTGGAAGGCAAGGGTTAATACACTATCCACTTAACATATGTTCACCCAACCTTTGAATGTAGATACTATCTGGAAGGAACATTGGTGATTAACATTGAAGTTAGAAGGCTTCACCGACTATGCAGGAGATAGGACACTGCATAGGTGATACATAATTACTGTGCATTCCACATTCCCAGCTAACTTTCCTAGGAAATTATATATAGGAAATTGAAATGTAACAGATAAAGCTTGATACATTTTATTCAAGGTCATTTGAAGAAACAAACAATAGAAAGAGAACCAAGGTAATTTACAAACACTTCTGTAATTCTTTTAAATGACATGAATCAGTTTTCAGGTTATATACAACTTTACTTACATGATTTTTCAGAACATAACATCATAAAACCATTTGTCACAAAGCAACACTGACAAATGGAAGTAAGAATTCAGCTGTGATTAAGGACCTTAATTAAAGCAACACAATATAGCTTAATACCATACGGATTGGAAAACTATGGACATTAACTCAAGGAATATTTATATTTTTAGACTTGGATCAAGATTATTTACACAGAGAAAGGTAGTGTATGTCCAATTATAAAAGCAGATAATTTCATTACAGGTAGACCTTAGGTTACAATGACAATTGGCCCTGGGAGTTTGCTAGTCATCAAGCAATGTGGTAATAAAGCATAATGTCACATGACTACAATCCAGGTTACTTTTTAATCCCAAAATGTGCAGGTCATTAAGTGAGAAGCAGGACCTCTCAGGCAAGGAAGGTGGGGTAATGATAGGGGATGGGAGAGGCTGGGGGAGGCCCTGGGAGACCCAGTACAGACCGTGCATGAATTGAGGGGGGCCGGGGAGGGCTGGGAGATCCAGCAAAGCCTGCGCACAGGTACTGTGGGTCAAAGCAATTTAACAGAGTGATTTGTGACCTTCTCTGCCAGCTTCCCCATTGATTTTACTTATGGGGAGGTAGCAGGAAAGGTAGAATGAATAGGAATAGGAATAGGAATAGGACTAGGACTAGGACTAGGACTAGGACTAGGACTAGGACTAGGACTAGGACTAGGACTAGGACTAGGACTAGGACTAGGGTAGGGTAGGGTAGGGTAGGGTAGGGTAGGGTAGGGTAGGATAGAATAGAATAGAATAGAATAGAATAGAATAGAATAGAATAGAATAGAATAGAATAGAATAGAATAGAATAGAACTTTATTGTCATTTTAAATGTACTTTAATCAGCATAATTGCAAATGGTGATCAGGCCTCTGTACAACATTGTAATTGCAAGCCAGACACCCTTGTCCCCAGATCACAATCACATGAGCACAGGGGGAATGCGTTGGGAACTTTGGGAAACAATCAAGTGTCCATTTTTTTTCAGTGCTGCCATAATTTTGAGTGGTTGCTGAATAAATGGGACATATACCAAGAACTATCTGTAACGAAGTATACATAACTAGAGGTGTGCAAAAATATTTAAACTTAACATCCCTTTTGTTCTGAGCCCAGAACACTTCCCGCATACAGGTAACAGTTTAGCAACCACTGTTGGCACCAGTAACTCAGTTGCTAAGCAGAGCAGTTGCTAAGTGAAACTATGACTGTGCTTATAATCATACTTCAGCTTTCCTTTGTTTTATTGACCTGCAAAGGTTTTAAATGCGAGGATTCATCATAAATTACTTTTTCAGCAGACTTATAGCTGTGAATGGCCACTCAATGAGGCAGTCACTATATGAGAACTGCCTATAATTATAACATCATTGAACCAGAATAGTTGTAACATCATTTGAACACTATGATATGGTCAGAATACAATTTTCAAATTAAAAATGTTTATTTATTTATCAATTTTTTTAAAAGGCCATCTCCCGCATTTATTCATTTTTATTTATTTATTTATTTTCTATGCTTCCCATCTTTCTAATATAGAGACTCTGGAAGGGTTACAGTATAATAAAAACTAAAAAAGTGCTAAAAAGCAAAACTGGAATTAAAAGAACAAAGAGGATGGGCAAACTGGAGGTGAGAATCTTCCACCTTCAACAGGTCCCTATCAGGGCCCCAGGCCAAGCAGCAGAGCCAAGTTTTTAGGCTCTTCTGGAAGGCCAAGAGTGTACAGGCAGACCTCACCTTTGAGGAGAGAATAATCCAGAGGGCAGGGGCCACAGCAGAAAAGGCTCTTCATCTGGATCATGCCGGCCAAAATTCTTTGGCCAACAGGACCCTTTTCCCTGAAATGGGACGTGGGGGTTTTAGTCCCATCAAAGTAAAGCAATTCCTCAGGTACCCAGGACTCATGCCATAAAACATACCAATAATATGTTTTGCATATCACAGACCAGAAATCTTAGCTCATCTGAGTTTAGTACTCATAGCCCCAACAAATACCCAAAACAGATTGCAGAGAGGTAAACAGAACAAATCAGTAGATACATTCACAGTAAATTTAAACAATCCAATTAAAATACAAAATTTACAAGCAATACATATGCACATATGTACATGATTCAACATGTAATTGCATTTCCCAACAATAGTTATTGCAAATTTTAAGTCAAACTTGTTTTTAAGGGGGAGTGGGGGTATTTTGCAAATATTAGAAAATAGATCTAATAAATGCCTTTAAGCGAATATAGTAGGGCATTCTTTCAAGAAAATACAGTATATTCCCAATATATATATGGGATCAAAGCAAATACAGGTGGCCCTTGACTTTCCATTGCTAAGCAAGATGGTTGTTGAGTCGTGCCCAGTTTTGTGATCTTTTTTGCCATGATTGTTAAGCAAATCCCTGGGGTTGTTAAGTGAATCACATAGTCATTAAGCAAATCTGTCTTCCTCCATTGATTTTGCTTCTCAGAAGTCAGCTGGGAAAATTGCAAATGATGATCACATGACCCTGGGGTGCTGCCAGAGTTGTAAATACATGCCCATTGCCATGCACCCAAATTTTGTTCATGTGACATAGGGAAACTGTGAAAGTCATAAGTGTGAAGCTCAGTCGTTGAGTCACTTTTTTTCAGTGGGGTTGTCACTTTGAATAGTCGTTAAACGAATGGTTGAAAGTTGAGGACCACCTTTATGGGGCTTTATAGTTTATTTTTATTAGATAATACACTGTATTAGGACAGCCAATTCCCTCTCCTCCCTCCAACTCTTCCTTGAGATTTGAGGGCAAAGAGAATCTTTTCTGGAAACAGAGAAACTTCCAGAGTTGAATTAATACATTTGAGACTATATTTCTATCCCAAGAAGAATGGGATAATAAAGAAAAAAGAAATGTACATTTCGTTTGAACAAAGACTAAAAAACACTCAAAATGACTCTGTTGGAATGATAATAATGTCTTTAGATACCCTACTGACTCTTTGATGTGTTTCTTTCCATGATGGATGGCAGAACAAAAATAGCAGGAAAAATGTAAAGTGCTACCTTGTGCATAAACCTACTGCCTAAATGCAAAGAAATTGTTGTTTTTGTTAATGAATCTCAGAACTTCAGATGGATTTTAGATGACCATTAGGGTCTTAGAAGGGATTTACTGACACGATCCATGTCATCTCACATTATTTTAGACTTAGGTTTGTTACAGGTAATCTTTGACGTAGAACCATTCGTTCAAAGTTACAATGGCACTGAAAAAAGGAATTTACAGTCCTCATATTTACAACTATCGCAGCATTCCCATGGCCATGTGATCATAATCTGGGTGCTTGGCAATAGGCATGCATTTTTGATGGCATGACTCACTTAACAATCATCTTGCTTAGCAAAAGAAATTTTGGTCCCAACTGTGGTCATAAATTGAGTACTGCGAGCCTGTAACAGAATAACAGAATTGGAAGGGACCTTGGAGGTCTTCTAATCCAACCACTTGCTCAAGCAGGAGACCGGCCTATACCATGTTGTGGTTGTCCAATCTCTTCATAAATCTCCTATAATAAGGAAATTGATGAGTTTCTATAACACTTCCATAAAATAGTTTCAATATAATATCTGATTTCCCCCCTACACCACTGTTTTTGCCCACTAGACTCACAGATCAAGAGGATGAGGGTACTTGTCTCTTTCCTTCATAGGCAGCACAAAGTATGGAACCAGGTGCAATGTCCCTGTCTTATCTCTGTAATGTTCACGATGCATCTGAGTAAGCTACAAATTAAAAATAAATTGGGTCAGGAGCATCAGTATCTAGACCTGAGTTCTTTTGAGAATACTTGCTTCATGTGTTTACTTGATTTCCAAATCATCCACATTACTGTTATGTAAGAGTTAGTGTGCTGAATCCACACTAGGGAATCTAGCATTTAAAACTCTGCTCATCCATGATGCCTATCACCTTAGCAAGGAACTGAATTATCCTCTTTACATGATTGCTGTGAGGCTGAAACTTAACAGGGATGGGTGAAACTGCTAATTGTGCTCAATTCAGTTTCTCGTTTTTCCAGATGTATTTGCATTGGTATAAAATTTGCACAATGTCTGCATTCATGTATGTTTTCCCCTTCCAAATCCACACAAAAATCTATGTGCATTTGCCAGAGTTGCCCATTTGTGTACAAACTGTTCCCAATGTGCACTTTTCCCAATGTACTCCTTTCCATTAGCACATTTTTCCTTATAACATTATTTTATGTCAATTTTCCATCAATATGCATATTTTTAATTTGATTTTAATTTAATGTACAAATTACCTCCCTACACCTCTGTATGGTTTTGCAGTATGTGTGAATTAGATGTTCAGGAAAAAGGCGAAAGATTTATACGATCTGAAGAGAAACCAGAGTATCACTCTGGTTATACAATCACTATTTACGTAGGACTCTTGGGTACACTTGGGAAAAGATTAGAAGAAGAGTATATTCAAAAATTCCATGTTGGATTTCAGCGCAGGAAGCTCAGATTTACCCGACATTGTATAAAGGGGGGAAAACTTTGACGTATGAAGGTTTTTTGGATGTTCAGGGTAATCCGAAGTCACAAGAATTATTAACTCTTCAAGGATATAAGATAGACTGGTGGTCTTACTCCCAAGTGCACTCCAGGTACAAAAAAGATTTATATAGCGAAGGAATTTACCATAAAAGACAAGAATTGGATAAGTTCTTATTAGGAGGGAAAGGGGTATTATCTAAATGTTACGCATATTTATTGTCTCTGCAGATAGGACAGGATGTAGTGAAGGATTGTATGATAGCGTGGGGACGAAATTTTGGATATCCCCTTGACTTCCAGCAATGGGAACAGATTTGGTCGAAAAATATGAAATTAACCATGGCCTCCTCATATAAAGAAAACATATATAAAATGGTCTACCGTTGGTATCTCCCCCCTGCGAGACTAGCTAAAATGTTCCCCGGGACATCTTCCTGCTGTTGGAAATGCGGTTACAGTAATGGAACTTATTTTCATCAATGGTGGATCTGCCCGCAGGCGGTTAAATATTGGAAAAAAATACGGCCATGGATCTTGGAAATTACACAGATCAATTTGGAATTAAGGCCCGAGATTTTCCTGTTGGGGGCAAAACCTTTGAATGTTAAATCAGGTATATGGTTCTTGTTGATTCATATTATTACTGCAGCAAGATTAGCGTTTGCGCAGGAGTGGAAAAATCAATATTTACCGATGGATTTGAAAATGATATATAAAATTAATGAGTGTGCAGAATCAGATAGATTAACTAGATTGATCAATGGTAAAAAAGATTCAGAATTTTATAACAGTTGAAAATTATGGTACGATTGGGTCCAGAAAAGGTGGGATAGAACAGATATATGATGTATATATATGATGGAAAGTATGTATGTATAAAGGAATGATTTTATATTTATGGACAATGTACTTACATTACACCATGGTGGCAGGATTGTATATTTCATTTGTGTATTGATGCATAGAATATATTAATAAAAATTATATATATATATATATATATATATATATATATATATATATATATATATAAAAGATGTTCAGGAAAATATTGTTAAAAAATCCTGGCTTAGCATTATCTGGAAATGTGGTCTGTATATGAAAAGGATATGTCCAGAAATGTATATAAGGGCAAAATTATCTGTAAAATTCTATTAACCTTAAAAAATAACTGAAAATGAATGACCTTTTTGATCTGCTTTCTACAGATGTATCTTTTCATACGGATAAACAAAACATTCATAGGATCCACCACTTTGCCAAAATGATGAAAGCAGCAATATGCCATAAACTGTATGTGCAACATCACAGTCCATACATAGAAAAAGGATAGAGTTTGCATCAGGTTGGCGCAATGCTATTTGCCCCCTCCCACTTGCCATTCCTGTGAATGTACCCACAAGGGAAAGCAGCAAGTTTGGAAGCTATGCTTTGTAAGAAAAGGGAGGAAGGCTTGCAGTGAATGGCTTCCCCTCCCCATTCTGTTATTTTTCCACTCAAAATCCCAGAGGTTTTTCTTGATTAATAAAATCCAATGGTTTATTATTGCCATTTTCATGCAATGATGGGTTCAATATGCACCAAGACAAATTCCTTGTGTGTCCAATCACACTTGGCCAATAAAGAATTCTATTCTATTCTATTCTATTCTATTCTATTCTATTCTATTCTATTCTATTCCATTCCATTCCATTCCATTCCATTCCATTCCATTCCATTCCAT
>WNWU01000013.1:2994466-3017430 GCA_012654045.1 Ptyas mucosa
GTTACGTTACGTTACGTTACGTTACGTTACGTTACGTTACGTTACGTTACGTTACGTTATGTTGCTGGATAGATGAGGTTAAAAAAAAAGATGAGCTTCTATGTCTGTGAGCATATCCAGATGGCTTCTCCCAACTATCAAACATTTCTTTTTATTTGCAATTCAAGAAATAAAAGAACTCGCAGAATCAGTTTTGCTAGGCCAGGAACACCCTGTTAGCTCAGGGACTGGTTTTCAGCCTGTTTGTTACTGTTCTCATCACTTACTGATTTGTGGCTGGGTTCACACCAAGAACAAGACCCTGGATCTCTTCTGTAAGTCTGCAACAACTCTTACAGATCCGTTGGACTGAAGCAACTTGTGATAAGCAGCAGAAAAATAATTCAGCCTCTTTAGAGTTCCAAAGCCTCGCTGCAACCATTAGCTACACTTCTCACAATGAATATGTCTGCACATGCACATGTAAAACGATGAAAAAGAGAGGGCACAGAAGCAAGGAAGAACATAATCAACACTCTTTTTCAGTGTTGCACTTCCATATGTCTGCAGAACAGTGCAACAGTTGTGAACAGTTTAGCAGCAACAGATAAGCCCTTCCCAGGGAGGAGTGGGGAGTGAACAGCAGAGTTTGAGGGGATGGTTATCTCCGCAATTGTTTGTGGATGTCTGGTGATACCCTGGAAACTACATTTTTTTTCTAGGGAACAGGTAGTCTTTGATTTATGGCCACAATTGTGCTCAACGTTTCCCTTAATAAGCAAGACAGTTAAGTGAGTCACACGACTATTTTAGACCTTTTCGCCACAGGTGTTAAGAGAATCACAGGCAGCTGTTAAGTGAATCGTGTGGTCATTAAGTAAATCTGGCTTTCTCCATTGACTTTGCTTGTCAGAAGCCAGCTGGGAAGGTTGCAAAGGTGATCGCATGACCTGTTCTGCCCCAGCTACGGACCCCAAAGAATGCAGCACACACAAAGTTTGTACAAACCTTAGTTTACTAAATTAAATCAGTCTTTTTCAAACAAAGGCTGTTAATTAACTTTCTTAACAGCCTACAAGAATCCAAAGAATAAATAATCATAATCTTACTATGATTGGCAGAAAGCCCAGAAGCAATTTCCAGGAACTGATAAAAGAACTAAGATCAAGATGCGAAGGAGAGTGAACGAAGTTGTTCCCTGCAAATTGCCTCAGTGTTGTCTGTCCTTAAATAGGCTAAGGGAGTGGCCAATTAGCCCCAAGTCTTACTCTCAAGGAGACCTCCTCCTGAGAAGCCACTCCTGCCTTATGGCAGCTCTGCGCGCCCGTGCATCGAGAAGAGGCTCCTCCTCTTCTTCTTCTTCACTTATGGGAGCTTTTGGAGGTTCTGAAGGCCCTGGCTGAATCCCTGCCTCTGGCACCACATCTTCTCCAGCCTCCTCATTGTTCGACTTGAGTGCCAGCTGCACAGGCTGCTGGCATAGCACCACACCAGCCTCCTCGCTGTCCAAATCAGCTACTAGCTGCACAGGCCACTGACGGGCCACAACATGACCCCAGGACAATGCAACCAACTTAAATGCATGTCAATTGCCAAGCACTTGAATTTTGAACATCTGACATGGGGATGCTGGAATGGTCCTAAGTGTGAGAACTGGTCAGAAGTCACTTTTTTCAGTGCCATTGTAACTTGAAGTGGACAGTAAACAAATAGTGGTATGTCATGGACTGCCTGTACCTTGAAGCCTCAGGAATCAGATGCTCTGAGGGAAAAAAAATATTCTCCAGTTAAGGATAATGTTTCTCTACCTTAGCAACTTTAACTTCAGTTGGACTTCAGTTCCCAGAATTCCCCAGTCAGTGCATTTGGTTCTACCATTTCCATACACTGCCTCATTGTTGTATTTATTTATTAAACAAACTTATACAAGGTGACTCCAGGAGACTTTAATGCAGTGGTGAAATACAATTTTTTTTTAGTACCAGTTCTGTGGGCGTGACTTGGTGGGCATGGTGTGGCTTGGTGGGCGTGGCTTGGTGGGTGTGGCAGGGGAAGGATCCGCAAAATCCCCATTCTCTCCCCACTCTGGGGCCAGCCAGAGGTGGTATTTGCCGGTTCTCCGAACTGCTCAAAATTTCCGCTACCGGTTCTCCAGAAGCTCTCAGACCCTGCTGGATTTCACCCTTGCTTTAATGTCACCTCTGCCAGTTTTTGAGTATCTCATTAACTCCACCCGGCCACAACTGCCCAGTCTTTCCCTTCCACTTGACTTATTCAGTCTTCTTTTATAAATTCATAAATAAATACATCTTCATTCATTCTACATAATATACAACCAAACCACCTTAATATACTTCTTTCACATTTGTACTCTGCACTACTTCCCAAAAATGTTTCTGCCTCTACCTTGATATTCTTTTGCAGGAAAAGCTGGAATTAGTTACTGGTTAGGTTTGTATTCAGTTATCTAGAAACAGAGTTGGAAGGGTCCTTGGAGGTTATCTAGTCCAACCCCCTACTCAATCAGGAGACCGGCACTAGGGATTCAAACCGCCAAACTGCTGACCTTTCATATATAAGTATGAATAAACTAAACTAAACTTTGATCGACAAGCTCAGTTGTCTTAGCCACTGAGCCACCTAGTCAGTTCAGTCTAGATCTATTCAGAACCTGAACTTTTTACATCCCATCTCTTCTCTTGCTACTCATATGTCGTAAGGAACCCCTTCCCATTGATTCAAGGGGTTTCCCCTGATATATTCATCTCCTGCTTCCAATACAATAAGGCAGGCAGAAGCCAAAGGTGCTTTTCCAAAAGGCAACTGGACTTTCTTTGTTTTTCTTTGAAGATGTTTCTGAAGAAGAACTGAAGAAGCTTCTTGGATGAGAAGTGAAACATCTTCAAAGAAATACAAAGTCCAGTTGCCTTTTGGAAAAACATCTCTAGGGATAACCATGACTGAGAATCGCCATAAGCAGGAAGAAGCCATTTTCACTGCTTATGGCAAACAAATATACCAATCTTTCTATCAGTATTTTCATTTCTTAAAATCACTTCATCCTATCGAAGTACACAAATTCATCTAGCTGTGTTTTTTTAAATCACTTAGTTGTAATGTTTAATTATTCACAATCAATTATCTTGATCTTTCATACATTACACTTCAGATCCACACTCCTCGATGCTAGCCTTTGTTCCAGGACATTCAAGTTCACACCCAACGAAGTATCATAACCTGCATAAAAAAAAGTGTCCACATATTGCCAGCAAACAAATATTGCCACAAGCATTCATATATCACCCATCTCCTCCCACTTATGACTGTATGACTGTAACCTTGTTGCTGGTATCTTTAAGATTTATATTGACTGTTTCCTAATATGATTTGATTGCTTATTTGTTCCCCATGACTACCATTAAGTTGTACCTTATGATTCTTGACGAATATATCTTTACTTTTATGTACACCGAGAGCGTATGCACCAAACCAAATTCCTTGTGTGTCCAATCACATTTGGCCAATAAAGAATTCTATTCCATTCTATTCATATATACTGCACAAGGTGCTCTTTTCTCTAACTTTTCCCACAACAACCTTGTGAGGTAGGTCAGGCTGAGAACGAGAGAACAGAAAGAGCATGTGAAAGAAGGACTAGCTAGCCCAAAATTAACCTCTCCTAGCCAAGTATAGAGTGAAACCTGACCTTCCCTAGCACTAGACTAGACTAACACTTTAAACTAGCCTCAAGTGCCTCTCAGTTGTAAAATGGAAGGAGATACGAATGGACAAACTTACTCCTTGCTTCTTCTCTTCTTCTCTTCCATGTAGTAATGTCCTATTTGGGCAACTCTCGATATTTAAATGGTTTTAGATTTAATCGAGATTGTTAAGGGATACCTCCTCTGTTCTGTCTCTGAGTTTGGGAACAGGTAAGGGGGGGGACAGTTCTTCTCCCTCTTTGTGAATCCCCCCCCCGGAGGTCCTGGGTTGGACCCCAAATGCAAACGCAGAATGGCGATCGTCCTAAGATCGTACACACAGGGCGTGCAAAGAGGATCTTCGGGGTCGGGTATTTTAACGTGTGGAGGGATCGATAGCCAAAGAGGTTTGGTTTAAGAGCTTGGACTGAAAACCCCGACTGCTTGCCTGCCTTTCCGATGCAGAAATCGGCTGGGGGTGGTGGTTGTGGTGCAGCCTGAGAACGGAAGCTGAGACCCCCCCCCCCCCAATCTACCTTCATCTACCCAGGATAGCGAGAGCCCCGCTTGGTACTCCTTTGAGGGAGTGAGGTGGAGGTGGGGGGACTCAGCAGTGAAGCAGTTAAGGCACGCCAGCCGTAGCTTCAGCCCCTGCCAGAGCCAGCGTGGTGGAGAGATGCTCCTCCGTTCTCCTGGCTCCCCCAGGCAAAAGTCACGTTGCTTTGGGCAGGAGAGGCGTCGTGAAGCGACCCCAGGTTTTAGCATCCTCCTGCTAAAGGCGGCGGAAGGATGGGGAGAATCCTGCCTGGAACAAGGGATCAGCCCGGGCAGCGCGTAAAGAGCGCCGAGCGGGACTTTCCAGCGATAGCTCCTGAATAATTGAGAGCCAGCAGTCACTTTGCTGCTCCCCAGGCAGCCCAACTGGCACAGCGGCTCCGGTTTTACCAGCTCCTGATCTGGACCGGGATGGGAGGAGGTGGCTTTCCAGCCGAAGAGCTGCACCGAGGCTTAGCAGGCAAAGAGAAGAAGAGGGTGACACAGCTCTGAAGGGCAGCCCGGCTGGATTCCCCACATCCGCTCCAAACCTTGTGCCCATTGCCTTTCCTTGCCAGGTTGTAGCAAGAACAGCAGAGTGCACACCCCGTCCACCGGCCCACCATGGCCTTGATCGTGCGTTTGAAGAGGGTCACCAACCTAAGAGGCAAAGCGGACAGGATAGCCAAGGTGGCGTTCAGAGGTACTTTTGCCCTCAGTTGTGTAGCCTGCAGCAGAGACACTCTGTGTGATGCTGCAAGATAGGTGCCTGTTTGTGTGCAGGTCTGCATGTCCCAGGGAAGGGAAAGTTCTCTGCAGAGGAGCCTCAACCCTGCAGAACAAGGGCATGACTCTGGGGAAGGATGGTCTCACTCCCCAAGCGCTTGGGTGGCTTCATTCTGGAAAAGAATAGCTCATGCCCCCAACATTTTGCCTGGGCTAAAGCTTCTTGGAGTTGTGGCTGTTGTTGTTTAACTGGCAGATTTCTGGAGCCAGCAAGAGCCCTGGTGATGCAGCTCCTTCAATTTGGAGCCACATTCTGTCTGGAGAACCCTCGGGGGTTCCAAACCAAAGTTTCCCCCTCCGATTAAGATCTGGGGACTGAGTTACTATGTTATTGTTGACTGTGGTTTGTTTCCTTATTCAAGGAACGATTGTGTTTGCCATTACGCAAGCAGAAATTGTTGAGCTTTTGAATGAGGACAGGCAGGAAGAAGAAAAGTGCCAATAAGAACTTCAAAGCCATTGAAATGCCACATGCTTTGAAAATGTGTAACTTGTGGCACACTCCTGCATTTCTGCAATGCTTCAGACATGGCAAGGTTTTTTACAATGAGCTACTCTTTCTGGTGGAGGTAGCAAGTGGGTTGTGATAAGGGTAACAAGCAAGTCGCCCCCTAAGCAGCATTTTGTCAGATCCTGATACAAGGATTGGCAGAAACACTTCCCCACTTTGAGCAAGGGGCTTTCTCAGCTTTTGCTGGAGATGCCAGGGTTGAACCTGGAACCCCTGGCATACAAAGTATTGTTTTGAGTGTATGCACAAAGCTTTGAAAGATACAAGTTGCTATTGTTCTCTACTGAGACCTCACTACATAAAACAATCCACATTGTTTTTATACAGCACTGCAGAAAGTTAGTGCTTGCACTAATGCTGATTTGCAAAATGTAAACCTTTTGATCTTAACTTCATGTTGTCTAGGGAAGTGGAGTTAGAGCTGAAATTAGAATGATTGGCTTGGCTAAAGTTATGGTATACTTGTTTTCCATTAATCATTTATAGCACATTCTGGCATCACCTAAACATCACTGAGACAATATAACACCTGCCTTCACCCCTGTTACATTGGCAGAATATGGGTTGAATTATACTGAAGGACAGTATAAATGATCACTGGCGAAATGGTCTATGATTTGTAGCTGATATAAAATCTGACCTGACTTTTTTCAATTGATATGTTCTATTAGAATCACAGCTATTGCATGTCACCTCCATAGAGTGTGTATTTAGTATATATGACCACATAAGAGCGAAGAATGTCATAAGTATCATTTCTGAGATATCAAATAAGATTGTTCTTCTCACAAGGAAAACATCCTGGACATAAAATTGAAAATGTTTGCATTTTCAGGCATTTGTTTTCTGAAATTCAGAACCAGCCGTAAGAGAAAATAATGCATGGACTTCATCAACTTAAAAAAAAAATCAACTTGATTTTCTGAAGATGCCTAAACTATCTTTGGGTCACTAGAGTTAAAGAAATCCAGCCCTCATTTCTTGATAGTTGTCTAACTTCTACACCAGCTTATCCTTGCGTCCCAGATTTTGAGAATATAAATATATTTATCTGTAAACTATCTCAGGTCAGGTCAAGCAGCAGACAAGAATACGTGGAGAGCCTAGCAAAATTTCCAAACAGAGCTAAGCATGCATCTTAGAATAGAAATATTATGCCGGACACACAACCTGGTGGCTTTCTGATAAATTGAATTAGACATGTTGGATTAGATCCTGAGTGTATTCGACTGGAACACTCCTACTTAAATTGTCTCCTTAGACCCGACTTCAGTTCCAATCAACACATCTGCTGCCCTAATTCATTATAAGGACCAACCTTTCTCCCCCTTCCAGCTTTGAGCAGAAATAAAACTTGGGCGAAAGAAAAGAATTAGAACAAAAACAATTGATGAGAAAAAAAGAAAGAGCATGCAACCATATGGGTTTAAGGAGTATTTCTTTACACATATTTTAATCTTAACTGCTAAAAAAGGATGGCTTTTTATTACGCTTTTTAAAAAGGATTTTGGAAATAAGACGGTTGGCATGATGGGAATGTTTTTATATCTCCTATTTCAAAAACATGGTGCATGCATTGTGTGTATATATGAGTGATACTTAAATGCCCAAAATCAATTCTGGGCCCAGGCTTCCAGGACATTTTTCTTTAATAAAAGCCAAAAGCAGTTGCACTTACATAGCCCCCTACATCTAAGGACAACTTGGAAACAACATCTCTAATGCACAATGGCACACTTGTTACATATGAGGACAGGGTGAAGTTTCAGCTCTAATACTTAGACAGAACTTTTTACAATATTGATGCTGATTCAAAATACATTTTTTCCAGTTCTTTTTTTTTTTTTTAAAAAGCATCTTGAATTTTGGAACCTAGCCTCCCCACCTTAGGCTACTCTTGTCAGATTTTACTGCAGTCCAATCTGAAGCTCTTCTACAAATGGTTCTTGCACATTACTTAGTACCATGAGATTAAGTGGAACACTCCTTATCCTTGGAAAAAATCCAAAGGTTTGAGGCATATTGCACCATTCAGAAAATGCAGCTGCTCCATGAGGTTGGTAGAGGATAGAAATCATCTTGTGGCATGAAATCCTTGAAATATTTTGCCTTGAAATGCTGTTCTCTGCTTTTCTGTTGTCAAAGATAAAGGAGGGCATTCTGGATATGTTTAGAGGTTCTTCCTTTTTTATGGTCACATTTGCCAGGGCAAGTGGTATACAGAGAATTCAGGACCAGATCAGGAAAACCCTACAGCAATCTATCCTGAATAGACAGTTTAATCTGGAGAGTTGTGCTGGGGAGTAAAAGGAAAAGCGACTTGTCTTGTCCATGTGATATAATACCATCTGGTTAAATGAATAAGAAACTAGCAAGGATTTTCCAAGTTTTGGGACCAATCAACCTACCATGGGAGATTCTGCCAATGGTAACAAAAGTTGGTAACAGCAATAGGAAATTCAAAGCCACCAAACCATGATATGTGGTGTCTCAGGCAAAGAACCAATTATCAAAATTATCATCTAGAGCAGGGGTCTCCAACCTTGGCAACTTTGAGACTTGTGGACTTCAACTCCCAGAATTCCTCAGCCAACTTTGCTGGCTGAGGAACTCTGGGAGTTGAAGTTCACAAGTCTTAAAGTTGCCAAGGTTGGAGACCCCTGATCTAGAGCTATCCCAAATGCAATGGGGAATGCCCCTCTACAGGAAGTATCCCCGGTACTATTTTTGATTCTATACAATAACAATGACAGGTCCAAACATCTTGTGCATATGCTATTGTATACAATTTTATTTATGTTTATTTTTTGTGGAGTTCTTGGTGCTCTCTGAGTTTGGCTGTTTGCTTGCAGATGTTTCATCACCCAACTAGGTTATATCATCAGTTCAAGAGAGTGTGGGATTTGTTCTGTTCCCCAGGCATCTGGATCCACTGGGAACAGGCAGATAAACTCTAGCAAACAGGTTTTCATACAGATCGTTTATTAGGGTATCCTCAAACATAGACTTACAATCGTGATGAGTCATGGTGAATCCAGGTGAGATTCACCCTTATTTCATAATCTGTCCCATTTCCTAGTGTAAAATGATGGTAGTTCTGTCCTCCTGTTCAGAAAGCATGCTGCTCTCTTCTGTGGTAGTTCAAAATGGCCTGGTCTTTGTTCTGCACCCAGGCAGAGAGCTTCAGTGGCCAATCGGACACACAGATGTGGTCACATGTCATGGACTACATTTCCCATAATGCAATTTCTTAAGGAGACAGCTCTTAATTCTTAAGGTAACTAATTCACTATAACTCACTATCTGAAACAGCACAGGATTTGCTCCGGTTTCTATATAGTTGCTTGCCTTGCCAGTGTTGGTGGGCATGTGGTTTTCTCCTTGGTAGTTCTTTGACTGAAGTATTGCTTTCTGCTTGATCGTTTGGTGTTAAATCCCTATTTGTCCAGGTATTGGCTGCTAGAGAGGAGGTGTTCTGGAGGGCATGTGGTTTTTTTAAATTTTCTGAATGCATATATGTAATATTATTAAGCTGCAAACATAGAGGTTTTATAGAAGAGTGGCATAAATATTTACACATAATAAACAATATATTAGTTTAGCATTAAAAATATGCCTGGAAGGGCCCTACTGGATCCTTTCCCTCAAGTGTCCTAGGTCTCTGCAAGTTGGTCAGACTAGGCACTTATTTCTTTCCCACCTTCAATTCCAGACAAATTGTTGGAACAAAAAACAGCAGAGATCCAAGACTCAAAATGTGTTCATTTCTTTCTCTTATTTACTATTGAAGTCCCTTTAAACCAGTCTTTGTGGGGAGCTTAACAGAATTCACATGACTTACCTAGATAGGTGGCAGTACTTAGCTAGCCTTGACTGATTTCAGAAAGTTGAGCCAAGCCAGATCTAGTTAGTCCTTGGACAGGAGACCACCCAAAATATACCAGAATGGAGACTAGATTGAGAACTTTAAAAACACATCCTTGGAAACAGACAATTATAAACCATGTCTGAATTGTTGCCAAGAAAAGTACATAGATATGTCCAAGACATCACCAGGAGTAGAACCTGGTTTGACAATGACTCTTACTTATACCCCTTTCAATGTTAAGTTGTACTTAACTGCCACAATAGCCTTTTAATTCCTGCAGCTCCAAGTAATAATACAAAAAATTATGGAGGTTAATTTTTTGGACCCAGCTGAATGTATATATTTGCCAGTCACATCTAGTTTACAGATTACTGGAAACTGGCTGCAGTAGTATTGTCAGGAACATTTTAACTAATTTTCCCTTTAGGAGCTTTTTCACTAAAATTACTTTCCACAAACCTATATTTCATGTACAGAGGAAAATTCATCAGGGAAAATGGTTGAGCAAAGACACACATACACATAGACGATAATTATTCCATTGCGATCTTTTTGTTGTAATTTTTGTAAAAGAACAACAGTAAATCTTGGAAGAAAGATACAGGCTTTGAGCAATATGTCTATTTTGGCACCAAAAAAGGAAAAGATTTGCAAAAGATTTGCTATGCAAAAGAAAATATTAGATATTTTCTATTTTTGTTGTTGTTGTTGTTGATGATGATGATTATACTGGCTCAGATTCCAAAGTACTGGATAAGAATTCCAAGGCACTGGAAATAAGAATTCAAATTATTTTGATTTTAAGGTGCTATACAACTTGCTGGATCTGGAATTTTTTCCCCTGTAAAAGACTAAATGGCTTACTCTCTGCAACTGGAAACCTCTGCAAGTGAAATTTGATCAGCCTGCTGAAAGAATAGCATACTAGCTTTTCTCTTGTAATTCATTAAAGTGAATCCAACTCCATGATGGAGAAATTGCTGTATGCGATCCAAATGGGAGTTTTTTAAAAAAAATTAAATTTATATTTATATGCCGCCCTTCTCCGGAGACTCAGGGCGGCTTACAATGCGTTAAGCAATAGCCTTCATATTTTTGTATATTTATACAAAGTTAGTTTATTGCTCCCACAAACCGGGTCCTCATTTTACCCACCTTAGAAAGGATGGAAGGCTGAGTCAACCTTGAGCCTGGTGAGATTAGAACTTGCAGTAATTGCAGGCAGTTGCCAAAGATCCTTTCCCAAAAGTTACAGGAATAAAACAAGATTCCTGATCTGAGAATTAAATTCTAATTTTCTGAAAAGGATTTGACTGCATACAGTTATACTTTATTTAGACTGAGAACTGACTTTGAAAAACAGGTTGAATTGTGATAGGTCATCACACATAAAGAAGTTATGAAGTCTGAAGGTGACCATCCTCAACCCAGCATAATCCAGAAATGTTTAACTTCTGTTAAACAATGGCTATAAGTTCCATTTTTGCACACTATGCTATAGCATATTGCTATGCTATGCTTTAGCAAATTGTTACATGTTTAATGAAGTGGCAGGGCTTCAACCACACAAGTTGCAGCTATTTTGAATTTTGGTTTTGGAGAAAATTTTTTGGGAATGCTCTAATGAGCAAAGAAAACAAATCAATGTATCAAATGAACCCAGTGTTCTCACTCCCGGCACAAATGACCAGGCTCAAATTATCCTACTTCAGACACAATATACAAAGTCTCAGCTTTCTGGAGAAGATTTCAATGCTGGGAAAAGTACAAGGAAAGAGAAGAGGCAACCTGCAGCAAGGTGGATGGATTTATTTACAGTGGCAATGGTGGCGCAGTTGGAAGAGCTGAAGGGCCAAGTTAGCGATAGATCATCATGGAGAAAATCTATCTATTGGTCGTTAAGAGTTGACAATGACTTGATGTCGTGTACTCAGTCAAGCTTTGGATACCCCTGACTGTTGTGACTTAGGCTTCCTAAGTCATTAAAACACACGAGTAGTCCCAAAAACCTCTTTTATTGCAACAGCTGTGAATTATGTTCATTCACATCTGAGTCACAATTAGTTGCAAAAAGTCCTTCGGGAGAAGTCCTTCGGGATAATCACCAACCTTTATCTCCCTTGACACTCTGCCAAAGACCTACTTGGCAAAGCCACATGGAGTCCAGAATCAAACAGAGATGCCGACTGGGAACAGAATTAACAACGTTGCTTTCCTGCAAAGGGCCCACTTGCCTTTGCTCCTGTTTTAAGCCTTATGGGAGGGGCCAATCATCTCCAGGCCTTACTCCTGAGTTGTCCCTTTTGTTTTAGCTGTTCTTTCCTTCTGGCAGCTCTGCGCATGTGTGCACTAGGAACAGGCTCCTCCTGTTCCTCTGCCTCTCTGATGTCCGACTCTGGAGGCTCCGGAGTCATCGCATAACTCCCAGATGCCCTGGCCCCATCTCTACCTCCGATGCAGAACCCTCGTCCGAGCCTTCCCCAGACTCTAGGACTGGCCCATGTTCCTGCCCAGCCTCCTCACTGTTCGCAGGCTGTTGGCAGACCACAACACTGACATTGAAACAAGCACATTCCCCCCAATTATTGAAAAAAAATATCCAGGCCAGGGGTGTCAAACTCTATTTCATTGAGGACTGCATCAGGGTTGTATTTGACCTTGGAGGGGGAGATGGACGTGGTCAGGGTGGGTGTGGACAGGTGGGCATGTCCAGCTTGACATCACTTGTGTCAGGGGGCACCTGTGGTGGCCCAGGCAGGGCTGGGAGATCCTCTTGCAGCCCTTGGCCAGTGAAAATGGAGCCTGGGAGGACTGTGCTGCAGAGGCACCTTCGCTATTTCCAGGGCGGCTCCACAGGCCACATCTGAGTACCCCACGGGCTGGATGCAGCTCGCAGGCCTTGAGTTTGACACCCCTGGCCTAGGCAGATGCAAAGTCAGGCTTAAATACTATCCTAAGAACAACCAATATCAATGAATATAAGGGGCAAAACTCCTACTGCATGTTCACTTTTATACCCACTGGCTTCAGAATATTGTCTTTTTCTTGAGTACCTTCAAAAAGCAGCACTTGATTGCAAGAATCATCCATTTTTGTTCCCTAAGAATGCTTCAGGCATTCATAAAAAAATAAAGATTGGTCCTGGATTGTAGATCGTTCTATAGCTGAACAATTCCCAGTTAGTGCTTCTTTTATTTTAAAAAAGAGAGAGAGAGAGCAAACCTTTTTACTTAATTTTTCTTGAAAGAAATGAAACCTGGAGGGGTTGGTAAAGTTGGGAGGTGATTAAAGGCCCCAAATTGTAGAACTGGGATGTCTTTCTGGTATAGCTGCTCCAGGCTATTTCTCTGCACCAAAATGTACATTGCTCACAAGGAAACAGCAGCTACAAATCATAAAATCCCCAACTATAAAATACAAATCATTACGAACACAGAGGGAATAAGTACAGTTCCAAGCAATGTCTCATATATCAAATCAAGAGAACGCCCACTAAAACGTACTTGCTTAAGACCGTCTATGAGTCGCCATGTGCGAATAGGCGGCAATATAATTTCCAATAAATAAATAAATAAATCTGTATAGATAAAAATGTAAATGTTCGTTTGTTCAAAATCATAAATCTAAAGTTCTTTGCTTTGAAGTTTTGACACAACGTTGCATTCAAATAGGGGCATGTTTTTATATACTTACATTATATAGATGTCATACTTGTGACAGGTAAAAACATGCTTTTTAGCATGTTGGTGTCCAACAGCGCCATCTGTTGGACGTAAAAGCAACACACGCTATACTACGTCGCAGCACCACAATGGCAGGCGCGAGCCGGGTCTTTTCCCCTCAGCGCCGCTGCTGCCAAACCCACAAGCAAAATGGCAAGAAATGTCAACCGCCACGAAGCGTCCTCCCGACTAACGGAGTATGCCGTACCTCTGGCAGGGACTCCGTAGAGAAACGTAGAGAAAGGCAACTCAAGTCTGAACCAATTGACTGAGTGAAAAGACTGGTGGGACGGAGGCAAAGTAGGCGTGACCTGAGCTACAGAGGGAAATTATTGGCACTCGGTCAACAAATATTGTATACCCACAAGACTGAGCCACAGCAACGTGTGGCCGGGTACAGCTAGTAAATAAATAAATATGTCTTGTGAAAGAGTGTAGAGAAGGTTTTGGGAAAGGGGACAGGGATCACTGAAGAGCTGTAGTAGGAGAAAAGACTACACAGTCCGGAGAAAATGAAAAGGGTGAGAAAGCAATTCAATTCTATCTTGAGTTTGTTCAGTATAAGATGGGGTAGAGAGGCTTTCAAGATTTGGTTACGGTGCCTTGTGACAATAAAAAGCATTGCAATAGTGCAGGGGTAAAACTTACAGTACCTTCCCTACTGGATCAGAAATGTGAGCGCGTGAGCCTCTTCTGCACACGCGCAGAGCCTTTGGCGCATGCGCAAAGGGTAAAAAAATGGGACATGATGATATCCCAGCGGGTGGGTGGAGCCTCCCGCCACCAGCCCTACTGGCTCGTGTGAGCCGGATAGATCCAGCTGGATTTCACCACTGCATTAGTGGTGAATATCTAACTTGGGTGTAGGATGAGGGTGAAGGTTAGTTCTCTGAGCTTGTGGGTTGGTTTCTGAACATTTCGTTACCAGGCTAGGTAACATCTTCAGTGGAGTTTAGAGATTCCCCTAAACTCTGTTGAAGATGTTACCTAGCCTGATAACGAAACGTTCGGAAACCAACCCACAAGCTCGGAGAATGAACCTTCACCCTCAATAACAAGCATTTCTGGAATCCATGCTGCTTCTTTCCTTCCCTTTCTTACCTTGAAAGGTTGACCAGGCCAAACAACCTCCGTAAAGAAGAGCCCTCTAGTCTGAATGGGAAGCCAATTGAGATGACCTCTGCTACAGAGGTATTTGTGCAAAGGAGCCCTGGAGGAGGACAGGGCCTCTCTGATGGAACAAAGTTTCCAGAAGAGGAAAGGAAACAGGTCTTACAAAGTATTAAGTATTACTTTGTATTAAAGTATTAAAAAGAGGGATGATTGTTTCCTCAATAGCTTTTTTATTATTATTATTTATTTATCATCACATTTATATGTTACACCATTCATTGTAGCTGCCATGCACATGTGTGTCTTGTCACCTAATCACCTTGTCACCAGTGGTGGGTTTCAAATATTTTTACTACCGGTTCTGTGGGCGTGGCTTGGTCGGCGTGGCAGAGGAAGGATACTATAAAATCTCCGTTCCCACCCCACTCCAGGGGAAGGATACTGTAAAATCTCCATTCCCACCCCACTCCAGGGGAAGGTTACTGCAAAATCTCCATTTCCTCCCGATCAGCTGGGACTCGGGAGGCAGAGAATAGATGGGGGCGACATCAGTCAGAGGTGGTATTTACTGGTTCTCCAAACTACTCAAAATTTCCGCTACCGGTTCTCAAGAACTGGTCAGAACCTACTGAAACCCACCTCTGCTCATCACCTTGTCGCCTAATCACCTAGTCACCTGTAGCTGGATGACCAATTAGAATAAATGCTGCACAAGAAACCTTATAGTGCCAGTGAAAGCAGTTGTAAGGTAGCTTGTATATTTGACACCAAATTCAATATGGCCCTCATGAGAATCAAAATAATATATGTAGCCACATCTCAACTGATCAGTATTACAACACTTTTTGTAACAATCAATATGTTCCTGGTCCCTTTTTCTCAATACTTAATTATGTAACTGATCAATAGTCTAGTGGGAAAGGGACCCAGCTAGAAACCAGGAGACTGTGAGTTCTAGTCCCTGTTTAGGCATGAAAGCCAGTTGAGTGACTTTGGGCCAGTCATTTTTGCTCATCTCATCTCACCTCACAGGGTTGTTGTTATGGGGAAAATAAGAGGAAGGAAAATTAGATATGTTTGCCACCTTGAGTTATTTATAAAAAATAATAAAGGTAGGATAAAAACTAAAAATAAAATAAATCATTGTTATAAAATATAACCTGAAGGAAAGTGCTGAGGTAGGGAATTTTCAGTAGAGGTGAATTTTAACTTTAAGTGGAGATGTCATCTCTATATTTCTTTATAAAGCGCAATCAACAGTGAGATGAAAAAGAGCAAATGGGGCTCTGCAGGAATGAGGGAAATCAAGATTCCTAGAAGAAGAAACTCTAAAATCAATTCCAAAAGGGGTGTTGGTGGTGGTGACAAGCTTTCTGCATTAGTGCAAGAAAAACTATTTTGAAGTGGCTGAAAATATTAGATGAGATTGGGGGCCAGATAATGAGATTCTCAGGTCTGAAGCATGCAATTGAAATTGGGCACATCATTACATAATTGCACAACAAGTGTGTATCAATGTGTGTATATGTAAACTTTATTTGTGTAATTTGGTTAAAATTACAAATTAAAAACACCCTGAATCTCCTGAGATCTCATGTTTTACTTCTTTAAATTTGGCCAGCTTATTAAAGAGCCATGGTGATGCAATGGTTAGAATGCAGTATTGCAGGCTAACTCTGCTGACGTTGCTAGGAGTTCGATTCCTTCAACCCTGGCCAGCTCAAGGTTGACTCAGCCTTCCATACTTCCAAGTTCGGTAAAAGAAGGACCCAGATTATTGGGGGGGGGGGCATGTGCTGACTCTGTAAATTGCTTAGAGAGGCCTGTAAAGCATTGTGAAGCGGTATATAAGTCTAAGTGCTATTGCTATTATGAGATGTTGGCATCCTTCTTCAATTTATTTATTTTTCTTAAGTATTAATTTTGAAGTCAGCAGCCATCAACTATTAGTATCATAGGTATTGCAATGGCCATGGAAAACTACCAGTGGTGGGCTTCAAATTTTTTTACTACCGGTTCTGTGGGTGTGGCTTGGTGGGTGTGGCATGGCATGGCATGGCATGGCATGGCATGGCATGGCTCAGTGAGCATGGCTTGGTGGGTGTGGCAGGGGAAGGATACTATAAAATCTCCACTCCCTCCCCACTCCAAAATCCCCATTTCCTTCTGATCAGCTGGGACTTGGGAGGCAGAGAATAGATGGGGGCGGGACCAGTCAGAATTTTTACTACCAGTTCTCCAAACTACTCAAAATTTCCTCTACTGTCTCTTCAGAACTGGTCAGAAGCTGCTGAAACCCACCTGTGGAAACTACACGACTAGTCCCCAATAGAATGTTTTTACAAAGTAGGTTTATTGAACAAGCCATTACTAAAGCATTCTTTGAAAAATGATTTTCTATTCACTTTAACTCTTTAATTAAATACAAGTAGGTGCTTGCCTAAAAATGGATGTCTAATATTTCACCCACCTCCCTCAATCTTTCTACTGCTACTCATAGTAGCAGTATTAAACTTCTGTATAAGTGCCTCATACCTTTGTGCTTACATTTTTCTTTTTATAATATGTTCAAAACATTCCTAGCTGATTCTTCCTATTATAACACTTTCTTTGTTTCCACCATTGAAAAATGTTGCTTGCAGAGTTTTTGAGATCAGTTAAGGGAAAACAATGTGTAAAGGGATTCTTCCCAGGGAGCCAAATTCTTCCAAATTCTCTCTAGAAGGTTGCCAGTACTTCATGCCTAAGACTGCTGCTGTGTAAATTTCTTTTTTATAAGAATGTGTACAGATCTGAGAAACACATTTGCATCAGCTAGCAATACAGTTGTGATTATTACATTTTTGTCCCACCTTCTATGTGTGTGTGTGTGTGTGTGTGTGTGTGTGTGTGTTCCAGTATAAATCTGGAACGCCTTGAGCAATTTCAACCAAACTTGGTACACAGATGACTTACTCTCTGGAAAAAAATACTGCGGGGGTAAGACACCCCTATCACCCCTCAGTGTGTGTGTGTGTGTGTGTGTGTGTGTGTGTAAATATGTGTATATGTTCCATCATAACTCTGGAACTCCAGTCCCGCTGAAATGAAAAGGAATGAATTATTATCTATAGTGTCAATTTAGAGTACTTTTGACAGTGATAGTGTGCATTTTGGATTCAAGTTCTGTTAAGATACAACCTGTTGTGCCTTAAAATGGCTTCTACTGTACAGCACAGTGGAGTTGCCATGGTAATGGCTTCACAGTACTCCACAAGGGGGCTCCCTCTGGCAAGGGGGATTGGTTCTTAAAAAAACAACAACACCCTAGGCCCTAGGATGTTTGGTTTATTTTTTAGCCCCTCAGCTTCAAGCAAAGATGGCAAGTTGTTGGGGAAGTGCCTGCTAATGCAGATAATCACCTGAAAGGCTGTTCCCTGTCTAATACAGGATTGGGATAAATAAATACCCGGGTAACGCTGGGTTATCAGCTTGTTTTAATATTTTTAATAATTTTAAATTTTGATATTTGTATATTCTTTGTTTTAATAGGCTGTACACTGCCCCGAGTCCTTCTGGAGAGGGGCGATATAGAAAAATAATAATAATAATAATAATAATAATAATAATAATAATAATAATAATAATAGCAGCTTTATATATAACTCAAGGTGGTTTTCAGTGGGGGACAAGGAAAAGAGAAACAGTGATAGACTTTGCTGCTGTCGTTGAGAAAATCCTCTGTTAAAATATTTTTCCAGGTCTTTTTGTCTAAACAAATGATTGCAAACAGGCAAAAGGAAGCTCAAAAATAGGTTAATGACCAAAACATGGCACTCCTGATGAAATCATACAATGCACTTCGAATATTGCATACAGTACGGAGCTTTTCTGGAAATAACCAGAGTTGCTGGTGTGTGTTTTGTTTTGCTGTTTAATCTAGGTTCCTTTCAACAGAATTAAATTGCTGAAATCGATCCACGCCAATGAAGTCATTGATCATCTTTTTCATATGTAATTCACAAATGCATATTAATTCAATGCTGGGATGCCTCCTGACTGTGCCAGGCCTTCCCTTTCTCCTGGGGCACTGGTTAGAAAGCAGTGACGGACTCAAAGAGAAGAGAAAGCCACACTGCTTCTTTTAAGCATTATAAAGCTTTTGTCAATTTACCAAGGTAACATACAGGAGGAAATTATTGGGATGAGGATGGATTAAATGTGGGATTTAAAGAAAGTCCTAGATTCTCATGTCATTGGAGGAGAATTATTATTATTATTATTATTATTATTATTATTATTATTATTTATTGGATTTTTATACCGCCCTTCTCCTTTCGGACTCAGGGCGGTGAACAGCCAAAATAAAACATTTGTACACAAAGGTTAAAATAATTTTAAGATAATTAAATAAAGTTTGGCCCATAATTTTAAAGCATTCAATTAAAATCAGTATCAATTTTAAAACCAACGTAAAATCAGGCCAGCCCGGCTAACTGAAAGAAATAGGTTTTAAGGGCCCGATGAAAAGTCCAGAGGTCTGGGATCACTCGAATCTCTGGGGGTAGATCATCCCGTCGCTCCCATAATCCCCCACGCGGCCGCATTCTGCACCAGTTGGAGCCTCTGGGTGCACCCCAAGGGGAGCCTCATGTAGAGAGCGTTACAATAGTCCAGACGAGAAGTGACGAATGCTTGAGTGATCGTGTGTAAGGAGTCCCAATCTAGAAAGGGGCGCAACTGGCGTATCAGGCGAACCTGATAGAAGGGCCCCCTGGCCACGGGGTTACCCCAAAACTTACCTGTTATTCAGATGCCGATTGGGCAGGGGATGAAAAATCAAGAAAAAGCACATCAGGCTTTATATACTTCCTAAATGGTTGCCCCATAGATTGGCACGTTTGTCGCCAAAACTTCATTGCTAATTCCACGGCCGAAGCTGAATATGCCAGTGCTTCTGACGCTTGCACACTTCTCACATGGATATATGAATTAGTTTCAGACATTTGGACACAACCTTCACTACCTATCACTCTCCACGAGGACAATGAGTCCGTCATAGCCTCTTCGGTCAGGGATGATGTCAGCTTCAGATCTCGCCATATTGATATACGTTATAAAAATGTGAGAGACCTAGTTAAAAAGGGTTTTGTTGAATTTGTTTATTGCGATACCAAGGATCAAATTGCTGATTTCTTAACTAAACCTGTACCTTGTGAAACACATTGGAACCACTGCAAATCAGTTGGACTGTACTTATAATTTATTTTTCTTATACTTGTTTATTATTATCTTTGAGCACTGTTCCATCACACTTGGCAATAGAAGGGGTCTGTCAGATATTGCCTACGTATGATGCCCCAGGCACCAGAAGGGGTTAAGTCTTCTAAGTCTACAGACATCCCATGTGACTGTATAAACCAATGAACTCCCTTATTGGAGTCATACCCACAAATCAATTGGATATCTTCCCTAATTCTCTCCATCCATCTCAGCAAGACAGCAGTGAACTTCTCTCCCTCTCAACCTCTGAGTCATACAATTAGGGTAATAAATGCAGCAGGACACCCTGTTCATTATTGTATATTTGTAAATAATAAAATAAGTTTTAAACCTGAAGCTGTATGGCCTAAATAACTTCCGCATAGACTGAATGAGCACGACCATCAGTATATATCTGACAGTCATATGTGTTAGATCAGGCGCAGGAAAGAAGACAAGACCAGCGGGGTCTGTTCAACAAGTTTTATTCAGCTCTTAACTAAGTCAGAACAGACGAACGGCTGTGCTGCCGGAGCCCTTTTTATAGCGCTCCGGCAGACCAGCCGTCCAATGACAGCGGTTTAACTTTCCCGCCCGGAGGATTAACCAATCCCCGGCCGGATGTCCTTATAAGGACATAACAATATGCTCTTCTAAAGACAGCCATGCATCCAAGAGGATGCCTAAGTTGCGGGCCCTTTCCGTGGGGGCCAGTGATGCTGGCTTTCTCCCTGGAAGTAGGGATCAGAAACAGTCAGCTGCCCATTCAGAAGACACATGTTGAAGTGATCTTCAAGCAGGATGAATGGAATAATAAAAAAAGCATTATTAAAACATCCCCATAGGAATTTAAAAGAGGGATACTTTAAGAATAGGGGGAGAAATGGAAAACATCTGGTTCCTTCTCATTGATATACTGATATGATAACCATGCCTTGGTTGTTTCATCAATCGAGTTTCTAAAGAGGCCCTCATGACCTCCCTTTCTCCCTGCAAAATTGCTAAGTATGTAAATCTCAACCTTTTGGCCATGGTTGTTAAGTGAATCACTGTGGTTCTTAACATTGGTGAAATTCAATTTATTTTACTACCAGTTCTGTGGGCGTGGCTTGGTGGCATGGTGTGGCTTGGTGGGCGTGGCTTGGTGGGTGTGGCAGGGGAAGGATACTGCAAAATCCCCATTTCTTCCCCACTCCTGGGGGAAAGATATTGCAAAATCTCCATTCCCACCCCACTCTGGGACCAGCCAATGGTGGTATTTGCCAGTTGTCCGAACTACTCAAAATTTCTGCTACCGGTTCTCCAGAACCTGTCAGAACCTGCTGGATTTCACCCCTGGTTCTTAAATAGATCATGCAGCCATTAAACAAATCCATCTTCCTCCACTGACTTTGCTTGTTGTAAGCCAGTTACTGATTGATCATGTGACACCAGGATGTGACAATCATCATAAATACATGCTGGTTGCCAAGCACGTGAATTTTGATCATGTGACTGTGGGGATGTGACAAGAGTCATAAGTGTGAGGATCTGATATAAGTCATTTGTTTTCCAGTGCTCTTATAACTTGGAAACAAGAGGTCATAGGTTGAGGGCTACCCATATTGTTTGAAATGATTGAGACTTCTTCAGTATTACTATTACTGGCAATACCTACAACAATACCAGCTTGCTTTATATAGAAGTGATTGAAAACCTAATTGGGAGATTAGGTTTCTTTGCTTCAACCAGCACGAGTGCTCCCAGAGAGTGGATCTATATGTGTAAATGAGGAGATGATTGCCTGTACCTAGTGAAGTAATAATTTTCCTTTTTTAATTACTCAAATCCTATGTAAGCGAAAGTGCGATTGCAATCCTATGGTGCAATTATCAGGCTTTCCTATTTTATAATCTCCCTAGCTATATTTGAATTTTAAACTGAGAGAAAAAGTAATTAACAACAACAAATTCTGCCACACTATGTTACACAACACAATAAAATTGAAAATAAGCATATTTTATTTCCAGAAGGAGGCAGATTTAATAATAGGCCTGCTAGCTTTCTGCGGAGGTTAATTGGGAATTGGGGCTATATATTTTAGCATTTTAATAACATTTTCCTCTATTGCTAAACTGAAAATGTAGAGATCAAAGAAAAGGGTAGATGAAAAGTAAATTCCATATTATCATCTTCCCTTGTATGTGTCATTCCAGGATTAACAATTTTTTTGATAGTTTTACTCCCTTCATAAGGTGTTTGATGGGTCAGGTTCTTAGGCTCTCACCATTGCATATTTAGGCTCCTTTGTTTAGTTTTCTTTTCGCCCAGCAAATGAGTTAATCAAATAGGGTGGAGATGAAATGAATACCAAAGAATTCCAACCAATGGGAAAATCAGTATACACAAATCTTACAGAAAAATCCAAATGCCATCTTGATTTCATAATTACAATAATGTTGATAATTACAATAATGTAATTTCATAATTACAATAATTGTTGACCGAAACGTCAGCAGTTCAGTGGTTCGAATCCCTAGTACTGCATAACAGGATGAGCTCCGTTACTTGTCCCAGCTTCTGCCAACCTAGCAGTTCAAAAGCACGTAAAAAAATGCAAGAAGAAAAATAGGGACCACCTTTGGTAGGAAGGTAACAACATTCCGGGCACCTTTGGCATTTAGTCATGCCGGCCACATGACCACGGAGACATCATCGGACAGTGCTGGCTCTTCGGCTTTGAAACAGAGATGAGCACCACCTCCTAGAGTCGGGAACGATTAGCACATATGTGCGAGGGGAACCTTTACTGTTACCTTTTACTCCATTGTTCCACCCATGATGAATCCATTAATTTACAACTTGAGAAACAAGGACATCAAAGTTGCTCTTTCAAGACTTTATGGTCACATGTCACTGCATTTTTAAAGAAATATGAATTGTGTACCGAAATAGGTTATGATTTGATCAGGAAGGAGAAAAATAAATATATGATATAAAACTTATATAGCCATTCCCCCAATTGCAGACTATATCGTTTGATATAGTTAATGGACTGAAGGAGGATCACTCTTTGTATTTCTGTTAATAAAGTGAGGAGTCTCAGCGAGCTTGAATAATAATACTTCAGTATGAGGAATTGGGGGGGGGGGAAGGGAGGCAAACAAAGAAGGCTTAGGAGAGACCTGACAGCAATCTTTCAATACTTGAAGGCTGATTACAGAGAAGTGGGGGGTCAATTGATTCTCTAAAGCACCTGAGGGCAGGACAAGAAGCAATGGGTCAGGGGGAGATTCAACCTGGGAATAAGGAGGAATTTCCTGATAGTTAGAATGTTTAATCAGTGGAACAGTTTGCCTCGTGGAGTTGTGGGTGCTCCATCACTGGAAGTTTTCAAGAAAAGATTAGATGCCATTTGTCTGGGATGGGATGGGATGGGATGGGATGGGATGGGATGGGATGGGATGGAATGGAATGGAATGGAATAGAATAGAATAGAATAGAATAGAATAGAATAGAATAGAATAGAA
>WNWU01000013.1:3022356-3034828 GCA_012654045.1 Ptyas mucosa
GAAGAAGAAGAAGAAGAAGAAGAAGAAGAAGAAGAAGAAGAAGAAGAAGAAGAAGAAGAAGAAGAAGAAGAAGAAGAAGAAGCAGCAGCAGCAGCAGCTTGGGTGAGAAGTGAAATATCTTCAAAGAAAAAACCAGAAAGTCCAGTTGTTTCTTGAAAAAAGCACCTTTGAGATTACAAACTGAATATGGGCTAGCAGTGTGATGTGGCGAAATTGTTCTACTGTAGTCTATTTTACTCAGAACCCCCTTTAAAAACTGTGTGAAGTTCAGAAGTGGTCAATAGACTAGAGATTGAGTTCTATGAGGAGAGATTGAAGGTGCTAAGTACATTTAGCCAAGGGAAGAAAAGACCAAGAAGGAACATGATAGCACTCTTGAAAGGATGTCACACAGAAGGTCAAGACCTGTTCTTTATTGTTCCACAGTGCAGGATACTGAATAATGGATTTACATTTACAAGAAAGCAGAGTCTGATTAAAGGTCAGAAATTAAGTACGAATGATAAGAGCGCTTTGCAGAATATGGTTTTGCAAATGGTTGGACTTGATGATCTCAGTCACAATGTCCAACTCTATGAGTCATTTCCTGTGAGATGGGATGCTATACAAATATGATTAAATAAATAAATACATAGATTTTAAACTTTGTCACCCTTAACCTCCAGCAAAAATAGTAATCTGGACAGAAAGCATACATTGTAATTCTATGCATCTGGCCCTGGGGGGTATTTTACAATAATACTTTGTGAATTAACTGATTTTTAGTTTCCGCAGTTGATTTACTTTAACCTGTTTGGATCACTACAGTTCCAAAGCACAAAGTATATGTTTTAAATATATCAAGTTGTACAATATGCTAATTCATTGATTGTTAGACATCACTTTGAAAAATGACAGAACTCTCTGGGGGCAACGGGGTGTCAATCTTCCACCCCCACTTTGCCAATATATAAGCAGTAATGTTAGTCATCCTAAGTAAAGTAATAAGGATGAAGTGCAGCTTCTCTGCAACTTCCCCATTGCCCAGCCTGATCCCAGTGCCTTCGGTTGGGAAGGATTGGGAAGGATTGAGAATTCAGGAAGCAGTGAATGAGATTCCCAGCTAAAAAGAGGTTCAGAGGTTCTGTGACCAAGGATAAAAATGTATATGTGCTGGTTTGTAGTATAAAAGTCATATCAGTCTTTAATTTTCAATGGGAGAGGTGCCATCCTGTGAGATATATAAAATGGTAGATAATTTCATAAATCAAGTCCTTATGGCTCCTGAACTTGTTCACAAAGTTTTACTGGTAGTAAAATGGAAATGTGTTTCCATTGCCTTCTTCTGGGTGTGTGTATTTTGTTTTGGTTTTTTTTACTTCCATGCCTAGCTCTTAACTTCAGGATTTCCTGGCAGTTTTCTTCCAAGTTCTAAGAAGATCCAACTCCAGTTAGCTCTTTTCCAACACAAGCCAAATTTGGCCAGGACCTGCCACCCAAAGTTCTTTGGGATACAGCGTTTTCACCAAAGCAATGTCTCATTATCACAATGTCAGCTTTGGTGCCTTTTATATTTGCCCGCCACACAGTGGTAAAATGTAAAATTTATTACTACCGGTTCTGTGGGTGTGGCTGGGGGAAGGGGGGTAATGTGGCTGGGTGGGCGTGGCCAACTTTTTTTTTTTTTACTTTTAAAAGCATTTTTTTCTACAACCTTAAGAGGTTGCAGAAAAATATGCTTTTAGAAGCCTCTGATGATCAGGCAACTCAGCTGGGATTGCCAGAGGCTTTTAAAACCATTTTTCCCCCTACAACCTCTTCGGCTGAAGAGGTTGCAGAAAAAAATGCTTTTAAAAGCCTCTGACGATCCCAGCTGAGCCGCACGATCATCAGAGGCTCTTTTTTTTAACTTTTAAAAGCATTTTTTCAGCCGAAGAGGTTGCAGGAAAAAAATGCTTTTAAAAGTAAAAAAAACCCAGCCTCTGATGATTGCGCGGCTCAGCTGGGCATTGGGGGGGGGGCAGGGATTTTTGCTACCGGTTCTCCGAACCACCCACTGCCATTGCTACCGGATCAGGCGATCCGGTCCAAACCAGGAGCATTTCACCCCTGCCGCCACTCACAGCACATTACAAAAGGAGTGGAGTTTGGTGCAATACTGCTTTTGCCATTTCTCTCTTGATCCCTCTACGGACATCTATGCTGATCTCTCTGGCCAGCAACTATTTCCAGTTCTAATTGCTCTTCTGTGATCTCATCGTTGCACAATGGCTTAGAGTCTCCTTCCAAAATTACTCATGAGATCACTCATTTTATGAGACTCTAGTCATCCTCCCATAGGTTCTTGTGAAGTTTCAGTCATTAGTTGTGTGTTTGTGTGTGTGTTTTTAACTAATGTTTTGGGGAGGGATGTACTGTAGGTGGTAAGAGTTTATGGCTGCCTTGTGTTTATGCATCCAAGTTCCTAATCTTATTCTAAAGCAACAAAAGCCACCCTTGGTTCAAGTCACAACTGAATGTATTACATTCTTTTACCTGGAAGTCCTGCATTTTAATGTTCTGCTGTACATGTGCTGCCTGGAGTTATGTATAGCAATATAACCTGTTTATGCTACAAAGAAGTTTCTTTGTTCACAATCTGGATATAATCCTGAGATGATGCCTAGGGCAATCCTCCTTATCGCTCAACTCGGTGTATGCCTTGTCTGCAATCATAAACTGCCTGTGAAATTGTAGAGAATTTCTTAGGTGCTGCTCTCACCATTTATCCCCCTAAATCTGCAACGCCGTCTTTCCCCCTGTTGTTACATAAACCAGGGTGCTGCAAGCCTTACATAACAGCCTCCCTCTCATAACATACCCATTAAAATGCTCAGGTTGTAGGCACCCTCTTCCCCACCTACATTTTCTTTCCCCCTCTTTTCTTTCTCTCCCTTTCCCTCCCACACTTCACACTGAGTTTCTTTTCTTTGTGACTTTTACTCAGCTGCAATCTTCAGAACCAATGTTTGGAAGGAGAAATTTGGATAACATGTCCGTGCTTTTGACTAGGTGCAAATGCAGTGCAGCTGGTTGCATGGGAAATTATCACCCTGCAATTTTCTCATAAGAAATCATCTTCCATTTCTTCCATTGCCTTTTTTTCTACGAAGCCTTTTCAGAGGTCCCAAATAGCTGTGAACTCATCAGGGTTAGTTCACATATCCTGGGATGTTCAAGTTTGTTTCTCAGTTTGGGGATCTACAGTGGTCATTAAATTAAACATGTCATGCTGAACGATAATGTGATTTATTTGCCTTTGGTGTATTGTAGAAATTGAGCCATTATGGTGTGTAAATACATACAATTTACAGTTTAATACACTGTATAAACCCAGTCAGTTGTGATTAAGAAGCAAACTAGGAAGGCTGTTCCCAGCAAAGCTGTATTGTCCTTAAGTGTTTCAACCATGTTCCATTAATGTCATCATCTTTGGATTTTCTTTGAAAGGGTTACATGCTTAGCAGAAGGTATGAATGCCTCTATATTTGGCAGTGGTGGAATTCAAATTTTTTTACTACCAGTTCTGTGGGCGTGGCTTGGTGGGCATGGTGCGGCTTGGTGGGCATGGCAGGGGAAGGATACTGCGAAATCCCCATTCCCTCCCCGCTCCTGAGGGAAGGATATTGCAAAATCTCCATTCCAACCCCACTCTGGGGCCAGCCAGAGGTGGTATTTGCCGGTTCTCTGAACTACTCAAAATTTCTGCTACTGGTTCTCCAGAACCTGTCAGAACCTGTTGAATAGCACCCCTGCTTTGCATACTTTAGAAACTAATTTTGAGTTCAGCTTATTTCAATTTTGAGTTCAGCTTATTTCTCTTTGAGGATAAGGAATATATCAAAGAACTTTTAAACAATATGAAATAACCATTTCAAAATGATTAAAATGTGTTATACACATTTTATAATGTACATAAAATTTAAAAAGATTAAATGGGGACTTGACCGCCTTCTACTTAAAATCCAAGGACAATGAGTGATTTGTGAGATTCGCATAAAATATATATTATTTTCTGATAGATTGCTTCATTTTGCAGTACAGGAGAAAGAAAATACACAGATAAGTAGACTGTCATTTTGGGAAACTGAGCATAGAGCTGATGTAGTCTTTGTTCTCAGAGTCTTAATTAGATTTTTATAATGCTCCATGGGATCATTTCCATTGTCCTTTTTTGTCAGATTTACTTATCTTAATTGACACCAGACCTGAAAGGGGCTTTCTGATTTGTTTCATCCAATGTGTAAAAGCATAATCAGATTATTTAAAATATTAATCCTACTGTGTTTTTATAACAGATCAAAGTCTTTGAAGCTAGTAATCTTCAAACTGTATATGAGATACTTGGATGAAAAGTGTCTGGACAAAATCAAGCACAATAGTAGACATTTTTGCCACTTTTAGGCCAAAGTCTGACAAAGAATAAAGGTAAAGGTAAAGGTTCCCCTCACACATATGTGCTAATCGTTCCCAACTCTAGGGGACGATGCTCATCTCCATTTCAAAGCTGAAGAGCCAGCGCTGTCTGAAGATGTCTCTGTGGCCAGCATGACTAAACGCCAAAGCTGCATGGAACGCTGTTACCTTCCCACTGAAGGTGGTCCCTATTTTTCTACTTGCATTTTTTACGTGCTTTCAAACTGCTAGGTTGGCAGAAGCTGGGACAAGTAATGGGAGCTCACCCCGTTACATGGCACCAGGGATTTGAACCACTGAACTGCCAACCTTTCGATCAACAAGCTCAGCGTCTTAGCCACTGAGCCACCGCATCCCTACATGACAAATAATACACACCAACAATTAATTGCTTTATTTGAGGTGTGTTTTTGTCTTTCCTTGCTTACAATCATTTTACAGCAGACCCTTGTGTATGAAATATCTGTAGTTCTTGGCTGAGTTAAATATTTAAATAAGGCCAGGAATAAAGGTTTGAAGAATATTCTTTGACAAGTAGCGCATTCTAGAATGTCCTATTGCTGAAACTGAGTTAAGGGTGCATCTTAGAAATAATTGTGCCATGGAGAAGGCAGAATTTCAAAAAACGGTACGAAAGAAACTAATGTATCCCATACCTGCAAAACAGATGTTTGCTGAATATTCTGAGACCTTTTTATGAAAATGTATAAGGTAAAGTATCCCTGAATATTTAATTGGAGTGGAATAAAAGGCTTTGTACTACCATATTAGAAATATAGGAAACACCCTTTCTGTCACTCTAAATTTTTAATAATGAATTGAAGGTATAGGAAATGCCAATAAGAGTGTAAAGGTATCTTTGTGAAAACAAGTGTCAGGGAAAGCTCTTTACCTCCTAACATTCAAACATGCTTTAAATCCGATTCTTTATTCTGAGCATTGAATATCAGGTCAATAAATCCACATGATGGGATCAAACAGAACATTTGCCTGCTGGGATACAGACCAATAAAGATGCCCATGGCTGTGAGAATTACAGGCTGCCTTGGTGTACTACAGTTGTGGCAAGAGAGCCTTAACCAAGACATGTCATTTCTGCCATTAAAACCATTTCAAGAAATGGAAAGTGCTTTGTTATTCTTGAGTAAATCTTAGAAATTGCTGCCAGCAAAAATAATCTCTATGAATTGTGGAAAATATAAGAAAAATAACACAGTGTTATTGCATCTTCTGCTTTTCCTCTGTGAACATGAGTATGTTCCCTAATTTTATCCCCATAGTGAGGCAGATTGGGCAGAGAAAGATCCTAAATCATCCATGAACCTAAATCATTCATGAGATTCAAACAGAGATTCATTCATGAAACTCCTAGTTGCCTGGGTGCCTGTCTGCTCTGTCCCCGTCCTCCACATGCACAAACCCACATAGACAGTCAAGGGTTAAATCATTGGCACACACAAACATTCCGTTATCAGAGGCTTGGCAGCACTACAGGAACCGGCTGCCAAGTTCTTTACTATAACAAGAAGGGGGGTGTTCCTTCACCAGATAACAAATACAATACACACCGGCTGGGAAAAAACAGTCCAATTCACAATCCTTCAGCAGACTGAGGCTTTGCACCAAAGGAACTTGCAAGAATTAACTTTGTCCATCACAGAATCTAAATGGCCACCCCACTCCTTTATATAGCCTGTGGGGTGTGGTCCAGTGATTCAGCTTAATCCCTGACATGCCTCCTCATCTGCTGTGATCGTTTAGCACGCCGACACTGACATGGGTCCAGCCACAACTTGTCTCCCTCATCACTCTCCGACTGATCGGAGACACCTGGCTCCTGGCCAATCTCCTCTCCTTCGGCTGACACCTGAGGAATTGTCAGAGAGGAGGGGCCGGGGGAGGGAGGCCTGGCCGGCTCCTCTCCTTCATGTTCAGAGCCTTCTTCCTCCGATACGTTGGGCTCGGGGGTCGGAGCCACAACACTGTCATTCTCCAAACTCTGAATCCAGAAGGTATCTCCTACATTATAACGGACGTATTCTGGTTGCCAAAGTAAAACATAATAGGTGCTCTTAAACATTTAGAGGAGAACTTCATTGATTGGGAGTTAGAATCAAAGCTATGCACTCAAACATATGAATCTTTACTTTTAGGTTTCTCTAACTCTATTCTCATGTCATCTGAGATGATAGTAAGTACTTATTGGTGCAGGAAGCTTCTGTTTTCTATTGTCACTTAATTGCCCAAAGGAGATACAACAAGTTTTGAAATTTTATAGCAGACAATAGCATGGATTAATTCTCAAGGCTTCTAATCCTTATTGAAACTGCTTTTTGAACTGGCAAATCTGGCATGCAAAAAAGAGAATGTCAGTGCTTGATCTATGTATGGTTCTATTACAGTCACATCTACAGTCTATTAATAAATCTGCTGGCAAGGATGACATCAAAAGGTATGCCTCCAAAAATCCATTGATTCTTATGTATGCTACTGTATGTTGTGGGCTAAAGCTTTCTTTTGTGAATCTCTTCAGCTATACCGATGAGGAAAGAGTTCTAATAGCTGTTGGCATCAGGGGTGGGTTCTACTTACCTTTACTACTGGTTCGCATCGCATTCGCACAATGCAAAGCTTTTCGTATGCACAGATCAACTTTGATGACATCCGGGTCAGTGGGTGGAGCATCCTGCCGGTTTTAATACCAGTTCTTGCGAACCGGTCTGAACCGGGGGCAACCCACCACTGGTTGGCATCCTCAGAGTTGTCTGAATCCTGATTTTTTAATTTTCTGGATAGCAGCAAAAAAGACCTTCTCAGAGAAGCTTTCAAACTTAGTGCGTTTGTTTATGTTTTATTTGTTTTATTTTATTCATGTATTTTTTGTATTGCCAAATTACAGCCAGGACTTTCCAGAGCATACAATACTGCAAAAATAAAACAAAAAGAATATACAAAATATCAAATAAGAAGAAAACAATACAAACCAGTTATGAGAAAAGGAAGGAAGGAAAGGAGGGAGGGAGGAAGGGAGGGAGGGAGGTAGATAGGTAGGTCTTGGTAGTTAAATTAAAAAGCATGGGAGAACAAGCAGGTCATTAGCCAAAAATCTGTTAGAAAAGAATTCCAGAGTCAGGACACTATTGAAAAAAGGCCCTTTATTTATTTTTCACTTTATTTAAAGATTGAACAGTCTCCTGTATACACTTCTATGATCTCAAACTTTTCTTCTTTGACCATCAAGCAGATAAATTAATAAGCAAAGCCTCTATTCAGGAGCAGGGTGTGAGGTCTGACTCTGACTGAATTTAGAAAGAAGTAGAAGGCATTATAAATGATGGAGATCTAGGCTCATTAGTGAGAGGTTATTCATATTTACAAGGTGATTTTGGTCTTCCAAAAATGGCATGTTTTCACGGGGGACAGGTTGTAACTCCTGGGATGAAAAGAGCTCTGTACTTTTGGTCTCCTTACTACAGTGAAGTTGTAGTATTGACAGTGCTGACCTGTCATAGACCTGATTGGACTATTGTTTATTTCTTTAATATAAGGAAACTTATATTAGCTCATGAATTAATTGGAGGTTGCTTCTTAGGTTTGTCAGTTAATCCTTTTAAGCTCTGCTGCCTGCTAGTTGCCAAGCAACTGAGAGTTTGACTTTAGGAGGCTCTTTTGGGTATATAAACTCATATAATTGTTAAACTTTTTCAGAGGCAAGAACTCTTGTTGTGTCTATCTGTAAAGAAATCACCACTTGGATAATTGGAATATTTCTTTTTACCTTTGATAGAATTTCCCCCACTGTTCCTAATTCACACACTAAGACATACACTACTTTTTAGATAATCTATATTGTTTTCTTCCTTTACACTCCCCCAGCCTTCTTCTTCATCACTTTGTACTGATCTTCAGCCTTGGAAAACTGCTTCTGGATTTTCAACAGAAAACATAAAGGCTGGAATCATACCATCACACTAAAGCTTAGGTTAATAAGTCACAATTGTTTTGTTTATACAATATGCTAATTAATGGCTAAATTTCCAAAACATGATGGCACATACTGTGCTTTACTACATTTAGGTTGTCTCAATTAAGCCAATTGTTAATGCTGAGCTGCAGTCACCATGGAGGAAACAAAATCAAGCTGGAATATAACCCCTCAGGATAACTCTTTGGAAGTAAAGTACAGCATGAGTTCTTTTCTTGAGAACCTTATTTAAGCAATATATCTATGCATGTGACATGGAAGAATACAGCAGGATTGCCATATGCCTCCAGACTTCATATGTGGTAATAAAATTGCTGCATTCTATTAACAGATTCAGACATACTAGTTACATTTTGGAAACCACCTAAAAATGGAAACCATCTACAGTATTCACATCAGTGGTGGGTTGCCCCCAGTTTGGACCGATTTGCAAGAACCGGTAGTAAAACCAGTGGGAGGCCCCGCCTACCACCCCAGATGTTGGCATTGGCGATCTGCACATGTGCAGAAGTTTCTGTGCATGTGCAAGGCGTGTGTGTGCGTGAGTGAAGCGAATGTGCACGCGCAATCCCATTGTGAACTGGTAGTAAAGGTAAGTAGAACCCATCCCTGATTCACATGTACACGTGGTCCCGGAATATGGTTCAGAATCTTTCTGCAAACCAGACTAAACTTTGTAGGTATCCTGCACTACACCAAAGAATTAAAGGACCCTGATTCTTGCCTCTTAATAGTGCATGATGAGCAAGCGAAAGTTGTGTGATTAAACAATGCTAATGGAACATGTCAGAGAAAACACCCTAATGGATGTTTTTAATCAACTGCAGTAAATAAATCATTTCCCTAGAGACCATGTACAGTATGTGTGTTGTGTTTGTATCCATAAATGTGTGTGTTGTGTTTGGACCCACACCAGCTTCAATTACAATTGTAATAACACTTACTAAAGCAGGAGCAAACAATTCCTTTTGACCATATGCCATAGTTTGTTTCTTACAGTATATTGTTGAGCCAGAAAAGATAAGCCCTCCAGTGATATCTCTAGAAAGGGGAAGAATGAAATGGAGGCCCCTTTTAATTTGGAAGAAGGGTTGGAGGTTAGAGAGAAATTAGTGCAAACAAAAAGCACCTATTTTACTGGGAGTGTTTTTAAAATAGGGTTGTAACAGTGCATTACTATCAGTAGTGGGTTTCAATTTCATTTGCTACTGGTTCGCTCGTGGGTGCACAATGCTTCTGTGCATGATGTCTGGGTGGGTGGGCGGAGTCTCTTGCCACTGCCACTACCAGTTCGCCTGATCCAGGGTGAACCGGTAGCAACCCACCACTGATTGCTATGTTCTGTTGCAGTAGGCTCTGTAGACTGAAGAAATAGAGAGGGGTGGGGTGGCACTATCTATCCTGCATTGGATGCTAGATTTCTTTGTCTTCCAGTATTATTTGTGTTCAGAGTAACTCAGCTAGAAGATCACACACACACAAAAACCAATTGGAAAAAAGTATGGCCCAGGAAAGACTTTTGTCGTGTAGCGATAGTTTCATTTCTTTCCTAAAATTTTACAAAGTTGTATCCTTTCTTCTGTTCCTCTTGTGCTTTCCCTATGACTTCTTCTGTCTTTTTTCTTATTAGGAACCAAATAATTAAGGAAGCAAAGGTGAAGGAGCAGCATGAAGTTTTTTTTCTTACTTGGTAATGTAAGAAGTGATGCTGGAGGCACCCTTAACATTAAACATCATTATATTCTCAATTTATAAAAATCCATATCTTGTTTGAAGGCATGAGTGATTACTAGGGAGATGCCAGTTGATTTTCTGTGTTTTACTTTGCTGTGGGTAGCAGGCAAAATGCCAGCCTGTTCCAGCCATAACACCAGAATGGCTTTGTTTTCTGTTGCCTTTCTGTATGTTATGGTTCCAGAAAAATGTGGTTATTCACCACTGAGAAGTGAAGCTTTCTCATAAAGATAACTTCTCATTACAGGCAAAGGCCAACCTCACTACCAGAGCCAGGCAACTTTGGGGGCCATGAGTCACCTTTGCCCATTTATTGTAGGATGGATTTTTAAAATTTGTTAAATGCTGCCCAAAGTCAGCTAAGCATGAGTTGGGCAACTAGATATATTTCGTTTAATAAATAAAATATATAATCAATTAAGTGGGATGCCTATAGGTGGGACAGTGTAAAGAAGACAGTAGGGCACTGGACTTAGTTCAAAAATTAAACTGAACTTCATTTCATCTACCTTCATGTTATTAATTAATTTCAAGCATTAAGATTGCTCCCCACATATTGAGCAATTCTGCCTTCCTGCTACATTAACATCTTTTGCTTGAGGGCAACTGTTGAAGGAGCTTCCTGGAGAACACATCCAGAGTTTGAGTTCTGCATGCAATCCTGGAGCCTCAGGGAATATGCATACTTGATCCATTGAAAATCATACATGACTTATTGTTTGTGAGCAGGCTCACTTCAAACCTGAATAGAGGACACATTGATCTCACATTCGCCTACTGAGGATCCCAGATTCTGTTACAGAATACTGGATTAGTAGTTGGATAGTTTCCGAGGCATTTTCTTTGAGAGGTCTGACTGCTAAGGCATCTGTGTTTGTGACATGGTTGAGTATGTTTGCTGCAGAGGTGGGCATTCTGCTGAAGTCATCCTGAACAATTCTGAAAAGCAATAGATGGTGTAGTCATACTATACACTTGGTGGAGCTGGGATTTTCCATTTCTCTCTCTGGTTTATTTTTAGAATTATGCAGCGTTATTTAGGAAGAAGTGATGTGAAGGTGTAATGCCGTGATCCACTTTTTCTCTCTGCACATATAACATTTTCTAAATTCCTTACGCTTGAATTCACAAAAGGGTTACATAATAAGCCTTATAAAATTATAATTTGCTTTTCACTAAATACCCACTTTAAAATCCTCTTCGATTCTACATTTACATTTTGAACTTTGCATCGGCATGATTTCTTGATACAAATAGATAACGTTCCTTCTCCTATCTGGAGTGGGAATAATAGGTACATGAATGCCAAGGACAATATCTTAATTGGAATGTCCTTGGTAGTTATTCAAAGTACCCAAGCGCCCGGCAAGAAATATGATTTGCATAGCTATGCTCCCTATGTTATGGAAAAGTATAAAGAGGGCAAGATATTCCAAGTATTTTGAATTTTAGTGTAGACCAGAAGATCCAGGAAGACACTACACACTAGCTAGTTGGACTTAGAGCAAGGGTGTCAAACTGGATTTCTTCGAGGGCTGGATCAGCATTGTAGTTCTTCTCCACGAGCCTGCCAGGGGGGAAGGGAGATGGGACAGTTGTCTCCTGCAATACCCTGTAAGGCAAAACGGGGTGCCCGGGGGGGGGGGCTCGTGTGGCTCCCCTGTACCCCATTTTGGTTGGCAAAATGCTGCAGGAGGGTATCCAGGTGCCCCGTTTTGGCTGCCAGAGGCACCATGAGCTAGTCCTTTGCTATTTCCAGGCCAGTCCCATGGGCCAAATTTAAGCACCCCATGGGCCAGACTGGGCCCATGGGCCTTGAGTTTGACACCCCTGACTAAGAGGGTCTGGACAAGTAGGAGAGACATGTGGTGTGCATTTATTCTGTAGCTTTCTTAAATTATGCTTAATAAAGCTCTTTGGTATTTATCCAGGTATGAGCCTATTATTCAAATTTTAGAACATACTGATCACCGAGTACCAGTATACTAGTACCACCAAGTACTACTACCAGTAGTACCAGTATATCATATCAAAAGTTCTTGATTCTTGATGAACGTATCTTTTCTTTTATGTACATTGAGAGCGTATATACCACTACATGATATAGTGGTACTACTATCAGTAGTACCAGTATATCATATCAAAAATTCTTGATTCTTGATGAACGTATCTTTTCTTTTATGTACACTGAGAGTGTCTGCACCAAGACAAATTCCTTGTGTACCCAATTACACTTGGCCAATAAAAAATTCTATTCTATTCTATTCTATTCTATTCTATTCTATTCTATTCTATTCTATTCTATTCTATTCTATTCTA
>WNWU01000013.1:3034838-3047940 GCA_012654045.1 Ptyas mucosa
TATTCTATTCTATTCTATTCTATTCTATTCTATTCTATTCTATTCTAAATAGGATTAAAAAATAATACCATTCTGGGGGAGAAGAGCCATTGCAGAATGCTGGCCTGAGCAATATACCTTGGGAATTCATGGAAACCATTAGGTGACACCATAGGTGTTGTTGAAATCTGAGATGGCTGAATATGGTGACTCTCCACCCACAGCAGTAGTCAAATATTTGCAGATTTGAGGATATGAGAGAAAGAGTTCAGAAGAGCCAGGAGATAACCAGAAAGTATGTTGCCACTTTAGTTTTTTGGTATGCCAGCTAAAACTTGAAACCTGCTAATCAAAACAATAGTTATTTAGAAAGCATCTATAGCCACCCATCTTAAGTATGTAACTGGGCAGCGCGCAATACATTCAAAGACAATATTTAAAAACCTATATGTACAAAATATAAAAATATGTGCTTAATCCACAGAAGATTAGGATACTTGTTGCATCCCATGAGTGGCGTCTAAAAAGATGTGCTAGAGGTTTATGGGATCCTTAGACTACCCAGTCAGTGTGAAATAAATATTTAAACAGAATTGGTCCATGTTGCTAAGAAAAATAAACAACAGCCAACTAAGAGATTGGGTCAATGAAAGGTATGTTTTGGGGCTAAGAGGGTCCATCTATTGTCATTTCTGGTGTTCCTGACAAGCAGAAGGAATGTGCTGTATGGTATAATCATCTACATGGGGCTCCCCTTGAGGTGCACCCGGAGGCTCCAACTGGTGCAGAATGCGGCCGCGCGGGGGATTTTGGGAGCGACGGGGAGCTCCCATGTGACACTTCTCCTGCGTGAGCTGCATTGGCTCCTGGTGGAGTTCCGGGTGCGCTTCAAGGTGTTGGTTACCACCTTTAAAGCGCTCCATGGCATCGGACCTGGGTATTTGCGGGACCGCCTTCTGCTGCCAATAGCCTCCCATCGGCCAGTACGCTCCCACAGAGAGGGACTCCTCAGGGTGCCGTCAGCCAGGCAATGTCGGCTGGCAACTCCCAGGGGGAGGGCCTTCTCTGTGGCAGCACCTGACCTCTGGAACAATTTGCCCCCGGAGATTCGGAGGATATCAGATCTCCGGGTTTTTCGCCATGCCCTAAAAACTCTTCTTTTTCAGCAAGCAGGGCTGGCGTAACCCCTCCCCCTTTTCTGAGTTATTAGATTTTAATTATAAAACGGGTTTTAATTGGTAGATCTTAAAATCTTTGGCCATAATATATAATTCTTTTATATTTCTTTTAAATTTTGTATTGTAGGTTTTTACTTGGCTGTGCACCGCCCTGAGTCCAGCAGGAGAAGGGCGGTATACAAATTTAATAAATAAATAAATATTAAGAAAGGCCAGACCCTGGTGTATAGAATGAAGCTAATCCTCAGAGCTATTTGATTTGGTTCTACTGAGTTATAATCAAGAAACCATAACCACATTTTCTGATGGTGGAGAACATAAAATAAGGCCCAGGGATAATAGATATTTTGGGATTTTCTATTAAATATCCTGGTTTAATTTCCATGTAGAAGCCACACTGATTTGACTAAAAATGCACATTCTACTACAGTTGGAGAATAATGTCTCCCAACATATAATATTTACGTATCTTTGTTCCACAGTATATCTTGTGTCCAGACTCTTTTATATTATACAAAAATGCTAAATAAATTAGAAATATACAGATTGTTTGAAGCTCACTTCTGTTCCCCTCCACTTCTCTGTGTGTGTATATAATAATTGTGTGTAATAATTCCACAGGGATCTTTTAGCTTCCGATGACGTTCACTACAAGCATTACATCCAAGGAGAATGTTTCAGTTTTCTTCTGATTTTTGCTGTGCTCATTAATTGCCTATTCTTACACTGAATTTGATGGAAGCATCCCAGTTAATGGTGTAGTTATTTCTCGTATCACGTTTAATGCATGTTGCTCAGAATGGAAGCTTCTGCATGTTGTATCTTTAGAAGAACTTATGAACAACTTGTAAATGGCTTCAAAAGAAGTGTAATTGCTTCTGAAAGCTGCCCCAGTCCCTTGGGATAACTAAATGGGATTCCTTTTTTTCCTGAAGTATACACTCCTACTTTATTTATATGTTGTTGACGAATGTCATCATTGTTTACCAAAGTTATTGATGCAAGCTGTAGATACATACTCAGTCTTTCCAACACTCTCAGGCAGAACTACAGTTGGGGATGATGGGAGTTGTTGTTCAACACATTAAGCATGCAGGATTTTTTACCAAGATAGGTTCATGGGAATTGGTCATAAATGTTTACTATTGTTTTAAAAACTTAAAGCATGGATGTCCACCTTTTGGCTTTAAGTGAAGAAGAATTGTCTTGGGCTGCATATAAAATATATAATATAGCTAATATATATATAGATATATATATATAAATGTGGGACGCAGTGGCTCAGTGGCTAAGACGCTGAGCTTGTCAATCGAAAGGTTAGCAGTTCAGCAGTTCGAATCCTTAGTGCTGCGTAACGGGGTGAACTCCCGTTACTTGTCCCAGCTTCTGCCAACCTAGCAGTTCGAAAGTACGTAAAAAATGCAAGTAGAAAAATAGGGACCACCTTTGGTGGGAAGGTAACAGCGCTCTGTGCACCTTTGGCATTTAGTCATGCTGGCCACATGACCATGGAGACGTCTTCGGACAACGCTAGCTCTTCAGCAAGCTTTGAAACGGAGATGAGCACCACTCCCTAGAGTTGGGAATGACTAGCACATATGGGCAAGGGGAACCTTTACCTATATATATAAAAATAACACATACTTATATACCGCTTCACAGTGCTTTTACAGCCCTCTCTAAGTGGTTTAGAGTCAGCATATTGCCCCAACAATCTAGGTCCTCATTTTACCCACCTTGGAAGCAGGGGTGGGTTCTAAATTATTTTACTACCGGTTCTGTGGGCGTGGCTTATTTTGTGGGCGTGCCTTGGAGGTCATGTGACTGGGTGGGTATGGCTAGCTGGTCATGTGACCGGGTAGCCATGGCTATGTGTATAGGGACTACTCAGAGGGCTGAAAAAAGTGATTTCTGACAGGTCCTTGCACTTTTGACCAGTCCTCACACTTATGACTGGTCATCATTTATGCCCATTGTAGCATTCTTAACAACCATGTCACTCATTTCACAGTTGCTTCTCTTCACCATGGTGACAAGATAGGGCGAAAAACGTAAAATGTGAGGACAGTTGTAAGTTTGAGGACTGGTCAAAAGTGCGAGGACCAGTCAAAAATAACTTTTTCAGACCTCTGAGTAGTCCATATGCACAAAAGGATTCAATTATTTCTTCAAAGTACTGATGATTGCACCCTGGCTGGAAAACTCCAACAGGGGAGTATTTCCTCCCAATAGCGGTGTAAAAGGCTTAAAACAACCCTTCCCCTTTAAGAAAGTCAAGCAAAAAAATAGGCTCTGGACCTGGAAGTGACAGTATGTCTAGGCATACTGCCGGAGAGGCAGTTTCTGTAATAAAGATTAGGCTAGGAAACAACACCAAATGTTGTAATTAATCCTTACAGGATTAACCCTGTAAAGTGGAAAAAAACAAAAGGAGATTTCTTTTAACAACTGGTTCTCCGAACTGCTTAACTACTTAACTAACTACTTAACAACCAATTCTACCGAAGTAGAATCCCACCACTGGGTCTACCCATTTATTTTTGCAGGCACCGGTCTACTCATTTGTTTTCTTTTACCACTGATCAGCTGTACGGCGGACCTTTGAAGCCCCGCGGCAAGAGTTTAAACAGTTTTTTTTTCCCTCTAGCCATCAGCTGGGACTCAGGAGGCAGCAATAGATTGGGGATGGGGCCAAATAAAAGGTAAGAATAACCCGGGGGCGGGGCGGGAGGGGCGGGGGCCAGAACCGGTTTGGTGATGCCATATCGTCACTGCTACTGGCTCGGCAGAACCGGGCCGAACCGGGAGGAACCCACCACTGCTCGGAAGGATGAAAGGCTGAGTCAACCTTGAGCCTGGTGAGATTCGAACTGCCAAATTGCAGTCAGCCGGCAGTCAGCAGAAGTAGCTTGCAGTACTGCATTCTAACCACTACACCACTGCAGCCCTTCAATGATCACATAATAATGTTAATAGTTTACAACCTTGGGGGCTACATCACTAGCAGTATAGGGTAGCATGCACCTTGCAGCTTGCAGTTTGGACAGGTCTGTTTTAAAGGTTACTTAGATGTCATTGCCTTCTTTGGCAATCAGTTCATGATTTTCCTACTTTTCTTCTTTCTTTTTTCTTAATGAAGACAACAGAGCCATTAGATCAGACACACAGCTCTGCTAATGCACCCAGAATGCTACACTTGCTTGAGCATACTGCAGCATTTTCTCCAATATAGAGTGAATATATGACAATGATGCAGCTCTTTGTTCTCGCAGCTTTTCACTGCTACGAAGACAGTAATTGGTTTAAGCATTTGTCAGTATTTTGTCTGGTTAAAAATGAAGAATATTTTTTAAAAAAACTGAACAAGAATTCCAGAAATTGTGGTCTTGCATTTTACTCTTATTTGCCCTACTCAGAATATTTTCACCTCTCCCCCAATATTCATGATCATTGGGCTAATTCCTTTACAAACATTCATCTTTTTAAAAGTACATTTGATAGGAGTGTAAAATATATGTACTGCACTGTAGCTTCATGAAAGCAGAATTTGAGAACCTGGGGTCCTTTCCAGTTAAGTTGCCAAATTCTGATGGCATAACGTTTAGAAAACAGCATTGCCATTTAGAGGTAGGAAAGGCACAGTTACAGTACTGGAACGTAAGTCATGGACCCAGAAAATATAGACACAGTCAGGGAAACCTTGATCCACCCTTCTACCAACATGCACTTTCCAAATGGAAAATCATGATGCTGCCTGTATGTGAACTGGTTCTGCCCATCTTGTATCATGCGCTTCCCTCTCCAAAATATTCTAGAGCACATCCCAGTGTTTCTGTGGCTTTTCTGTAGCTAAAAGGCATTTCAACCTCAATTGTTTAAAATACGTTTTCCATCCTCCATTCTTTTCATAAGGTAAAGGTCAGTGGTGAGTTCCTCCCAGTTCGGCCCGGTTCGGCTGAACTGGTAGCGGTGATGATATGACGTCACCGAACCAGTTCTGCCCCCCCCCCCCCCCCCCCCCCCCCCCCACGTTATTCTTACCTTTTATTTGGTCCCACCCCCAATCTATTGCTGCCTCCTGAGTCCCAGCTGATGGGCTATAAGGAAAAAAACTGTTTAAACTCTTGCTGCAGGGCTTCAAAGGGCCGCCCTACAGCTGATCAGTGGTAAAAGGCAGTTTGGTGGTAGACTGGTGCCCCCCAAAACAAATGAGTAGATCGGTGCCTGAAAAATAAATGGGTAGACCAGTGCCTGCAAAAATAAATGGGTAGACCAGTACAGCTCTGCAAGCACTTAAAAGCCTGGTAGACCAGTACCTCTGCTAAATCCCAAAGAATTGTCACATGACCATCAAGCCATGCCCACAAAATAAGCCACACCCACAGAACTGGTAGCAAAAAAATTTGGAACCCACCCCTGGTAAGGTAAAGGTTCCCTTCGCACATATGTGCTAGTCGTTCTCGACTCTAGGGGGTGGTGCTCATCTTCGTTTCAAAGCCAAAGAGCCAGCACTATCTGAAGACGTTTCCATGGTCATGTGACCGGCACAACTAAACGCCAAAAGTGCACAGAATGCTGTTACTTCCCAGCAAAGGTGGTCCCTATTTTTCTACTTGTATTTTTTACGTGCTTTCAAACTGCTAGGTTGGCAGAAGCTGGGACAAGTAACGGGAACTCACCCTGTTACACAGCACTAGGGATTCGAACCACTGAACTGCCAACTGTTAAATCAACAAGCTCAGGGTCTTAGTCACTGAGCCACCACATCCCTTCTTCTCATATAGCACCATAATTGGAAAGTGGTAGTTGTTCCATAAAAAGTGAACACTCTCTCAACATAAGCTCAATTTCTAGTGTTTGCCAGGATGTATTCATATTGTTTTCTTGACAGCAGTCCAGAAATAGTTTTCAATTGTCACCTTCCATGTAAGGTTTTTTGTTTTGTTTTGTTTTGTTTTCCATTTTTTCAGTACTGAAATTTCTGGTCCTCTTCCATCCAAAACTAACCGTGCTTAGCTTTTCCAAGGTCAGCCAAGGTTAGAAGCTGCCACCTCTGTTGGATATTCACAGCATTTCTTTAACATTCAGATCTGCCAGAAATACTTGAAAAGGGAAAATTAGTTTCCGGCCAAAGGGTATTGAACTTCGTGGTTTGGGCTCATGAGAACAACAGAGATTCAGCTTCTTTTTATTTGACTGCGTTTATGAAAAAGCAGCAAAAAGAAAGGTTGCAACTGAGCCAAATCAATTCATCCATGTTCTCACTTAACAACATGCAGTTTGCACATTTAGCAGATGCTCTGAGAAAAATGATATGGCCCTTGCAGAGGGAAAGGGGGGAGGAAGTATAGGAGATGCAGCCCCAGCTCCCATGCCTGAATTCATATTACAAATGAATCATATCAGATTTGGGGGGGATAGCAGTAAAGATACAGACAGATTAATACAGCTTTTCGTTATTCCTTTATCTATTTTTAAACCGATGGTTAAACTATTTCTTACAAGTAAATGTGTTCCAAAATCCCAAAGTCAAATATCAGATTCCTTCGGCTATATGAAGAAACAAGCATGTTAGCACTCACCATTTTATTCAAGTAATTTTTTAAAGTCTTTGTTAAGCAACAAAACTGTTTTTACAAATATCTAGGATATCAAACTCAATTTCATTGAGGGCAGCATCAGGGTTGTGTTTGACCTCAGGGAGCCTGATGGACATGGCCTGGTGGGCGTGGCCATGGTGGGCGTGGCCACCTTCACATCACTTTTGTCAGGGGCACCTGTGGTGGCCCGGGTGGGGCTGGGAGGATCCTCCTGCAACCCCCTGCCAGCGAAAATGGAGTCCGGGAGGGCTCCACACAGCATCCCATGCTCTGTTTTTGCTGACAGAGGCACTGTGGGCCGGTCCTTCGCTATTTCCAGGGTGACCCCACAGGCCAGATCTAAGCACCCCATTGGCCAGATATGGCCCGCGGGCCTTGAGTTTGACACCCCTGATCTAGAATTAGAATAATCCTCTCATTTGCAAAGAAATGCAAAGAATAGTTCACATAATTGTTTTCTCTCATTTTTTTTACCAGAGACAGTTTTCTGATTTATATTAATTTTAGATATACAGAGAGTAGACTTTGACTTTGACTTAGAAATAACTTTATTGTCACTTTGAATGTACACTAATCGGCATCCAATAAAATGAAATTTCATTGCATACAGCTCTCAAAGACTCTCCACCTCGACTTTACACTACACAAACATGATCCAATGAGTAAATAAATAAATAAATGTAAAATTATGTATATACCCACATATATTATATGACATGGAGAAACAACACAGTCTAGTTTGGATGTATACATGCACATGGCGAGAGAAACAAAACTTGGGAGTTTACCAGATGGATGGCATAGGGAACAAAGCTGTTACAGAATCTGGTAGTCCTGCTAGAAATACTTTGAAACCTCCTCCCAGAGGGGAGCAACAGAAACAGACCGTAAAGAGGGTGTGCGGGGTCTCTAACAATGCTTTGAGCTCTAAGCCCATAGCGCTTATAAGCAGTATCCTGAATGATAGGAAGCGACAGGATACTGAACGACAGGATTCCTGAACGACAGGAGTAGCATAAGTTTATAGTGGGTAGTTGTATTGTTACGCTATTGAACTTCAAACAAATATCCTGTAATATTTTAGATACTCTATTCTGGCTGTCAGAGTAGACAATTTGCCTTGAAAAGAGTAATGTTGCTACATGCTGAATTTATTAAAAGTGCAACTACCAATTAATCAGCTAAGAATATAGTTGATAATTCTACCAACTTAGAAAGCATATATTAAACAAATATCAACCCTTGGCCTTGTACAGCTCCTGTTAGGTTCTGATTTCTCTGCCTCTCAATGTTGAAAACTATTTAGCAGATTCCAATTTTAGTAAAATATATTCTGTTATATAAATAGCATCATTTTCACCAATAAATAGCCATGGAAACCAACACTCTTATTTCTTATACAGTACATTATTTTTTTGTTCCAGAAGAACTGTGAATCTTTTTTTTTTGCCAGTAATTTAGATTATCTTGTTGCAGGAAAATCTTTACTTTTTCTTATAACGATTATACATAAAATCCCCTTATCCAAAGCATCCTTGCTAGTTAAGGTGTTTAATTGTCAGACTGCCTAACTTAGCAGCCAACTGAAACCTCTATTATTTGCAAGCATTTGATCTCAATGTTCTTTTGATAGCTATCACCCAAGCTGTTTCATTTTAGTATTAGCACAGCATTAAGAAGCCATGCTTTCTGGTACAAGAACCAGGACAAGTTTTTTAAAAAAAGAAGGGTCTACGACAATGTATATTTTTTATCAGTGTTCACTTTTTATGTATATAAAGAAACTGATTTTATTTTCAAGTTATCATTGCTTTTTTGTTTGTTTAATGATTTGTGGCATTCCTTGCTACTGGTGAAGGAATTAAAGCCTATAATGGCTGAAGTCACAAACAGCATTAATCTATAACATGGTTTGGTCTTGTTATTATTAATCCACCATCAAAGCTGGTAAACAGTTGCCTTATGACTATGTGGTACAAACTTAACTAACTGAGATTGATTCAATAAAACAAGTTACATAAACCATGACTTCGCACAATGGGTGAATTATATTGTGAATGAAATCACTTCTCATTCCTCAATGTCAGCTTAGTTTAAAAATAGCAATGTTTTAAAGTAACCCCAGTCAATGACTTGTAGATTGTTAGATTTCAATTCCCATGCTGCCTATGGATTAGGGAATTACAGTCAAACACAATTGAATGTGTTGGAGAAGTCTATATTGATCAATTCTGGGCAACTGTATTTGTTAACATATAATTGTTATTATTGTCTTTTGTTATCTTTCCAGTTTCAGACTTAGACGTTGGGGTTTGGGGTGAAATTATTTGGAAAAGGGAAGGATGGTAGAAAGTGTTGCAATTCTACTTGTAAGATGTGTGAAGAGCCAAATGTGATGGATAAAAAAGTGCATAAATGAACCTAGTTTGTTTCACCTGAAGTTTACAAATAAGGTAAAGAGAGCTTCTACGGTATACAGATAGTCCTTAGTTTACAACCATCCATTTAACAAACCATTCAAAGTTATAATTGCACTGAAAAAAGTGACTTACGACTGGTCTTCACACTTACAACACTGCAGCAACCCCATGCTCACATAATCAAAATTTGGGCACTTAGCAACCATTTGCAACTTTCTCAGGTGGCTTCTCATAAATAAAATCAATGAAGAAAGCCAGATTTACTTAGGTACAAAATGAGTGGTGTGGTGGCCTAGTGGTGGACTTTTGCCTCACAATCAAGAGATTATGAGTTTGATTCTCGGTAGAGGCAGATGTAGGGTCTCCTGCTTGGGCAGGGGGTTGGACTCGATGACCTGCAAGGTCCCTTCCAACTCTGTTAATCTATTAAAATCTGTCAATAGAAATTCTGATCCCAATTATGGTTGTAAATTGGAGGTCTAGCCTGTAATGGTTAAAGTAGGAACAGAGAGACTCAGGTTCAAGTACACTCTTAGCTATGGAAGTTTTTGACTTTTAAACTAGTCCTTCTCTCTCAGCATAATCCACTTCGATAGTTATTATGTTCACAAATGCAAGGAGATCCCTGTGGAAGTGTCAATCCTAAAGCTGACCTGACTGAGGCCATTTTGAGGCTTCAGTGTTGCCACACTGGAGCTAAGGGATAGGGAGGGGGGAATAGAGATAGCTGGGGTTTTGTAGCCAAAACAAAACATTTTCTCCTGGGAACAAGGACATTCCCACAGGTGGTCGGAGAGAGGAGGAGTAAAGTTACCAGGCAACTGGACGGCACCTTGATTAGACCATGTGACTGATTGTTTGGGGAAGGGAGAAAACTTTTAGGTGAAAACCGTGGGAACACTCAGAGTTGGTTTTCACCAGTCGGTGCCAATATGATATATCCAAATAAACTATTCTTTGAGGAATCTAACTGCCTCGGAATTTTGTTCATTATGTGCATATTACTTGGAACCCTGACACTGAGCTCTTGAAGAAAAAGTGGGATAGACTTAAATCAAATAAATAAATTATAAAATGAAATGAGTTCACATGCCTAATGAAAAGTCCTGAGCTTATGAAGCAGTTTGCAATTTGAAAAACAGTTAACAAAAGTGTATTTTGTGAAAGAACAGTATGCCTTATATTAGGAAACAGTGGGCCTTAAGTAGGCATACTGGAAAAACGGAGGACAATATTCTCTTATTCAGGAAGAATATGCATAAAACCATGTGCATTTTCCCCTGATGAGTTTATAAATTAAATTCAGAAGTAGAATTTAGAGTCTGAGCCTCATTTTGGTGTAAAAGGAGAAGAAGACTTCTCAATGTGCATTCCACTGAGAGTATTCCTTTGATCTTGAATCTGGATAAACTCACTGAGTTTGACATAATGAAGAGTTCAGGCTTTCTACTACACGGCAAAGCAATGTTTTGATTTCCTTTTAACCTTTCTTTGTAATCACAGCAGGATTATAGCTTGACTTGCAAACAAATATTTGCAGTGACAACAACAGGCTGCAGCTGGTAGATTGCTTTTGACAGCCTTGACTTGACTGTTACAGTGAAGCATGAGAATATAATCTGGGTTGGGTGGTGTTTATGAGAATGAAAAAAGCTAACCACCAATTAGGATGGAAGAATGTTGAGAGTCAGATGTTTTGAGGCTGGGAAAACAAATCGTCACTCTATTAAGAGTGCAAAATGGCATCAGTTTTTCTGGTATGCACCATCTGGAAAGGGGGTTCAAGTTAATCCTTGAATACATTTCAGCCTCTGCCTGCTGTGTTTCACTGGTATCAAAGTGTGTCATCTTCTTAATTTTGTTTATTGGACCTGCTGCCTTTTTCATATTTCATCCCTTCTCTTTTCTCCATAACCTCTCTTCCTCTCTTCCTTCCTGTAACTCTACTGCACCTTTTCAAGGCAGGCCTCCCCTCCAACACTTTCACCCATTGAAATGTATAAGGAAATGACCTTGAGAGAAGAGAGCCACAGCCAGGGAGTGGTGGGGTAAGAGGCAGCTTAGCCTGCAGAAGCAATGTGGATGTGGCAAATGTCTTAGAAGGGACCCCCTCTATAATTTCGTGGGCTGTAAAGGCAATGGGGGAGAAATATACTTTCAGGCTTGCAAAATTATGTAAATGTAACCCTATAATAATGTAATATTAGTTCATTTAGCATGCTTCCTATCTGGACTACCTCACTAGACTGACATTCATTCATTCATTCATTTGTTCGTTCATTTGTTCATTCATTCATTCAATCAATCGATTGATCGATCAATTTGTATGTTGTGGAAATTTTAAAAAATGACTATTTTTATTTATTTGGTCTATTTATAAGCCATCACAGTAAAAGAAAAACTCTCAATGGTTGACATAGGAAAAAAATAAAATGTGTTAAACAAACTCCATCCAATCCCTTCCCCAGCAGCACTGCAAGAACAGGAAGAAAAGTAAAACAAGTCCAGTCTCTCCAGTAGATACCAAATCCACCCCAAATAGCCATAGATGGTTTTACTTTATGGTTCTATTTTGCCCTGATTGAGAGAGAGAGAGATGTCTTTCTGCAGAAGAGCCAAGGAAATCCCAGCTCCTGACTAGGACATCAACAATATCATCAGTGATGTGGTATGGAATGGTCATATCGTAAGGCTCACTTGGGGGTAAATAAGAAAGTACCACTTCTAAGTTGGAATAGATAAAAAAACAATTTAGGTTTTTCTACAGTAGGCCTAGAATAAGACAAAGATGATGTAATGAAAATATATTTTTAAAAAAGAGTTAATGAGGCTAATGGCTAGCAAGACTTTGCCAAAGCATGTTTGTACAATGATTACATGCATGAATCTTACATATCCTGGAATGCAAGAACTTGCTTTCCTCCAGTTCAAGACCATTGGCCTGCTCAACTTTGGCCTGCCTCTATAGCAGGGTTGTCAAACACAAGGCCGGGGGGCTGGATCCTGCCCATGGGGTACTTAGATCTGGCCCATGGGGCCGCCCATGGGGCCGCCCTGGAAACAGCGAAGGATTGGCCCGCGGTGCTACTGCCAGTGAAAATGGACTCCTGAGCTCCGTTTTTGGCTGACACAGCCTCCTGCAACCCTCTGCCAGTGAAAACGGAGGTTGGGAGCCCATTTTTGCTGGCAGAGCATTTGAGCCACCACAGGTGCCCCCGACAGGAGTGACATCTAGCTGGGCATGGCCAGCCTGGCCACACCCAGCCTGGACCTCAAGGTCAAACACAAACCTGATGCGGCCCTCAATGAAATCGAGTTTGACACCCTTGCTCTACAGTATTTCAAATGCTTTTTGTCTTCCTGGCTTTTCCTTGAAATCCTATGAACTCAACCTTTTGCACGTGCTACATTTTTATTTGCTTATTTTCTTCAACTGGCAGGTGCTTTGCCAAATCCAGGCAGAGAAAAGCCTTTTCCACTTAAAACCCCATCGTTGTGCTGCACTACAAGACTACAAAGAACCCACGTTGTGTTCTTGACAAAAATATTTAAGTAGTTTGACATTGTCTTTCTTTGGAATGTTTTTTTGATTTCTCAGCCGGCCTGTAATCTTAAGATTTCCTGCTGGATACTTTTCTGAGTATTAGCCAAGCATGACTTTGTTTAGCTTCCAAGCCCAGACAAAATTGGCCAGCTGCTGCCACCTGCTGAGAGGCTTTCCCACTAACTGTTACCTTTAAACAAAACAGCAAAATCTAGATGCTGCTAGATATTGATCAAAGCAATGCAAGTGAGACCTCTTGTAAGTGTAGGAAGAACTAGGAATTGAATTTAAAACAGACACTGTACGGATATTGTTCTGAGTCTCTCTCTCCCTTCCTCTCCCTCTCTCTCTCTCTCTCTCTCTCTCTCTCTCTCTCTCTCT
>WNWU01000013.1:3078130-3122732 GCA_012654045.1 Ptyas mucosa
CACACACACACCCCGGAGGCCAGAAACAACCTGTTTCCTGACTTCTGGTGGGCCCAGAATGCCTGAAAATCAGCTGTTGCACGCCGGAGCTGAGCTTGTGTGCCCATTGATATGGCTGCGCTTGCCACCTGTGGCATGTGTGCCATAGGTTCGCCATCACGGGTATAGGGTTTCCTGCTTGGGCAGGTGATTGGACTAAAAGACCCCAAGGTCCCTCCCAATCTGTTATTGGAACTCTGTATTCTGTTATTAAAATATAGCAGTTCTCTTATTGGCTGGTGAAAAGCAACCAGAGGTACATAACATCTGCACTATGGGCATTGGATTGGCTTCCAATAGTTTTTCAGATGCAATTCAAAGTGCTGATTTTAAGCCCTACCGCTCTTTATAGCTCTACTAATTGTGCTGTCTGTTGTGATCTTAACAGCCAAGAGTCTTCTTGATTACTGAGGTTACAAAAGGGAGAAATAAATAAAGCACTTAAGTTTCAGAAAACCAGAATCCAATTAAAAACCTTCCTAACAGTAAGAATATTTGACAGTAAATCCAATCATTCAGATTGCTAATATGCTGTCCTTCACTGAATAGGTTCAAGCAGAAGCTACTGTACATAGTAATATTATTGGAAGCTTTCATTTAAATTTATGGTCTTTGACTCAGTGGCCTAAATTGGTTTCTTCTCTGGGACCAACTACTGGTACTTTGTGAGCTGCTGAAGCCCCTCAGTTGGTTGCATTCAAGCAGAGGCAGAACAATGATCAGTTTAGATTTCTGGACTGAACAGTGTCTGATTTGATCAGCAGTGAAATCCAATTTTTTTTACTACCAGTTCTGTGGGCGTGGCTTGGTGGGCGTGGCAGGGGAAAAATACTGCAAAATCCCCATTCCCACCCCTCTCCAGGGGAAGGATACTGCAAAATCCCCATTCCCTCCCCATTTCTGGGGGAAGGATATTGCAAAATCTCCATTCCCACCCCACTCTGGGGCCAGCCAGAGCTGGTATTTGCCGGTTTTCCGAACTACTCAAAATTTCCGCTACCGGTTCTCCAGAACCTGTCCGAATCTGCTGGATTTCACCCCTGGATTTGATGGTTGGATCCGCCTTCTAACACCCTGTTTCTGTAATTCTCCAGTAAGCTTAGAATGCTTCTTTTTGATCTTGTGATTCTGCTGGCCCTAAATAATCATCAAATTTCAGCTGCAGGAAACAGTGAAGAAGGAAGACGAGTGTTTATCAAAATTTAGCATAAGCTGATATGGACAGTACCTTAAAAAAACAGAAACAGGCCAGCCTACTTGCAAGACAAAAGGGACCACAGGGTATGCATTATTCATAGTACTGCTGGTGAAATGAAACTAGCAAACATGAGCTGTTCATTTTTTAATAGGCTACATGTTACTTTATCTGTCTACAAGCAGAACAAATGCTGTCACCTGTCAGTTTCCCCAATACAAATGATAGATGAATGAACTTCTGCAGAGGACATGATGATGATGATGATCATCACCATCATGACAAGAAACGGAAGTTTTTCCGTTTCTTGAAAGTAGTAGCAACTGCATATCCTTCCCTATTGTTTTATCCAAAATTTTAAGCTGTTATTTTATTTTTTTTTAAATTCACCACTCATATACTCTCCATCCCTAGAATTCCGCTTGAGAATATTACCATCCCTCCTCTTTTCTGTCAAACTCTTAAAACCAGTTTCTTCTTCTTCTTTTTAATATTTTTATCCTGTTATCCCTGTTTCTCAAGAGAATATGAAACTCGGGAATATGCTTATCTGTCAATTGTTCCTTTCTTGACTTCAGTTTTCATTGCCCTTCCTATTTTCTGTTGGTTTCCCTGTAGAATTTTTGACTATGTGCATTTTTAAGGCTACAGAATGGCCTGATTTTGCATTTTTAAAGCAATATCTAATATGGAGTGATAGAAGGGTGGATAACATGGAATCATTGAACTTAACTGATTTTTAAATAAGCCCATCAAATGTAGCAAGATCCAGGGGACCTCAGTGAAACTCTGTGCTCAACGGCCATGCACATACAGTATAGTTTTCAGCATTAGACTTCAGAGTACGAATGGGAGTCAGATTGATAGATGCTTTGAAGATCATTATGTAATCCTACTAATTTGCAAACCATTCTCAATACACGCTTTGCATGTATCTTTTCCGTTGTATGGAAAAGAATAGAGTTGTACGGTGTGGTAGGAAATACTGATTATATAACATCAAGTCAGTGTCACCTCTTAGCAACCACACAAATAGATTTTTCTCCATGATGGTAGAAAACTCACCTCTAAAGAAAGCCAAAGATTGAAGAAATTCAAAAACTGGCTTCTTTACTTACAATAATTAACAAGCAAATACATTGGTCACCTAGGCTCCTAGCAAACAATATAAGCTTACGTCTTATTTTAAGAAATAGAAATCATGATTATATACCATCAAGATGCTTTTTACTCCTAATAACTACAATGATGGATTTTGTTCATGAAAATCTATCCCTAATTTGGTCTTTTAGATCTTCCAATGATGGATCTATTGGCACTGTAACTGAGTCCATCCACCTCACTGCTGGGCATCCTCTTCTCTTCGCTTCCAATTTTTCTAGCATTAGAACCTTTTCCAAAGCATAGCCTAAGTGAATAATTGTTTTACAATCAAGATAAGGAAGTAAAGGATATCATCTCTGGAAGCAGGAGAAAGGACCAATTGCTTGTCCAGCACCGAGGAGTCACAGAATAACAGAGCTGGAAGGGAACCTTGGAGGTCTTATAGTCCAACCCACTCAAGCAGGAGACCCTATACCATTGATGGCTAACCTTTTCCGGACCAAATGTGCGTGCGCACATCGTTACCCCCGAAATGCAATGTGTGTGGCCCCTGCACATGCACCCCACCCCCCTGCATGCACCCCCTCCCCCACATGTGCAGCAGAGACCCAAAGACCAACTGGCCAGCAGGAGGCTTGCACGCATGTACAGCGGAGCTAAACTGGGGTGACAGCTCGCATCCCATCAGAGAGGGCGCTGTGTGCCACCTCTGGCATGTGTGCCATAGGTTCACCATCGTGGTCCTATACCATTTTAGACAAATGGTTGTCCAATCTCTTCTTAAAAACCTCCGGTGTTGGGGCACCAACTTCTGGAGGCAAGTTGTTCCACTGATGAATTGTTCTCACTGTCAGGAAATTTCTTCTTAGTTCTAGATTGCTTCTCTCCTTGATTAGTTTCCATCCATTGTTTCTTGTCCTGCCCTCAGGTGCTTTGGAGAATAGATTGACTCCCTCTTCTTTGTGGCAGTCCCTTAGATATCGAAATGTAGCTATCATGTTACCTCTAGTCCTTCTTTTCATTAAACTAAATATACCCAATTCACAATCCATATTCATTAGTTTATCAAAGATACAGATAACCAAGTAACTTATATGTAAGTTATGGAAGGCATGGGTGCCCAGTACATTATGCCTTCATGTTTGTTTGCTTGTTTTTTCATCTTACCTTTATTATTTGAATAAATAACTCAAGGCAGAAAACATATCTAACATTCCTTCCTCCTCCTATTTCCCCCAAAACCAAGTGAGGCGAGTTGGGCTGAGAGAGAGTGACTGATCCAAGTCACGCAGTCATGTTGCCAGATGTTATTGTTACAATATAATTTTTCTTATTTTTATAAACATAAAGTACCACTTCCTCTAAGCACCACAATGAGATGATGTGTTGCTGGCTTTTCTCTGTCTAATAAGACAGCTTTTGTGAGGGGGATGCTGGATCCAAGCTGGCGTAATCTCTCCAGAACACAGGAAAGATAATTGCGATCCTCCATGTCACTCTGGACAGCCATTTCTCATTTCTTGTGAGTAGATCATAAAAACTGCCATGTTTACAATCAGAGTCGCTGAGATTCAGGATTGCATCAACCTCACAGTTCCAAAAGAAGCACCCATATGGACATTGAGCTTGACTAAACCTTATATTTTAATCACTTTTTTTTATTTTTAAAAAATATAATATATTATATATATTGGACTATACAATAAAAGGGTGCTTACTATATGGATTTTGGAAAGTTAATAACAGATTAAGGAACCAAAGTGATTTAGAATTATAGTTTTGAATTATTTAGATTTAGAAGATATTTTCTTATGGGAAAATGGAGATTCCTTTCAAGCTTTTTTATTATGATAAGGAGACCTTGAAGGCTGGACACTAGAGCCAGGGGATAAAGAAAATGGAGCAGAAATCTTTAGTGCAAACTTTGAGTATCTTTCAGCCATGTTTTTGGACTGAATAGATCAAATGCTTGATACATTTGATAAGTTACAGTAGTGCAGTTAATACAGAAAAGGTTAAAAACCAATTAAAAGGGAAAACCATATTTTTGTGCACAAAGTAAAACTAACAGTCAACCATTCCTAAGACAAAAAGTCTTCATACCCCAGAAGGTACAATTAAATCAGATTGGTTGGGTTCACACAATAGACTGAACAAGCTTGAACGGTCTGTGGTTCAGCAAGTCTTAATACCTTGCATGGCGTGTCATTGTGTTAAGTTATAATATGGTTTATTTGCATAGCAGGCTTTGCAAACACAGCAATGGGTGTTTATTTAACCCAGATTTAATTCTAAGCAATTGACTGAACCCAGAAACTGTGGGGATCAATCGGTGTTATCAAAACAAATATCTAGACATCTTGAGTTGTGCTACAATTCATAGCATCAAGTCTAGCAACTTGATCATCATCCATTTGCCAGTTGGGCTTGTTAGTGCTTTAAGAACCAGTCTGTAGCTCCAGTCAATGACTTATCTTACAAATGGCTGTCCCTTACACTCTTCGATAGAGTGACTCAAGAAGGTATCACCAAGTGATCTGGCTGGGCTCCAAGGCTGGTGCAGCAGGATGGAGAAAGAGAGACACAGATGTTTAATTAGGGTATCATTATAATTAATGGTATAATTTCTTCTGACTTTAGCTTTGGGGAAAGGGCAAAATCATATCTGGCACAATGTCCAAATATTGATATTGCAGTCAGAAGCTGGTAGATAGCAACGTGGCCCTATTAGTCACAAGGAAGTCTGGAGAGGTGGACACAGTTTTGTAAATGCAAGCTGTGGCTTCCCTGAGGCAGATTGCACTTAAGTACTATTTGCACAATAGCCAGCTGTGGGTTCCCAAATTTGCATATGTGCATATGTGCATAACAAAGCCTTGGTGCCGCAGCAGACTAAAGTGCTGTTAAGTAACACCAGCTGCCTGCAATTATTGCGAGTTCAAATCTCACCAGGCTCAAGGTTGACTCAGCCTTCCATCCTTTCGAGGTAGGTAAAATGAGGACCCAGATTGTGGGGGCAATAAGCTGACTTTGTATAAAAAAGAACACTGCTGGGGGGGGGGGGAAGCCCTACTAAGCAGGTATATACAAAAAGTATGAAGGCTATTGCTTAATGCATTGTAAGCCGCCCTGAGTCTCCGGAGAAGGGCGGCATATAAATTGAACCAATAAATAAATAAATAAATATGGGATAAAGGGAAGAATTGCTATTGTATTGTAGTTGGTGAATCTCTCTGTGCTGTGAATCCCTCTCTGTTGGGATTGTTTATATGAATAATCCCTCATTTCACCTTCTGGGACCGTCCCAAATAACTTTCTATAAGAACAACTTACAGAAAGCAAGTTCTTCTTATTCTTGTTCTGTAAGAACAAGGGATGCGGTGGCTCAGTGGCTAGGATGCTGCGCTTGTCGATCGAAAGGTTGGCAGTTCAGCGGTTCAAATCCCTAGTGCCGTGTAACAAGGTGAGCTCCCATTACTTCTCCCAGCTTCTGCCAATTTAGCAGTTCGAATGCACGTAAAAAATGCAAGTAGAAAAATAGGGACCACCTTTGGTGGGAAGGTAACAGCGTTCTGTGCGCCTTTGGGGTTTAGTCATGCCAGCCACATGATCATAGAGCCTCAGTGGTGCAGCGGACTAAGTGCTGTTAAGTGCTAGCACTTAGCTGCCAGCTGCCTGCAATTAATGCGAGTTCAAATCTCACCAGACTCAAGGTTGACTCAGCCTTCCATCCTTTCAAGGTAGGTAAATTGAGGACCCAGATTGTGGGGGCAATAAGCCAGCTTTGTATAGAACACCACCACTTGGGGGGGGGGGGCGAAAGCCCTAATAAGCAGGTATATACATAAAAGTATGCAAGCTATTGCTATAATGCATTGTAAGCCGTCCCTGAGTCTATGGAAAAGGGTGGCATTTAAATTGGACTAATAAATATAAATTGGACTAATAAATAAATCATGGAGATGTCTTCAGACAGCGCTGACTCTTCGGCTTTGAAACATAGATGAGCACTGCCCCCTAGAGTCGGGAACAACTAGTACATATGTGCGAGGGGAACCTTTATCTTTAAGAACAACCACGTGAGAGGATTTATTCAAAGTAAAAGGCAGGGTGAAGTAAAGCTTCCTCCCAATATCCTTCCCCCTGAGCTGCTTTTCACTTCAAAAATTTATCTGAGGGGTCATTTACCTGTATTTGCATATTATATATACCATTAGTTGCTCTTTTTTTTTTTTTTTTGGCCGTTCTGATCTCGTCACTGTTCTCCTCTAATGCTTGCTTCCTGCTGCGTTTAAGTTTCTAGTCCTTAAAAGCCTAAGGACGATAAGTCAGTGGCAAGAGGATCCCCTGTGCATACTGTTATCATTTCAGCAATGACATTTCACACAGGGAAATAACTCCAGCCCACAACCTTTAGAAACTGCTGGCAAAGAGAATAGAAAATTAATCATTCTTTGGATATATTGACGGGGCAAAGCTCATTGGGAGAGTATCTGTATCATTTTCAAAAGGTCCTACTTTCAATCTTCAGTATTTCCAATTAAAGGGGAGCTGGGGATGGAGAAGATCTTTCTTTGCCAGAAATCCTGGAGAGTAACTGTCTGTCAAATCAGACAATGTAGGCTGGAGGACTCAAATGTCTTTCCCGAGTGAAGTCAGCTCCCTGTGTCCCTCATTATTTACAATTATGTACCAGTCTATCTTCAAAATGCTTGCCCTTCAACTGGATTTCCACAATACACTAGACTAGGCTAAAATGAGCTTTGATAATTTGGTTTAGCATGTTGTGTGAACCTGGTGATCGTGTAAAGTCATAATCTAGTTTGTTTATTTATTTATTTATTTATTTATTTATTTATTTATTTATTTTATTCAGTTAGATTTTTATACCGTCCTTCTCCTTCCGGACTCAGGGCGGTGCACAGCCAACTAAAAACACTTATGTACAAAAATTAAGACAAATTTTAAAATAATTTAAATAGATTTGGGCCATAATTTAAAAAATTGAATTAAAATCAATATCAAAACTTTAAAATCAGTAACATGGGGTCAGGCCAGCCCAGCTAACTGGAAGAAATGAGTTTTAAGGTCCTGACGAAAAGTCCGGAGATCTGGGATCACTGGTATCTCTGGGGGGAGGTCATTCCAGAGGGTGGGCGCCACCACAGAAAAGGCTCTCCCCCCGGGGGTCACCAGCCGACATTGTCTGGCCGACGGCACCCTGAGGAGGCCCTCTCTGTGGGAGCGAACTGGCCGGTGGGAGGCAGTTGGTGGCAGAAGGCGGTCCCGTAAATACCCCAGCCCTAAGCCATGGAGCGCTTTAAAGGTAGTCACCAACACCTTGAAGCACACCCAGAAGTCCACCAGAAGCCAATGCAGCTCACGCAGGAGAGGTGTCACATGGGAGCACCCCGTCACTCCCATAATCCCCCGCGCGGCCGCATTCTGCACCAGTTGGAGCCTCCGGATGCACTCCAAGGGGAGCCCCATGTAGAGAGCGCTACAGTAGTCCAGACGAGAAGTGAGAAGTGCTTGAATGACCGTGCGTAAGGTGACATATTTGCATATGTCACCTTCTCTGAACAAAGCAGTTGTACTTTGGTAATCCAACTTTAAGAAATTGCACAAATACAAGTTTATGTGGTCTCTCCTTTTCTTTCTAGCCATTTCTTCCTACAGGAACCTGATCATGCAGAAGTTTGTCTAGCTAAGATTTGTTTTTCTAAGAATCTCACTGTCTTTTCTGCTTGCTTTCTAGACTCATTGGTATATTCCAGATGGTCCTGCAGAAAGTGGTGGAAGAAGGACAATTAAATGTGACAGACACCTTGATCGATGACAACAATGTGTCCATTCAAGTAAATATTGTAGTTTTGCCCAAGGGGAGGTGGAGCCATTTTTATTCTGTCCATGGTCTTCTGAGTTGATTGGGGTTTTTTTTTTACTCCAACAATGGTGTTTCCATAATACTTAGATAAACAGTTGTGCATCCAGATCGAAATCCAGCCTTTTGCATAGCTCCTTTCCTGCCTATGGATGGAGATGATAGAAGCCTGCGGGCTGTCCTGAGATTGCATTGTTCATGGGAAAGGAACAATTTAATAGCAATAGAAATAGCATTTAGTTTTATATACCACCCCATAACTTGGTTTACAATGTAAGCATTATTTGCATATTACCCTCAACAATCTTAGTCCTCATTTTACTGACCACGGAAGGATGGAAGGCTCAGTCAACCTGAAGCCCCATCAGGATCCAACTTCAGGCTGTGGGCAGAGTTTGTTGTGACCTAGGCTTACTGAGTAACTACAATACACAATTAGTCCCAAACAAACCTATTTTATTGTAACAGCTGAGAATTATGTTCATTCCCAGCTGAGTCCCAATTAGTTGCAAAACAAGTCCTTCAGAAGAAGTCCTTTGGGATAATCACCAACCTTTATCTTCTTTGACACCCTGCCAAAAGCCTTACTTGGCAAAGCCCCACGAAGTTCAGAAACAAACAAGAGATGCCGACTGGAAGCAGAGTTAGCAACGTTGCTTTCCTGCAAAAAGGCCCAAGTGCCTCTGTTTCTCTTTTAAGCCTTATAGGAGGAACCAATCATCTCCTGGCCTTACTCCAGAGTTGTCCCTTTTGCTTTAGGTGCTCTTGCCTTCTGGCAGCTCTGCGCATGCATGCCCTAGGAACAGGCTCCTCCTGTTCCTCTGCCTCTTTGCTGTCCAATTCTGGGGGCTCTGGAGTCCGCGCATCACTCCCAGATGGCCCTGGCCCCATCTCTGTCTCTGATGCAGAGCCCTTGTCTGGACCTTCCCCAGACTCCAGGACTGGCCCATGTTCCTCCGCAGCCTCCTCACTGTTCGACTCTCCTGCCAGCTCCGCAGGCTGCTGGCAGACCACAACAAAGTTAACCTGCAATATTGAATTCTAACCACAGCGCCACCAGGGCTCTGTTGATTTAAAAATGAAGTGCTGTAACATAAACCTACCTTTATTGCTTATTTCTCAGTTTGGTCTGGTCTTTATGCATTCGTGTTCTATTGAACCTTTAGTAGAGTCACCGTTTAACTCGCACTAAACTTTCCCCACTGAAATCATGTCCCAGATTGCATAGAGTTGACTTTAGGCAACTATGAAAATCATTGGGGATTTCAAATCAGTCCTTGTAAGCCCCGTCAAGGAGTGCTTGCTAAAGTCTTTGCCCAGCTCTAGTTCACATGAATGTCAAGTTCATGTCTAAACCTCCTCCTTACCTCATGAAGAAATGTTTTAAAAGCTCATAGATCTTTAAAAGAAAAAGCTATAGAATCATGTTCTGACTGTATAGTCCAGGGGTCTCCAACCTTGGCAACTTGTGGACTTTTTTCCATGTCTGGTGGCTTTGCCCAAAAATTAGGAAGTATTAGGAAAAAATAAGGATTTGGCTAATAGAAATAACATCGGAAAAAATAGAACTCAAACCAGAATTTTTTTTACTAGGGATGATTAAAGAAAATTATAAAAAAGAAATAAAGTATTTAATACTACATATAGTCACTGCGGCCAGATAGGCGTTAGCTCAATTTTGGAAAACTGATCAACTGCCAATAATCCAAAAAAATATATAATTGTGTGGAAATGGATAAATTAACATTCGAATTGAAAGATAAGGCAGACTCAAAATATTATATAGCATGGAATAGATGGTGTGATTGGATAATTTGGAGAAATGAAGGCAAATGTAAAATTCTGAATGATAACAAAAAAAATTTTCAAAAATGCACCATCAATAGGACAATGGATATGTGACTAAAGTCACCTTTTCTTTTTATGTAGTGTTGTTTATATTGATATATATGTGTTTAGTGTATATATGGTGTAATATTTCACTTTTAAGTGTTTAATAAAGTTTGTTTTTAAAACAAAAAAAAGACTTGTGGACTTCAACTTCTAGGAGTTGACATTCACAAGTCTTAAAGTTGCCAAGATTGGAGACCTCTGATATAATCCATAGAGTTCCATTCCACAAGGTCCCAGCTGTTCAAGGGTGCAACTTAATGGACTTATTGGAGAGCATGAAAGACCAGCATTTGAGGATTGTTGGTTTTTTTTTAAAAAAAGAAAAACAGTGCAAGGTGCATTCTCTTTCTCGCTCTGTTCAATCAATATTTAATTTCTCTTTCAGTAAGAATACACAGCAGGATGTACAGTAATATAAAAATCTGCTATTTCCTAAATTGTGTTATGAAGTTTGCCTCTGCCTCCAAGGTTTTTTTTGTTTTTGTTTTTGTTTCTTTGGTCACACTTTGTTTTCAAACATGGCTTTTACCATGACCTTACATTCACCCAATTTTAGCAATCAGAGCTTTTTAACCCATGGCTAAAATCACCCAGTGCCTATGTCAGTATAGAAATGCTTGGGTAAGGCATGTAATTTAGTACCTTATTCAGTAACCATGGGAACCACACAGAGAAAAGGAGAGCAAGTTTGGAACCTCCCTTCTATTTCTCTCCCCCCCCCCCCCCCTTTCTGTTGTAGTTCAGTAAAACCTTTGTCTGGATTAGCTGGAAAAAGAGATAAATAAAGACTGAGGGTGGAAAGTCATTTTGCAAAATATTTAATCCCTTTTACTGATTTGAAAAAAAGGGATGTGGTGGCTCAGTGGCTAAGACGCTGAGCTTGTCGATCGAAAGGTTGGCAGTTCAGTGGTTTGAATCCCTAGTGCCGCATAATAGGGTGAGTTCCTGTTACTTGTCCCAGCTTCTGCCAACCTAGGAGTTTATTTATTTATTTTATTTATTGGTTCGATTTATATGCCGCCCTTCTCCGGAGACTCAGGGTGGCTTACAATGCGTTAAGCAATAGCCTTCATATTTTTGTATATACCTGCTTAGTAGGGCTTTCGGCCCCTCCTAAGTGGTGTTCTTTTTTATACAAAGTCAGCTTATTGCCCCTACAATCCGGGTCCTCATTTTACCTACCTCGGAAGGATGGAAGGCTGAGTCAACCTTGAGCCTGGTGAGATTTGAACTCACAGTAATTGCAGGCAGCTGGTAGCTAAGTGCTATTTAACAGCACTTTAGTCTGCTGTGCCACCAAGGCTCTTCAAAAGCACGTAAAAAAATGCAAGTAGAAAAATAGGGACCACCTTTGGTGGGAAGGTAACAGCGTTCCGTGCACCTTTGGCATTTAGTCATGCTGGCCACATGACCACAGAGACCTCTTTGGACAGCGCTGGCTCTTCGGCTTTGAAACGGAGATGAAACACCCCCTAGAGTTGGGAACGACTAGCACATATGTGCAAGGGGAACCTTTGCCTTTACCTTTACTGATTTGAAAGAGACTAGGGAGAGGTTGCAAAGCTGTGGATTTGTTGATGCCTGTTTCACGTTTAAATCATTGCTTTTGCTTTAGTTTGTTTTCCATTGCTTTCTGTCACTGTGCAACCTGAATGTATCACCCCCCCCATCATAGGGCCATCTCTGAGGAGGAATTGCAATGGAGCTTGCAATTTTAAGCTTTTATTTTGATGCCAGCAGAAGCCTTTGGATATTTTGTTGACATGACCTGAGAGCAACTAAGGGATCATGATCCCAAATCATCACCCATTAAAATACTGCTTCCTCCATAGACAGTAAAGCTTCTGAATGAAGAATATATGGCATCAATGAACCTCCATTTAGATTAACTCGTCTGCAATTGTATGCACTTCTCAGGCAGCATGAGTTTATAAGTCCTGATGATTGCAAGAAAATCATGCTGTGGTTTGGAGCCTTGAGCTTTTTCCACTAAGTATCCACATGAGAAGGGAAAATTCTCTATATTTTGACATCTATTGAGATGATTCAGCTGCATTCCATGTTTGAGCCACATAAATGCTGAGCTTTATCCAACTGTTCCCTATAGCGGTACAGCAAGTGCTGGTGACTCTATAGCCAAAGAAGAAGACTGCATAACAAAAGGGAGGTGTTGTCATGCTTAGGAAGGCCTAACCTTAAGAAACATGCCGTGAGGCTTGAGCCAACCCAATAGGCATAAAATGTTGACCTTGGCCATTTTAATTTTTCTCAGGCTTGACAATTTTAAGATACGTGGACTTCAGTTCCCAGAATGCCCCAGCCAGGTTGAGAAACACAATGTCAACCATCCCTCTCAGTCATCTAGCAAAGAAAGATTCCTCGCCATTTGTTTTGCCAAGTGTATACTTTACTGAAGATTAAATGGTTACCAAAGTAGTATAAGCTGAATCTGAGTTTTTCCTGTGCAAACAACACAAAGGAAAGTTCCCTCCCCCTCAGCATTATCTGCATATATCCAAACACGTGCTTGTATAAGAGTTGTGGTGGCGCAGTGGTTAGAACATAGTACTGCAGGCTATTTCTGCTGCCTGCCGGCTACCTGCAATTTAGCAGTTCAAATCTCACCAGGCTCAAGGTTGACTCCGCCTTCTATCCTTCCAAGGTAGGTAAAATGAGGACCCAGATTGTTGGGGGCAATATGCTGACTCTGAAAACTGCTTAGAGAGGGCTGTAAAAGCACTATGAAGCAGTGTATAAGTCTAAGTGCTATTGCTATTGTATATTGCTCAGAAAACAGGTGCTCGGTTCCCAGCTCTATATATCACTAATGACCTTGGCTGGCTAGAGCTTCTTGCATGGCTTAGCTGGGCTTCCATTCCATCCCCCTTTCTTCACACTCCAATCTTTCCCTCTCCCCCCACCCCATGCTAATGTCTGACTGACAGCTTGTGAAGCTTGGATAGGTGAAATCTGTGGTGGGATTCAAATAATTTAACAACCGGTTCTCTGCCCTAATAACTCAACCTCCTGCACCCCGCTGGGAGCAAAAACGGGCCATGAGGGGGATGCACCGCCTTTCTGTGCCTCATTTTGGGCCTAGGAGGCCTCCCTGCACTTACCTGAAAGTCAAAATGGGGCACATGGGGACTCCTGGAAGTGATGGGGCGGGAAGGGACAGAGCCAGCCAGCAATTTAACTACCGGTTCACTCGAACTGGCCCGAACTATCTGAATCCCACCACTGGGTGAGATGCAGCCATGACACACTACATATGTATCAAGATAGATTTTAGTGTTCTGTTGTAGGTCTCTATCTATTCCTAATTGGGTCAAAATTTGCCTTGCAGTTCTCACTTTTGTTCAGAGAAGGATCCTCTGTTTTTCTCCTTTATTCTCAAAGATGTCTAAAGATTTTGTTTTTTTAACTGTCTCTTGCTGCCGTTTAGTGACAGAAACTGCCATTAGTTAAGAGTTATTGTTTTCTGTTACTCACCTTTCCATCGGTTTCTAGTCCTCTTAATTGGCCACATTTACCACTCTGAAAAAGCTCAGTGGGAGCAATTCCTTCGGATTACTTTTTTTTTTTTTTAGATTTAATGGATCTCTTGGCAGCCAAAGAGGCTGGAGATTCGTGGAGAAATGCTTTAAGAAAGCATATTAGAATACTTTAAGAAAAAGTATCACTTGGCCAATTTGCAGGTAGAGCTGTGCAAGAACACCATCCATGAGACTTTGCCAAAATATATCTATCCACTGAAAGAAATGTTAAAAATGAAATTCGTTTCATCAAAAGAAAAAAAAAACTGGTTAGAAAAATATGCAGGAGCTTTTTCCTGCTTGGCAATATTTACTTACAAAAGAAGAACTCTCTGGCAACCAACTTTGTAACCTACAGTTATCCTGAGAGCTTTTTCTTTCCTCTCAGTGCTTTCGGTTGCTTTTTAAAAAGTTCAGGTCACTGTTTTAGATTGTATTATGCAAAGGCCACACTAGGTTATCAATTCCATTCTTTATATTAGATTGCTTTAGTTTATTCTGCACATTAGATCTATGTTTAACAGGTATGTGAACTCTTCAATAACCATACTAATCAGTGGTGGGTTTCAATTTTTTTTACTACCGGTTCTGTGGGTGTGGCTTGGTGGGCGTGGCATGGCTTGGTGGGCATGGCATGGCTTGGTAGGTGTGGCTTGGTGGGTGTGGCAGGGGAAGGATACTGTAAAATCTCCATTCTGTCCCCAATCCAGGGGAAGGTTACTGCAAAATCCCCATTTCCTCCTGATCAGCTGGGACTTGGGAGGCAGAGATAGATGGGGGCAGGGCCAGTCAGAATTTTTACTACCAGTTCTCTGAACTAGTCAAAATTTCCGCTACCTGTTCTCCAGAACTGGTCAGAACCTGCTGAAACCCACCTCTGATACTAATCTTCAAGCTGAAAATCAGTCCCTAAGTATCTTGTTATTGTCCTTAACTCCATTATAATTATGGGTTCAATTTCTCCATTCTAGATAATACGGAAGAAATCACATAACAACTGAACGTTTGTGTGTGTGTGTGTGTGTGTGTCAAACCTATACAAGTAGACCGCAACTTAAAACCACTATTGAGCCCAAAATTCATGTTGCTAAGTAAGATTGTTAAATGAATTCTGCCCCGTTTTATGAACTTTCTTGCCATAGCTGTTAAATGAATCAGTCTTCAGTTGTTACGTTAGTAACACGATTGTAAAGTGAATTGGGCTTCCCCATGGACTTGGCTTTGTCAGAAGGTTGCAAAAGGTGATCACATCACCCGGAGACACTGAAAGCATCATAAATATGAGCCAGTTGCCAAGTGTCCAGATTTTGATCATGTGACCAGGGGCTGCTGCCACAACTGTAAGTGTGAAAAACAAGTCATAAGTCACTTTCTTCAGTGCTGTTGTGGCTTCAAATCGTCTCTAAAAGAAAGGTTGCAAGTTGAGGACTATCTGTATGCTGCTTCAGTCATATAAGTGACTTATGCAATCTAATGCAGCAAACTTAGAATCCAAACAATTGATCAGTAACTCCCCAAATAACATAGGGTAGCTCTGCTTGTGAAGGAAAATATCCACTTAGTAATACTTTCTGCATTTCAGTCCATGACCCTCTGCAGGACAGCTATGTTTTATCTGTTTTTTTGGAATACCACGTGGATGGGACCATCCTTGCCTCAGGGGAAAATATGTTTGTAAAGGACGAGATTCATAACTGTGTGTCGATCATTTGTTTTTCTTTCAGACCAGTGTTTCCATTGAGATTCGGTACCAGGCCATGGATGGCAGCGTTGGGGCTTGGAATGATGATGAATTCTTGGAGAGTCCCAGGGTTCATCCAGATGATGATCCCTATGAAACTGATGTCCTGCTTCCTAGTCACAGGCAGTCAAGCAAGACCAGCACTGCAGAGAAAGCCTTCCGAAGGTAAGGCTTTCTAACCATTTCCGCGGTGGTGGAGTGGCTAGAGCAGGGGTGAAATGCTCCCGGTTCGGACTGTTCGGGCGAGTAGGTAGCGATGGCAGTGGGCAGTTCGGAGAACCAGTAGCAAAAATCCCTGCCCCTGCCCCCCATGCCCAGCGGAGCCGTGCGATCATCAGAGCTTTTTTTTCTTTTAAATGGCTCTGACAAGCCAAGCTCTGATGATCCCAGCTGAGTTGCCTGCTAATCAGGCAACTCAGTTGGGATCGCCAGAGCCATTTGAAAGCATTTTTTACATGGCTTTACATGTAAAAAATGGTTTTAAAAGTAAAAAAAAAAAATTGGCCACGCCCACCCAGTCACATTACCCACCACCACCACCACCAAGCCACGCCCACAGAACCGGTAGGAACAAATTTTAGATTTCACCCCTGGGCTAGAGTGCAATACTGTGGGCTACTTCTGCTGATTGCCGGCTGCCTGCAATTTGACAGATCAAATCCCACCAGGTTCAAGGTTGACTCAACTTTCCATCCTTCCGAGGTGGGTAAAATGAGGACCCAAATTGTTGGGGGCAATAAGCTGACTCTTAGAGACGGCTGTAAAGCACTGTAAAACGGTGTATAAGTCTAAGTGCTATTGCTAATGTCCAACCTACAATAGAAATGGTCTTGTGGAGTCCTGGGTGCTCTCTGAGCTCAGTAGTTGGCTTGAAAACATTTTGTTACCTAGTTGGGTAATGAAACGTCTGCGAGCAAACAACCAAACTCCACAGTACAACCCTGAGCTATGGAACCCTGTTCCGTTGAAAAATGCACATCCCAGAACTGTGTCCTATATTTGCTAATCATCATTGGATTTTGGATTGACCCTTTTGCAGTTTCCCCAGGATATCTGTTGCCAGTATGTTTCAATCTGTCCCAAGTTCAACTGTGCCTGAAATATCCTTCTTAGCTGCTTATCTGTTCTGTGCACCTTTGGCGTATAGCCATGCTGGCCATATGACCCTGGAAATTGTCTTCGGATATTGCTGGCTCCATCGATCAAGAATCAGAGATGAATGCTGTGCCCTAGAGTCGGGCACGACTAATAAGGAAACCTGGTATAAGTGTTGCCAGTTTTCAATTCTTTTGGGTGTAATCTCTCCATCTGTTTTGCAAATAGGAGCACCTTACATAGTACAGCAAAGATCTCCCTTGGGCCAGGCAAAATATAGAAAAAACCAATTTGTTATATGAAATGGCTTTGAACTGTCTAATAGGAGCTGTAGATCAACTACCCAGATCAATATGTAACCGTTTTGTTGCTGGACAGAAACACGATGCTTAGTGTTAACAAGCATAATGCGCCACTGCGTGTGTGTTGACAGCCTCATATAGGAGATCCAAATATATGTTTGATTCCTTCCAAACCCTGAGGAAAAAAAAACCAAAAACTGGGAGTAGTTATTCAGAAGAAAGGGCAGCATCCATCAGGTCATACTTTTCTAAGCTAAGAGAAACTACAGAGTAACTGAGCAAGTTTAAATGCAAGAGAAGGCATACGATAAATAGCTCAGTGCTTGGAAACCATTTCTCAGAATGATCTGTCAGATAACGGGCATCAACATGAATTTGCTCCATCTATGGCCGTTTTGCAGTTATTTGGGTGACATTTACCATGTGCCAGTAGACTACCAATTTCGAGCTTTTCATTAGCTGCCAAGAAATAATGGATCAGGCAGCCTAAGAAATCAGGAGTCGTTCCTGCAGCCAAAATAGTTCATTCAAATCTTAGAGACTGTCAGAAGTAACAAGCCCAGGGAGAAAAATAATCAAATATGTGGTTTTAGACCCCCAACTCATTTGATAGAAAATACTTCTTATTTCTTGGTTATAGCAATATGTATTTTTTGGGTTACCATTTATTTTAAAAAGCCTTTCGATTGCAGAGAAATGAGGTTTTATGTAATTATAAAGTATTTCACTATTAGAAATGGTAGAAATTGAGTTGACCTTGTGCAGGCATCCACAAGTCCAACCCCTGGGCTGCAGCCACTGCTGGGCCGTGACCAATTTGCAACCAGACTGTGTGAGCCATGGGCCAGCGTGCATGCGCTGTGCAGCTCAACTTACTCAATTTGAGCTGGAGAAAGAGCTAAATAGAGACTGAGTGTGGAAAGTCATTTTCCAAAATGTTTACTTTTACTGATTTGAAAAAAGGGATGCGGTGGCTCAGTGGCTAAGATGCTGAGCTTGTCGATCAAAAGGTCGGCAGTTCAGTGGTTCGAATCCCTAGTGCCGCCGGTTATGCGTGCACACACACGCCAGCCTGCCGGTTGCACAAGTCGAGCTGCACACGGTCATGCATGCCAGCCCATCGCTCTCGTGATCCAGTTCTGCTCTCCCCCCTCCTTCTGCTGGGCCACCAAGTCGCAAGGTTGGGGACTGCTGACCTAGAAGTTAAACTTGACTAGTAAAAACATAAAACATCCAAATGAAATTTCAGGATTGGACAGTGCTTTTTCTATGATTCAAAAGAACAAGTTTATTGGAGTTTTATATCTCTCTATCTCTCTATCTCTCGATTTCTCTATCTCTCGATTTCTCTATCTCTCGATTTCTCTATCTCTCTATCTCTATCTCTATCTCTTTCTATTCTCTCTCTCTCTCTCTCTCTCTCTCTCTATCTATCTATCTCTCTCTCTCTATCTCTATCTCTATCTCTATCTTTATCTCTATCTCTACCTACCCACCTACCTACCTACCTATCTATCTACCCTGTTTCCCAAAAAATAAGACATCCCCTGATAATAAGCCCAATCAGGCTTTTGAGCGTATGCACTAAAGTAAACCTCCCCCCGAAAATAAGCCCTTTCCAAAAATATTTAAACGCAGAGCTGGAGATCTGGTAAGATGTCAAGAGGAGCCCCATCTTGTTCCATGTGCCCCCAAATAATAAGACCTCCCCAAAAATAAGGCCAAGCGCTTATTTCGGGGTTCAAAAAAATAGAAGACAGGGTCTTATTTTTGGGGAAACACGGTATCTAATGATGTTCCAAACTCCAAAATGTAGGATAAGATTTTTAAGGCCAGCTTGAACATCATAACATTTCTAACAGAATGAAAAACCGAGTGAAAAAAAATTTTTTTAGGAAAATGAAGAAAAGGAGTCTACTAATGTAATATTGTTTGTTTTTCAAGAAACGACCATTTAGTGAGAAGTTGAACTTTCAAAGCTCAGATCTCCTCTCTTTTTCTTGCGTTTTCTGAATCTATGAAACAAAATACACAGAATCTCCTATACACCATTAATACAAGCCTTCATAAATAAATGAAACAACTAGTCAGCCATTCTCCAAATAATCTCTTAACTTTATTGCCAACATATACATTTCTTGACAAATCAACATTGGAAGATTTCCTCCTCATCCCCCTCACCCCCAGGGTGCACGCACACACACATTTTTAATTTTTTTTTCATTCCTTATCCATTGAGTGAAAATATATTTGTCAATTCTGGCTAGCCTCATTAAGGGTTTCTCCAGAAGTTATCTACTAGTTGTGCAGCTAGAGTGAATCTATAATGAATTAGTTTTGAAGTTGATGCCCTCTAGCGTCCATGTGGCATAAAACAAGGGACTGATCTATTTAGGAAAGAGCTGTAAACTGCATTCCTGTAAGAAAAATAGTAACAAGATAAAATCACTGGATAGGAAAGTCTTAAGCATCTCATTCATCTGTGTAGGTGTATATGTGAGTGTGCAAATGCATACAATAACATGCACGCAATATTCTGCAGCATGAACTGGAAATGCATCTGAGTGCTCTGTTGATGAGACATTAATTATAGTTTGTTCAGAGGGGGCACTCAATGTATCAATGATACATCATTAACTTACAATATGCCTTCTCACCCTTAACCCATTCATTGGGAATTTGCCCAGCCATGCTATTTATCTATCCAATTCATTTATCATTTATCCTAGAATTGCTGTTCCTGCTCTCAACATCAATCCTTGGTGTCTAAAAAAAACCCATAATATACAAACAGTTCTTTTATTGACCCTCATTATTCTAGGCAAGAAGATGATGAATTGTATTACCATAGTGATGATGAACTGCTGGGTGAGGGAGATACCATCAGCCAAGGGTCTTTGAATGCCAGGTATGAAGCTCAGCTATGCCTGGGAGTGACTCAAGTGTGGGGTGTTATGCTGAAGAAAACTTTCTTAGGGGCAGAGTGTTTTTCCCCCCAAGAAAGCTCCAGTAATCTTATATCAGTTGCAATTTGCTTTAAATATTAATTTAAGCCATTCTCTGGGTTTTTATTGTGTAAGCCTACAGTAGCCAGGGAATTCTCATAAATTCCCCTGCTGGTTGAAACAATCCCAACTTACTTTATTCTATATTGTATTTTTATTGCTTATTATATATTGTGAGATGCTCAAGAGTTACTTTGGAGTGGAACAACACCTGAATTGAAATCAATCAATCTCAGAAACAAACAGAAACAAAAAAAGGCACTTGCAGTATGGCACCCATTTTCTTTCCTGAATGGCTGACTATTTATGAGAACAGGGTATAATTGCAGAGATTTCTGGTTGTGCTTTTGTTGAACTTTATGTAAACCTTTCCAAAGAGCATGCACGATGCAATATGATGTCATGGTAAGTAGATGTGGTGAAATTTAATCTGAATTCCCAGCAGGAAGGGATTGCATTCCAGAGGAGCAAAAAACAGAGAGGTTTAGAGAGTTTGGGGAAAAAAGAGTCGGAGCCGCTCCTCTTTAGGAATTCTCAGAGTATATGTTGAATAGTGTAAGTATTTCCTTGGGTTTGGCAACATTTCTGTCTACGTGGGAGGAACAATAGAGGAAACTCCGTAGATTAGAAGAACCTCAGTGTGCCTTTTCTTGGCTTTTGGAGCCTGACAGTAAGTGAGGCTTGCTCTGGCACCTCTTGATGATACAGATTAGGCAGGTAACTAGTAGATAGTAATCCACTAGGAGAGAATAGTAACAGATTTTATATTGGTCAATCAAGAGCACTAGGTTTTGGGTGGGGTGAGTTACATGCAAACCAGAACAATATTCATGCAAGAAGTGAACTGTTCAGTTTGGGTCCAAGCTCAAGAGAAATTCTACCAGACACATAACGGTAACCTAAGGCCGTGATGGTGAACCTAATGCACATGTGCCACAGTTGGCATGTAGTGCCCTCTCTGTGGGCATGTGAGCTGTTGCCCCAGTTCAGCTCTACCATGCCTGCATGCACACCTCTCACCAGCCAGCTGGTCATCGGGTCTCTGCCGCGTGGGGGCAGGGTGTGTGCTCAGGGCATCATACACATGCACAGGGGGGGCGCATGTGGGGGTCACGCATGTATGCATGGGGGTGGGGCACATGCGGGGTGGTCATGTGCAGGGGCTATGCAAGCATTGCATTTTGGGGGTTCAGGCGTGTGTGCGTGCATTTGCGTGCGCACACACGTGCTTTGGGCACTTGGTCCAGAAAAGGTTAGCCATCACTGGCCTAAGGGCAGCAAAGCCTAAACTGGGAAATCAGAGAGGGGACTTGATTCATTCATTGGAGAGAACACAGGAAATAAACTTGCAGAAGCTAAACAAAAATATAAAGAAAAACACTATTTATGTCCCTTCCAAACAAAACACTACATTCCCAGCTTTTGTTTAACCTTTTGCAGATGATGTTTATTTGTTTCTGGAGTCAAGGCAAAATGTCTACATACAATTCTGATTTAAGAACAGACAACCTCACCCTTAGGGTCTCTTTCTCATCATTCTCCCACAGTGAAACTGTTGTTTGTGTATTTAGAGAGTTGGTCCAGAAAGGGCAGACTGAACCTACTTCTATTCCCCTTGTGGATGGCTGTGGACAGAGTTCCTTGAAACTATGTACATTCTTAAGGATTCCTCCTTCCCTCCCATTCCATTCTTTCTCACCAAATAAACAAGGCTAAAAAGAATTCTGATAGGTTTTTTTTTTTAAATGGACGTCGGCTATCTTAAGGTCAGGGATGGAACAAATAGGAGGGAGAAACAATAAGAGAGCAAAATGGCACAGATGCCAGGTTTCACTCAAAGGCGGATGGATGCAATGCTTCCTAGCTATGAGAATTGTTTTAGATTTCATCTGTGTTCCAAATGGGAACTGGGCACATGCCAGACGTGTACTACAGAATGACTTTATTCCCATCATGTACTTAACAAGGTCCATTTCAGTCTGGTGGCTTCACTTGTGCAACTTCTGACCAGCAAAGTCAAGTGCAGTGATTCACGTAACAACCTGGCTAAAAAAAAAAAAGTCATAAAATCTCATGCAACTCATTTAACCACCTTGCTGAAATCCTCCTCCCTCTCTCCCTCCCCATCTTTTAATTGTATTTTTATCAAGAAATATTTATTTTTATGGTTTTATTACTTTTAATGTTGTAAGCCACCCAAGTCGCCTTGAGGTGGGTGGGTGGGTGGGTCAATCAAATCAAATCAAATCAAATCAAATCAATAAATAGCAGTCATAAGTCAAGGGCTTTCTTTTATTTGGGTTTTTAGGACCTTTTTCTAGATAAAAATCCTCTGATAATAGATTGCAGTACAAGAATTCTCCCCTCCCCCGGCTTCAAAACCTCAGAACAAAACAAGAAACACCATCCCATAAATTCAGAATAACATCAGAATAACATAACATAAGTAATAGTTGAAAGGTAAATGGGTAGCAGATAACATATATTATTATAGCTTAGCTAAAAGTTTAAAGAAATCTCAAATCCACCAGCATCACAGACTCATCAAGAAAAATCAGAGTAAGTTGGTTTTTATTAGAGTGGGAACCATCTTTGACCAAGTCCCATATTAAATTGGATTGTCTTGGACTGAGCTTGTTTAACTTGTTTGCTGAGATTGGTTACTGGGGTTCACATAAGACATTAAACAACAAATAAGTGAGATTTGTACCACATTCAGAACCACAAACATCTAACAAAGTTATTATTAACTTATTATTATTATTATTAAGTACATTGTGTGAATGCATCTTCTAATTCTTTAACTGATCTAATAATTGTGTTAATCGTGTTTACAACTTCACAAGACAATACCCAACAAAATAACCTGGGCTGAACTGGCACCCACAAGAAGCTTTCTGTATGCAAAGAATGGGTGAAAAATGCTTGCTTTCAAACACCTAAGCTTGGGTCTACACAATAATTGTCATTTTTCAAAATTGGTACTCTGCTATTTTCTCCAAGGAATCCTAGAGGCAATATATTTCTTAATTATTTCTAAATTATTTCATAAATGTGAAAAATTATTATTCAGAGGGATACTCCCCCAACCTGGGTGTTTCCTGCCTATGGAAAAATAACGTATCAAGGGAAGGATTTTATCATGGAATTTAGAAATTCATTCAAATCTTCCAATTACTTTCTGTTCATGTTTGATGTACAGCATGATTTTTCTGTTGTGCACTATTCGGACAACATCCGTTACAAAATTCTTCTCCTTACTTGCTTAGCCTTATTTTGCCATTGTAATGAGGCCAGTGACAAATGCTGTTCCTAGTATTTTAATGCGGGACAAGTTAAGAAAAGCTACTGATGGATTGCCCCAGCTTCGTTTCTCCTTCTGTCTCCTTCCATCATGGCCTGTAGATGAGACCAAAGCAACCTCATTAGGCTACAGCATACAGAAATTGTTATTGGATCGTGGTCATGATCATGGCTATGATGTGAGTAGGGAAACATGAGAATCAGCCCTTGGTGAATGGTGTAAACGCATCCTTTTTGACTAACCTATTGTTCCAGAGACTGTATGAACCCATATCATAATTCAGTAATCAAGTTGAACAGATTGCATGAATGCAGCTAAAATACGGTGGGCCTTTTGCATGGGTAATGGCAGCATGTTGGTGTGATGATCCATCTGTCTCAGTGTGGCTCTTTTTCGTATGCAAGCAAATAAATATTTTCTCTTTTTAACCAAGTGAGCAATTAGTTTTAATTGCATGTATTCTGTATTCATGTCTATAAATGGAATAGCCTGGATGAAGATGCAGAAGATTGTGAAGGGTAAATATGATGTGTGCAGCAATGCATGAAATTCGAAAAAAGACAACTAGTTACGTTTTCTTGACTGTTTATGAAGCAGCTCTCTTTAGCAGAAGTCCAGCACTGTACATTTTTCTAATCTTTATCTTCTTGAAAGAACACTATCAGAAATAAAACAAACAAATCTGTTTTACAGGTAATTATAAAATGCAAAATAAACATTGGGCTGCATTCTGCATAGCCACTTCTCTCTTCTCCTATTTCTGTTTTAGAGATAAGATATAGTTTCCATCACTACCATCCACCTATAACCTTATTTTAATATGTTACTCTTTTAAAGTTGTTCAAACTGATAGTCATTAGTGTCTTCATTATGGAGCTTATGAAGAATAACTTCCTTTTTTATCTGTTCAAAAATCTCACACCATTTGGCTACTTTGAGTGATCCCTGGTAATAATTTTTTGATTAAAGAATACCTACCAGACAGTAATAGGGAAAATGAGCCCGAGTTCCAGTAAGAAGAAAATGAATGAACTCTATTTGTGAGAGCTCATGGAGAAAATTATTGGAATTTACAATTCATACACTTACTGGTTTGGGGAGAGAGGATTATAATATGAGTAATATATTTAATAAATTTTATATTGAAACTTAGCTGGAATTAGACACTATGAAGAATCTCTGAATGTGTGTTTCCCTGTCTATAAATCCCATCATCTCAGACCTGAATTTTCAGCTTGTTAAAATATTTTTTTTTAAAAAAAAGTTTTTATTGGTTAAAAATATACAATATTATAGTTTACAATATGTTGAATTTTCAATATCTTTATATAAAGATATTTCAATTATTATTTTCTTTTTTAAGTTCTCACACAACAGACATTATTATCTTAGGTCGAAACAAACAACCAGGTTATATAAAAATTATATAAACAAAAAAAAATATTATACAAAATACGATAAAAGAAGAGAGAGAAAGAAAAATGTCAATTAAAAAAAACATTAAACAATAGATTCCCCTCCTTTCTTCATTTCCTAGTTCTGGCTCTTAAAACCATGGTCTGGCCTCCCCCCTCCTCCCGGGCCGCAACAGCTCCGTCCGCCCCCGCTCCTTGATCATCTAATACTTCCCCCTCCTCGGCTCCTGTATCTTCTCCACCTAGGAAGGATTTATGTTGGTCAAAAAAAGCCTTAGCTTCTGTTACATTATTAATTTTCTTCTTACTGTCCTCCCAAAAAATCATCAAGCCCTCCGGAATCAACCACCTAAAACCTACTCCCTTAAGGTACAGCTTATTTGATAAAAAATAATATTTTCTTCTTGATTCTCGTACCTGTCTGGGAATCTGCTTCAGGATGGTGATCTCCTTGCCCCTGTACACCAGCGCCCCCAGTCTTTGTTTTCTCAATATCTCATCTCTCAGTTCCCTTCTCACAAATTTAATATGAATCTCTCTTGGTAAATTATGTAAAATTGCAAATTGTGAGTTTACTCTATACACCAAGTCCACATCCCTTCCAATAGACTCCAAATCTCTTTCTAAAAATTCACCCAACATTTTAACCATCACTTCTCTCAAATTTTCCTGGTCAAGTTGTTCCACGTTTTGGAACCTGAGAAAATAAGACATCTTATCCAATTGTAAAGTTAACATTGCATTTCCTCTCCCATCCTCCACCTTCTGGAGTGCCCGTACCTCCCCCTCCAGACCCCCCATCTTCTTCTTGTTTTGCTCTGCCAGCTGTTGAACATCATTTAAATCTTTTTTCATAAGTGTCATTTCAGATTTAATTTCAGATAATCCTTTTTGCACGTCATCTAACTTGTCCAACTTCTGATCCAACTTCGCCAGTCTTTCCAAAAATTTTTCCATATCAGCTGCTGCTGATTTATGGCCCTTAGCCATCTTAGATCAATAGAAGATGAGAAATCAGAAGGCAAACCTCCAGAGAAGAAAGAGGGATTAGCAGTCAGAGTAGTTTTTCAAATATCCACCAGTGGGCGCTCACAGGAGCAACGAGTCCGAAGTATAGAGTAGGTCAAACAGGAAGCCAGAGGAGAATGTTGTCTTCAATCATAAATAAAGAAGCAGGAAGTCAGACTACCGCCATTGCTCACCGGGAAGAGAGGCCCCCAGACCTCTCCAACAAACTCTGCCACAGCCATCCTCCAAGGAAAAGTCAGCAAAGTAAGGGGTTTCACTCCATCTCCTTCCCCCTAGTTCTCTGCCACGGCACCTTTCCAGCTACAAGGGGGGGGGAACTCCAACCCCCCCCTCTCGCCTCCAGGATGCCTGCTCCACTCTCCAGTCAGTCAGTTCAGTCCGTTGTGCCTTCTTAACTAGTACCGCCCCCCTTAGGCGCTGTGGCGCCTCCGCGGCCTCGAAAAAAGCCGCCGATCGCCTCCCACCCCCTCTGGAGCCTCGGGCGTGCCAGCATCGGCCTCCCGGCCCCTGGAAGTGAGGCAGGGGACCCCTGGCGAGCCACCCTCAAACGGCAAATGCCCCAATAATGGGGCATTTGGCCCAAAGGGCCTCCAGATGGGGGGGATCAGACTCTGGGGCCAGAGCTAGCCCGATCAGAGTCTGTCGCCAGTGGAACCGGAAGCGGAAGTCCCAGCTTGTTAAAATATTGTAGTTCTGTATAATTATAATAAAGAATAAAGAAATAATGAAGAAATTTAATAAACATCCCTTCACATTTTAATAGGCTTATAAAACCATTTGTGACTTTACAGGGAGGACTGTATTTTAGTTACTAATAAAGGTTAGCCTTCAGTGGCCCAAATCATCCATTATCTTCTTTGATGATATACCTTGGTAGAACTTTAAAACTAAAGAAAATATGAACCTCTTTCTGAGAACAGGCACAGTTTATTCATAAGCCCCAACGGAGGTTAGAATTTGTTGAACTTTCCTTCAGTTAATCTTCTTTCAGTAGAAACCTGGGTTGTCATGGGCACAGTTGTACAGGCAAATCCCCTAACAGCCTGTGTGTTCAAACTGGCCTCCGTGTATTTAAGCCTGCCTGACATGGGGCTAGGCTTGCAACGGGGCCGGCATGTCTTATATATTAATATTTCGAGATCAACTTTGCTGCCTGACAGCCAATATTCCTTTCTTTGCTTATCATGTCTGGCCTCTTTTATGTTTTAGGATAGTAAAATGTTTAGGACAGTAAAATGTCAGCAGCAGGACATGATACCTGATCTATGTTTATTTTTAAAAATTAATAGGTAGGATGTAGCTCTGGAGCATAAAACAATCTGGCTCAATTGAATTATTCATGTTTTCTTTCCTTGGGCAAGTTTATAATGCAGCCATCACTTGGTATACATTTGGTGCTTGCCAATCTCTTATCTTCTGAAGCTCTGTCCATGGTGCTGAATTTAATCAAAGATACCCCATAGGAGGCAAACTAGAGGATAAGCAGAAGACACACAAAATAGCCCTTGGCTTAAAAAATTTCCTTTTCCAGGGCTTGGGAATGACAACAACATACTTTTGTTGTTGTTATTGCATGGCTTGTTGTTCAAGATGGCTGCTTTTCATTTAATACCGATTTTAATATATTTCCTTTTTTCTGTACTTCTATTTGTGCGTGCATGGTGTTTATACCGTGAAGTGGTTTGATAAAAAGAAAATTATATGTGAAAATCTGCCTGTATTAGCACAGAAACAATCATGAATGATGAAGTTAGCTTATTTCACTCTCACCATTTGCCTAATTAAAATCACCTTGCAACAGAAAAAGGCAGGAATCTGCCATCCTTCTCCTATAATTCAAAATAAAGACCAAAACAAAAAACAAAAAACCAGAGCACATAAAGTGATCTGCACAGCTCTTTCCTCCAATTGATCATTCATGACCCTCTTAGAACTATCTCTGGAAGACATGCTTGTTTATTTTTTGTAATTCAGGGTGCAATTAATTAATGAAGAGAAGTCTAAGCATTTTTAAAATCAATTTACTTTGTTTTCATGCATTGGCAAAAGATTGAAGAACCTCATATTGTCCTTCTAGGCTAAATCTACTTGTAATGAGCCTTGTAGGAATAATGAGTAAACGAATGGGAAGGGGAGGGGGGTTTAATCCTTCCTTCCTTGTGATTTACATATTTTTATACCATATCCCATAGCACATAGCAAAGATTTTCACTTTCACTAATTAGGACCTGAAAGACAAAATTTGAATGGAGGAAAACATCCAGGGAAAAGAAATTTGCCAGGGATAATCAAGAATTTGCCCGGGATAGTAGTAGTAGAAAGAAACAGTTAACGACTTCTCTCATCCATTGATTCTCTCCTATATAGCCTCTCATATCTCAGCAATTATTGATCTGGGAGGTAACTGAATGGCTACCAAGGCAATGTTTTGGCCTGTCCCTTTGTTCTTTTCATTTGGCTTTTTAATCTGCTTAAACTACCAGAAGTAATGAGAAAAATTATGCACAGGTACAATTATTTATTCTAAAGGTGATAAACATCCTCCTTACTCTTTTAAATCCTGCTGTGTGCTGGATTTGCATCATTGTGTGCATAGTTAAGCTAATAAAAACATCAATTCAAATCATTACCTTAGGTTGTTATAACTGACCTGGATCAGTTTTCATAAAATTGAATGTATTTTCAACTGTGATAACTATACCATCCAAGTAATAATCTGTGTCTTGTATTTATATGGTGTTTTCTAGAAGTGCCCATCAGGAAGGGCATTCTTCCAGTGGGAGGTTCTAAGTGGCCACGAAAAGCTCTTTTCCTGCTATTTGTTTTTCTTATCAACTTGAGCTGAATTTGTGGGTATTTCTGTGGGCTTTCTATTATCATGGAAGTTGGTCCACCATGTTCCCAAATGAATCTTGACTGAATTGTAGAGAACCCCATTTGGATAAAGAAGTTATAAGAAGTTTTTTTTTTTAAAAAAAAGAAGTTATAAGAAGCAAAAGTGTTTGTCCATATTGCATGCAAAATGCTCTCATGACTATTGTTGCTAATTTCATTTACCCTAATTGGCTTTTTTCCCCTTTTTCTTCTGTGCCCTATTCCAGCAAACTGTCAGGATTCCAGAAAAAGAACCATAATGGGTACAAATCTGTAGCCAGGTATATTAAGAATCAGTACGATGTTTTGAAAAGGGGTTTTATTCATGCCAGTCTCAATTCCAGAATTGATTAAAAAGTTGGGGATTGTTCCTGTGTTCCTAAAACTACAGCTGAGATTAGAGCTTTTCTGAACATATCAATACAGTAATAATTAGAACATTGTAAGTAACTCCATATGGGTAACCATGCAAGAGCAACAAAAGACTGTGATTCTGAAAAGCTTCTTATGTGTACAGAAAGTGATGATTTACACTTCAAGGTCTTATTTTAGAGGCCAGCTTTAGAGCTTTTGAGGCTTGCCACCTGGGTCCTGTCCATTGGGCAAGAGGTTGACTGGAAAACACCCTCCCCCCAGCCCTTAGTTCACACTGTTGAGGTATCTATCAAGTGTTCCTGCTATAAAACTTATGCAGGAAGATGTATCATTGAATCATCAAGGAACTGGTTCCTGGTAGGTAGAAAATAGCTTGTTGCAATAGCCTATTAACTCTCTTGACTTTGATGATTTTCCCCGACTTTCTTCTCTTGTGCAACAGGGATGACCACAAAAACTCCAGGTACATGTTGGCCCATCAGCTGCAATTCCTTTCCTTCTTTTTAGTGTGTGTGCATTCTCTCTCTCTCTCTCTCTCTCTCTCTCTCTCTCTCTCTCTCTCTCTTTCTCTCTCTCTCTCTCTGCGTGTGTGTGCTACTCCTCTGCTCCTCTTCTAAACAGGCTTTGGAGACCTGTGTTCCTTCCCAGCAAAAGGTGTATTGAGGTCTCCTCTCATTCTCCTCTCATTCTCAGGGGTAAACTGGAATATATTCGAAGGACTCCATTGATGGCTATCTGAATTTCAGTTCTATTATGAATTTCTGACTATCTTAAGGCCAGCAAGAGCCATTTCTCTGCTCTTTTAAAACCTTGGGTATCCGAAAGCAGAAGACAATCTGTTTTGCATGATTTGCACAATAGATAGAGCTGAAACAAGCTGTGGATAGGGCTGAAGCCAAAGTGTCTTGGGACCCCTTCTTTCTATGACATCCCAATTTTCTGTCCTTTTTTTTTCATTCTTGTGTACTTTCTGAGACCCAAGCTTGTAAGGAAGGAGAGAAATAGCTCTTGTCAAAGGCCTGAGCTAATGTCTTGTAAAGGATGTTGAAAACAGATGGCTGTAGAATTGTAAGTGGCTGTTTCAGGTGAAATGTTTCTAATCCTAACCTTAACCTTAAGAAACTTTTTGATATTGAAGTCAGATTTAAATAATTCTCCACGGGTTGTTGTTTTTTAAGTAATACCTCTCATATGTTTGTATTTCTCTTTCTATTTCCTATGTGTGCATTTGCTGTGGTTTTCCAAGAAAAATGTTTTTGCCTGGTAATAGAAGGAAGTTGGGTTATAAGACTTCATTTTCAAAGATTTCATATGGGAAGTTGTTTTTTCTTCTTCTTGCATTCAAACAAATTGTTTCGTAATCACTTGATTGTTTCTGAATTGTATTTGTACTTTCAGAGATAAAATTAAAGGAAAAGAGAAAAAACATCACCATTTGCCATTCAGGTAGTTTAATGCTTTCTATTCTTTTATTCTAATAATTCTCATCTTAAGTACCTCATTCTCAGCCACAATGCTATAGTTTCATAGTGATCTCCATAGACCGAGGATTTAATTTTTCAGGCTGATTAATGTCAGTGAGTGATTTGATAGAAGAAAAGCCAAGCCTTTCAAATCAACCACGTCAGGAAATATGTACTATATGTATGGACTGAGACCAGTGGTGGGATTCAGCCAGTTCACACTACTTTCTGAACAGTTTGGCAAACTGCTTGTTGGAAGAAATCATTAGGGCAACGAACCGGTTGTTAAATTACTTGAATCCCACCACTGATTGAGACCAATTAGCAAATGTATTATTGGCTCCTGTGCTTTGCAGTTAGCTCAAGGCCCATCCCTATTTGGGACACTTTTACTAAGGGACAACATGAAGGTTTTGTTAATGCTCAACAAGGTGGTGGTGATAGTTGTGGTGGTGGTAGTCGTGGTGGTGGTGTACATCATGAGTTGGGTTGTGCAAAATGTTTTTCATTTGGAACATTTCAAGTCTCAAGACGATCCTTTTCAAATTTGAAACAGATTGTACTGATCTTAGGGGAAGCGTTCTGCCTCTGGTCCCACCATTCTAGATGTATTCTGGGTTTGTGAGATAGCTCTATTGTGAGTTCAAAACAAATCCTTGGCACACTGTCAGTAGAGTTGGTAGTTTTTTAAAGTTTGGTTGTGTTTAAGATTACAATTGGGTGACAATTTTAGAGATACTCAGAAAACGCCATAACCAATCGGTGATGGAATGCATGTCCTTGTCTCTAATGCTGAACACCCCTGTTTACAATTCCTGCCCAATATTTGAATAACTGATTACTCTGGCATAGTTAATATTGTTACTAAATTCTTAGAACCTCCGTAATATTTGCACTCACCCAGTTTGTGGGTCAGTGAGCTTTCCCCCAAATTTTCAAAACGTTGTTCTCTGCAACTCCATTTGATGGGTAAAGAGCTGTCTCAATTTTTCTTCACCAACTTCACATTCTCTAAAGTAGATTCTATACCTGGACAAAATAAAATGTAATGCATACGTTGTGTGTTATACTCATCAAATTCAAAAAAAATCATAATTTTAAAACAAAAGGAACAGAAGCTTCAAAGGTAGCCTACTGTAGAAGTCATCATGTGGTTAGAATCCCTCTCCAGAATTCATTATTATGCCTTCTAGACCAGAATTCATCTTTCCTTATCATTTTTGGTATGGAGGCTTCTGTGCTTTGTAATATCACAGATTACTCAAGCAAGGTCCTATGGGTTCAATGAGATTTACAGTATTTCTAGGGAAGCAGATTAAAAACAGAAACTGCAACTTGTCATATCATTTTCAGGAGCGTAGCAAGAGAATGTATATTGCCATTATCACCTCAGCATAACTCTCTGGAGAGAGGATTAGGGTTTTCAGAGCTGAGCTGCAGAAATAGACATGGTCAAAAACTGGAAGCAATGAGACACCCCCAAATCCTATGTCTTTCCCATGATCTACAGCCATCAGGATTTTCGTAATTCATATCCTGTAGGCTTAGATAAGATTTTGGGGTTACAATATATAATCATTCTTTTTCCTCAACTTTATCTCCTTTACTTATTGGAAGAATAATGTGTACATTCCTGAAGAAAGAAAAATGGAATTTAAATGTATATAACTTGTGGCTGTTCTATTGATATTATCTTATGAAAAATCCTCCTAGTTTTTTAAATTAACTTTTTATTTAAATTTTGGCTTTTTGCTTCCTGCCTGGCTCTGCTCACCCATTTCAGCAAGACCAAGGAAAAAAAGTAGGTTTTTTGTCATAATCTCTGCCTCTCTTTCATCTAAACTCTGTTCTGCAGCTTCTTCTGTCATTAGTTAATGGTCAGAAATGGGAACAGCATCTTGCAATAGTATTCTGTTACCTTCATCACTATCAACACAGAAGGGGTTCAGTAGATGAGACCTCATTTGCCATATTTTTAAGGACAAAGAGGAAGAGCCTAGGTGTAAGGCTGGTATATATCCAGCATGCTTCATTTCACTTATTCTTTATTTATTAATCAAATTTATATAGCTGCCAATCTCACCAAAGGCAACAAACTCTTGGCAGTGAACAGAAATCAATAAGAACAATAAATAAAAACAAAAAATGTGCAATATAAAAAATCCTTATTAATAAATAACATAAAAGCAAAAATACAAATGTCAGGAGAAGGAGGATAAAAATGCCCACCTCAGCAACGGAGCCATTAGACCAGGAGAGCTTCAGGTCTGACAACATCGCTAAGACATGAGGGCTTTTTGGAATACCAATACCATGTTTCATTTGGATAATAAACTTTCATATTTATAAGGCACAATAAAAAGACAAGGCATAGTTTGATGATCATACAGGTCCTCTTGTTTGGACACAATGAATGTGTGAGCTCTGGATCAAAATTATTCAAGTGTGATTAAGCCCGCTAACTGTCCATGTCACAAAAAGTACCACTTTGTTTTCCAAATCCGCTCTCCTCTGAAATTCTGATGTTTGCTTTAATTTGTTCCAATTCTCAAAATTATCATTATCTGATTCTCTATTCAGCCTATCAATTACCCTAGTTGTCTGTCTGCCTGCCTACATTTCTACCTATCTGCTTACCTATCTAATTTATATATGGGCACATTTCATAACAAATGGATACTGGGAATTTTTTTTCCAACTTTGCACAATACAGTAGTAGTCAGTTTCAGTTCATGGACTGGTTGAATACCTGATCCTTCCAAATGCCTTTCTATTCCCAGTAATATCACACTAGATCAAATGACTCTTTTACTAAAATTTGACCTAGGTGGTCAAGACAGGACAATGTGATTATAGCAATAACATAGCACCTAGACTTATATACTGCCCCATAATGCTTTACGACACTCTCTGAGCATTTGACTAATGTCAACATATTGCCCCCAACAATCTGGGTTCTCATTTTATTAGCCTTGGAAGGATGTAAGGCTGAGTCAACCTTGAGCCAGTCAGGAACGAACTTCAGGTTTGGGGCAGAATTTGCCTGCAATGCTGCAATTCTAACTACTGCACCACCAGGGCTCTTTTTTGACTGGTCTTTTCTACATCTTGGCAAGAGATGAAAAAGGTAACTCTTGATCTGGTATTTCCCAAGCATTTTTCCCCAGAGAAAACCCCCATGTATACAAGGGAAGGGGCCTCTGTGTCTTCAGGTTTAATATGAATAGACTACAATTGGTAAACATTTTCTATTCCCAAGGTCAGGGGGGAAATCCAGCAGGTTCTGACAGGTTCTGGAGAACCGGTAGCGGAAATTTTGAGTAGTTCAGAGAACCAGCAAATACCACCTCTGGCTGGCCCCAGAGTGGGGTGGGAATGGATATTTTGCAATATCCTTCCCCCAGGAGTGGGGAGGGAATGGGGATTTTGCAGTATTCTTCCCCTGCCATGCCGACCAAGCCACGCCCACAGAACCGGTAGTAAAAAAAAATGAATTTCACCACTGCCCAAGGCCGCCATAAGGCAATCATTCTACATCCAAAGAAGGTTCAAGATCAAATATTTTTCCATGTAACCTTGCACTGTTCATTCTAACTGGCAATGGCTTTCCAAGAACAAGTTCTTTCCAACCACCTTAATCTTCACTGAATTTGAGGATTTTGTTCCACCCCAAGTAGCAGCTGATTCACAAGCTACCCAGACACGGATGGGTTATTTAGCTTAGAAACCTATGAACCAGCCCTAATTTTTAATCTCTCCTTCATCTCTGACCACAAGATAGATGACCTTTATAGGATAATTTCTTCACTTCAAAACGTTTCTTGATGTTAGAAAGGCAGATTTAACTGTGAATAATTCATTTCCAAGCCATAATCAGACCCATGCTCAGAATTCACATGGAATTAGGGAAGATGCCACAGTTGGCAGCCTTGTGGCTCTTTTTTCACCAAGCATGAATCCTGAGCTCAGATTAGATTTTTTACAAAAATTTAGCATGTACATTCTGAACATCTATTTAGGAATAATGGAGCAAACTGATAACAGTCCAGAAACCTTAACTTAGTTTGGAAGCAATGGCTTCCAAACTAAGTTACTAAATCATGGAAACCTCTTCTAAGGCCATGATTTTGGGCCCTGTGAGGAGAAAAAAAAACTGCTTCTGAGAATCTGGAATGGCTGCTATTCAGCCTTTGCCAACCTGTCTCAGGTGTTGTCATGCAATATTCATGAAGGGGATGGTATCAATTCTCTGCTAACACAGCTGGCTTCCTAACTACGCCATTCCTTCCCCTCCGTGCTGTTATTTTTTGGTGGTGTCCGAAAATGGAGGGCAACTGGGCCTGAGTTTAATGACGCAATCGTCCCAAAATGGTGTAGGAGCAGGAAATGGACCAGGAACTCTTTTCCCCATCTCAGTAACTTCCTGCCCCTTTCAAACTACCCTCCCCCCTCTTTTTGTGATTGTAATTGTGAGATACAAGTAAAGAAGACTGATTCTACCTTACCTGGAACAGGTAAGTAGTTGCTTTGATTTCTTAATCTCTGAAAGGTTTTTAGGAGTGTTTTTGCTATGAGTGGGTTGGAGAGTATCTATTGGCACATTTGAGATGTCACCCTAGAACAAGATCCTGAGCAAGCGTACTTGCATGGGGGAAATGCATTTTATATTTTTAAAAACAGAGGGGATACAAAGAGTATGCCCAAAGCATTATTTAAAGAGAATGAACTCCTTGACAGTGCTTAGCTGATCCTGCTGTTCCAAATAATGTTACATGCTATTCCGGAATCTATGATGCTAGATATATATTTTATCTTCAGTAAAGCCCATCACTCTGAAAAAATTACTCTGATGGGCATTTGGCTGGTACACCCTTTGATGCACAGAGTGGCTGTTTTGCCCTCCTTTTTCATTCTCCCTGTGTGTAGAAGATAATGTCTTTGTCAAACAATGTCGAACAAACAGATAATGTCAAACAAATCTTTGACATCTCTTAATAAGGACTACTGTAATATAGGAGTTTTCCGAGTTTAGTTTGTAACTGTGTTACAGGAGCAGACTGTAATTATAGTCTGTCTGTTAGCTATCACCTTCTCCATTAGCTCGTGGGAATTGAATAAGAAAATCTTCCCAGTGTGTGTATATGTAAGAGAGGAGTTTCGCTATTGCTTTTAATAGATGTTGTCCGATAACTTGAGATTCAAAACACCTGACTCAGGTGACAATCTGCCTTCCACTAACTGCTTTGCCTCTGGAATCCCATTGTACCTTCCCATCCTTCCATTTCTTTGCTGCTCACCCAACGGCATCCCCAACCCATCACTTCCATTGCATTCAGGCAGATGGTCCCCTTCCGTGTTCTCAGGTTTCAAAGGAATGTTAATAATTAATTAATTAATTAGCATTTCATTGTGCACCAGCTGGCTGCCTTAAGAAAGCTCTTGAAAATTGCTAAATATATACTACAGTAATAGAATCCCTGAAAACCAGTCATATCTTCCCGGTTATCCCTTATGTTAAGTTTTAGAAGACATACTTGATGTCATTTTTTTTCTACGTAACCTTTGGTTTAATTCCAGATGGCACATTTCCTTGTGAAAGGCCCATTAGGTTTACTAGGTTTTCTTCCAAAATGAGAAGATCCAAGTCTAAACATCAGAAATTCATTTTGTTTTCACATTTCTTAGTGCCCTTGCTTTTCTCTCCCCTCTTTTCTTTAGTACTCCGCTTTTCAGAATCTAAAGTCTTCTGGGGAGATCCTAGCCCTCTTTGTCAGTTGCAAAATGACATGTATATAGACCCCATTGCATAACAAATAATGCATTTGGCATTATTTTGGGTAGCCAAGGAATATAATACACAGAATGGTGACTTAAGGACAAATAGAACAAGTTCATTGGGGTGTGTAATTTATTTCGTTGGCATTTGGGTATCTGTTTCGTTTGTTTAGTTTTTGTGACATTTAAGGAGGATTAGACCTACCCAAAGGCTTTGTCAAGTGAATTGTTTAATTACCTTCAGAAATGAGCTCTTTTTGGTGCATGGTCATGTTGCGACAATAACAATAAAAAAACAATCAAAGAAATGGAAAGAAGGAGTTACATGCACCTGCAGCCTGCCAATCCTTGGTATAAACAGGAGTTTCTTTTCATAGAATCCTGCAAGGTAAGGAAAGGAAGAGCCTAGGAAATCTATTAGTTGAATCCATTGCATAATGCCACAATCTACTATTATAGCATCCTCAACAGATTCAGCTTCTGTCTGAACACTGTAGCGACGGGGAGTATATTTCTTTCCAAGGCAGTTTAGTTTGTTCCACAGTTAAACCATTTTTTACTGTTAAGATTTTTTTTCCGGATGTCCATCCAACATCCTTCTAATTTAAAACCATTATTTCATGTCCACTTTCTTTCACAGCAAAATTGCCATGGGTTATGTATGCTATGGCCAAGATAGAAGGCAGCAGACTGAGGAAGCTTGATTTAAAATAATAATGTCTGTCTTCCTTCCTTCCTTCCTTCCTTCCTTCCTTCCTTCCTCCCTCCCTCCCTCCCTCCCTCCCTCCCTCTCTTTCCAGCCAATTGCACAGCTTTCCTAATTTGCTGACAACCAAAATTGTCTGTTTTCCAAAAGCATTAGCCCTGTTTTCCAACCCCAGAATTAATGAAGCTAAAAAAATCTACTCCCGGTTTTTGGGGTTTTTGGGGGGGGAGGGGTATTTTTGGAGTTGGAAGATTTTAAAGAATAAATCAATAAATCTCGCCTTAAAATCTCCTGAATTCATCCTCAAATAAGTTTGAATCCCAGCTTCCCCCCACCTTTGGACTATGGTTGGGGAGGATAATGGGTGAGAGCCTTACAGCTTTTGTGGATCCCTACATATTTCAAGAGGTGAAGATGCAGATAATGCACAGCTGGAAAATAATGGCTAAAGGTCCAATAGAAGATGATATAAGTAACTCAAGACTGAACTGTGGAGTCCTTGGTGCTCTTTGAGCTTGGTTGTTTGTTTGTAGACATTCATTACCCAACTATGTAACATCATCAATGCCATTGTGAATGGGGTTTGCTTCTTGTATATGTAGTTAACTAACAAGGAGAAAACCACACCCCCACCAACACAGGCAGGGCAAATTACAGGGAGCAATCCCCACACTCACTATCACGGAAGATATTACCTACTTGCGTAACATCTAGATACACAAAAACTAGCTCAGAGAACACCAAGGATTCCACAATCACTAAAAGGCAGGAACATTCATGCCAATGCAATTGAATAATGGCAATCCATTTAAAACACTGGGTATGGACATGGCATATGCGTGAAATACCTACTAGTTCCAATAAATATATTTCATGCTTGGAGAACAGCCGTTGTGTGTCTTGTAAAACTGGTTGGATGAAAATTTCTCAATGAGAATCAAATATGTTTATATTTTCTTGAGACAACTTTTCAGTGGTTTATCCCAAACTACAACAAATTCTAAGCAGGAGTAATCATATTTTTCTCATTTCCTTTCCCTCACTATTTCCTTGATTTGTCTTTCTCCTCAGTTTGTCTCTCAACTGCTTCTTGGAGAAGGGATCTCCCCTTTTTGGCTTATGTTCTGAGATGACATAACGATGTTCATAATGTATCTACTTTGCTTGCAGAGCTGGTAGAGGAGTCTTTTCAGCCATGAAGTTGGGCAAAACACGTCCCTCAAAAGATGATCATCATCGAAAGCAAGGTGTGCATGTGCTCACTACCTAAACTTCAGTCAAACCAGTGAACTACTACAATCTTGTTATACCCTGAGATTACAAATTTGCACTTTCAGACTAGATGCAAAAGATGGGTGCTCCTTTGAATTCAAATAACTCTGTGCTCATTTCATTTTAGGAAAGCCAATTTCCTATATTTACTTGTTTACAAATTGATTGATTGATTGAATGAGTGAGTGAGTGAGTGAGTGAGTGAATGAGTGAGTGAGTGAGTGATTTACAATATGTATACAGCCTGTTCCAACCAAAAGGGACTTTGGACAGGGGACAATGAAATCCTATATAAACAAGAAAAAATGCAACATTTCATTATCAAACTCCCCAGTAAACAATCAAAAACTTTATAGGTGCTCAATATTTTAAACTTTCCTAAGAGTCAAAACACTGCTTTGGTTAGTTCAAAGAATGTCAATAGAATAGGGACCATCTGTTCTTCCAGCAAAGAGTGTTCCATAGTATTGGATTTCTACTGAGAAGCTCAGTTGCCTGGCCGAGACGCATGAACCTTTTGACTCTTCCATGTATGTATCAAAACTGTCATTCATGATTGCATATCTTGCTGCCTCTACACTTCTCTGAGAATGCAGTGTAAATAGCTTTTAAACAAAACAATCTAGATCAATTCACCCTAACTTGGAATCCTCTAGAAGTATGAATTTTCACCTGTTGCCTTGCTAGCTAGTGAATTCTGAGAGCTGAGTTTCACCTATCTGGAAGATCCAGTTTGGAGAATGCTCATCCAGGCACTTTTAATAGTGTCCGTTCTAAATTATATCATGACTGATGGATCACAGCTCACCATACTTTTTCAGGTTTCTCTCACCCTTCTTGAAAGATGCCCATTGTTAAAGTTTTGTGACTTGTCTTTCCTGGACAGATCAACCAGCTATCTTGGAAGCAGAAGATCTGGACCGTAAAGCAATACGGCTTGGAGGTGGCCTGGATCCAGATACCATCTCCCTGGCATCAGTCACAGCTGTGACCACCAATGTGTCTAATAAGAGGTGAGTACAAGACAACTCAGAAAGTGGAGATCAGATCTACACATGCCAGGATGTAAAAAAGGTGTAAGAAAAAAAATGAGAAATGTGGCACTTAATATTAGAGGCAAAATATTAACCTATTAAAACATTTTATTTATTTCTATTCTGCCTTTATTAACAAATAACTACATTTTATGACCTTTTGCTTAAAATTCAAAGTGACTCATCAAATTTATTACTCCTTGTGGATGGTGTTAGGATTTTGGCCTGGTTTATTCATAATGCTAAACTATAAGCCACCATTTGCATGTCACAATAGATAGAGTTATATGTTGTGCTAACCCACAATGAAGCCAACCACACATTATATAAAATATATACACAGGGCTAAATATTATATTGTTATTTATTATGTCATTGTTATAATTATCTTTATTATACTGTTATCATGATCTTTTTAAGATCCAAGCCAGATATTAAAATGGAGCCCAGTGCAGGAAGACCAATGGACTACCAGGTGAGATGGTTCCAGTCTCTCATTTGTGCTTTGGGAGTAGTATGGGAGTCCAAAGTCTCCACCACCACAATCCTTCTCCAATTAACCATAATCATGAATGGCTATTCACCCTTATTCAGGGGTGAAATCCAGCAGGTTCTGACAGGTTCTGAAGAACCGGTAGTTGAGCAGTTCGGAGAATCAGAAAATACCACCTCTGGCTGGCCCCAGAGTGGGGTGGGAATGGAGATTTTGCAGCATCCTTCCCCTGCCATGCCCACCAAGCCACGCCCACCAAGCCACACCATGCCCACCAAGCCATGCCCACAGAACCAGTAGTAAAAAAAATTGGATTTCACCACTGCCCTCATTGCCACCTTTCACAAATCAGTACGTTTCATGGCATCTTATATGTCTCAAAGCAGGAATTGTTGAAGGCACACCAGATGGGGGAAAGTGATATTAGTGCAATTAGTACAACTCAGAAGCAAGTTGTGGTATTGCAGCATGCTTAAGCCATTTTAGTAGATCCGTGCTTGATTGAATCAATGTAATTGCTTTGGTTCACACAATATTCTGAAGCATAAACTTGCCAACCACAACTTAACATAGTATGAGGGTATAATAAATAGTATTTAGTATTTAGGTTAACATAGTATATAGCAATAGCAATAGCATTTAGACTTATATACCATTTCACAGGGCTTTACAGCCCTCTCTAAGCGGTTTACAGAGTGAGCATATTGCCCCCAACAATCTGGGTCCTCATTTTACTGACCTCGGAAGGATGGAAGGCTGAGTCAACTTTGAGCTGGTGAGATTCGAACTGCCAAACTGCAGGCAGCCAGTGATCAGCAGAAGTAGCCTGCAGTACTCTAACCACTGCGCCACCGCAACTCTTATTATATTATGTGAAGCAGCGATATTCTCCATTCTGCTGCTAATTGACATTTAATAACAGAATAGAGCTGAAAGGGATCTTGGAGGACTTCTAGTCCAGTGGTCACCAACTGGTGGTCCTTGGATCACTGGTGGTCCACGAGAAAATTTTGGTGGTCCGCAGAAAAATTATTTGCATTTTTTATACTGCACTAAATCAGGGGTCCTCAAACTATGGCTCCTGGGCCTGATACATGCAATGAACGTTTGTGTTGCTGCAGAGAGTCTCCCACTTTGGGGTCCTTTTTTTGTGTGGGTTGGAGGGGGCAGAAATTCCGACTTGGGGTCTGCTTCAGCCTCCTGGTGCAGGGCTTTGGGTGAAGGCTAGAGGGAAGTGCCACTGGTGGCGAAGAGCCAGAGGGCCTTGTTCCAGTGGGACTGCCTCATGGCCTGGAACTGGCTGACCATCTCAGCCCGCTGAGCCTCCAGTGCCGGTACCTGGCCTTGCACTCCCGCAGGTCTTCCCTCTGCTTAGAAAGCCTATGCTTGTAGTTCTCAGTGAGGTGCTTCTGCTGAGCCGCCTTCTTGGCCAGATCCAATTTGAACTGAGCCAGCGGTTTTGCCAACTCTTTCTTGTGGTGGCTGCTTAGCTCCAATAACTGCTTCCTGTTTTGTTTTTTTTAAATTTTGATTTATATGCCGCCCTTCTCCGGAGACTCAGGGCGGCTTACAATGCGTTAAGCAATAGCCTTCATACTTTTGTATATTTATACAAAGTCAGCTTATTGCCCCCACAATCTGGGTCCTCATTTCACCTACCTTAGAAAGGATGGAAGGCTGAGTCAACCTTGAGTCTGGTGAGATTAGAACTTGCAGTAATTGCAGGCAGCTGAATGTTAATCAGTGCCTTAGTCTACTGCGCCACTCAGGCCCCTGTTGGGGCCCTAAGGAGCCTGGGCGAGCAGGTGAGGAGTGACTGGGAGGGAAGGGGCAAGTAGAGGCCAGCGAGGCACCCCCTCGATGCAAGTAACATCAAGTTGGCCATGCCCACCCAGTCATATAACCACCTAGCCATGCCCACCCAGCCGGTCATTAGGCAGTTCATATTAGTGGTCCGCAGGATTTAAAATTATGAATTTAATGGTCCCTGAGGTCCAAAAGGTTGGTGACCCCTGTTCTAGTCCAACCCCTGCTCAAGCAGGAGACCCTATAGCATTTCAGACAGGTGCGTGTCCAGTCTTTTCTTAAAAACCTCCAACGATGAAGCACCTGCAACTTCTGAAGATTTCAAGATGCTGCAGATTGACAAGCCTTTCTGTTTTTTGCAAAGCACCCACAGGTAGCACGTAGCTCCTTTCAGGAAGAAAATGAGTAGAGAGAAATTAGAAGGAAGATGATGGATCCTTGGGAATGAATCTAGCGATGTGTTTCTTTTTTTCCTCTCACCAGGTCAGCATCACAGTAATTGAAGCACGGCAGCTGGTGGGGCTCAACATGGATCCTGTAGTGTGTGTGGAGGTGGGAGATGAGAAGAAGTACACCTCCATGAAGGAATCAACTAATTGCCCCTACTATAATGAGGTTAGCTCGCTACCTCTAACAACTGACCTGTTATTTCCTTCTTGATGGATATTTAAGTTAGAGGAAAAACCCAACAAATACGGGAAAAGAGGTTCCTCTTAGCTATCAGTGAGGCTTGGAAACTGATTTTTGCAGGAGTGCTGAAGGGTTGCCTATCTTTATAGGCAGGGAAAACTAACATCAAGACCACAGAATACTGGAAAGAAGTGAACTGAAGCATCTTAGTCAGGACTTGGAAAAAATCCCAATATAAGCGTGTTTATGACTTTAGGTCAACAAATTGATTGGTGGAAAGGGAAAGCAGGGCCACTGGATATGATAATAGCTAAATGTGTACATCATGTGATCAAGGCTAAAGCTTCTGCTCTTCCTATTTATTACATGTGGCAGATTAGGCCAGTGCTGGATTTTTGCCTTCATCCACCCCTCAAGGATGCTACCTTTTTATCTACATTAGCAATTTTCATTTCAAAATGTGAGAACTATATGGCACTGGGGTTTCCAACATAATCTGTGGGCTCAGTATGCCCAAAGGCACAGCTCTCTAAGCATTCTTGGGGATTGGACTGCAACAATCTGGAAATATGCTCATCTGCCTAGAGGAAATGTTGAGATAGCAAATTTGGGAGAAACTAAATAGTTTTCCCTCTGGTAAGTGATTATATTCCCTTAAACCAATCATTTATACTCATGACATACTTACAAAATTTTGAATGGACCCACCGGTTGAGAAATGTTTGGATTTCTAGTATAATAATAATTTTAGGGGCTACAATTCAGAAAATAAAGTATTGTAATTCCATTAGCCAAACGGTAAAATTGTTTTCATTTAATTTTGATTCTCAGGTTATGATTACATTAACATGCTTTGTCATTGCTTAGAAGTACCACAAACATTTATTTAGCCTTACCATTTTCCCCCAGTCTCAAAGGTGGTTTTTCAAAAGGCAACTGGATTGTTTTTTGAGGAAGAAGAAGTAAACATTTCACTTCTCATCCAAAAAGTTTCATCAGTTCTGAGGGCAGGAGGTCCAGAAGGCAGGAGGATAGGTACTGATTGTTGAGATTGGTTGGTGGGAGGATGGAAGAATAGGTTCTGTTGAGAAAAAAAAAAACAGCCCAGAGGACTTTTGGAAAACCACCTTTGAGACAATTATGACCTGGAGGACTGAGAATTATCAGAGACATTTTGTGAGGAAAAACTCTGAGGCTGCCTTGACAGAGCGAATATTTATGTCTTTCTCAAATTAGCATCCCATCCCTAGATTTGTTCTACTACTGCTTCTAGTCTGCCTAAAGGCCAGACTAAATATCCAATGTCCATATTTTTTTTAAAATAATGAAACTGTAATGAAATATATCTGGAGAGAACAAAATGACTTATTATTTTCATTTGATTCTTTCTTACTGATCTTTTTACTATAAAGGACCTTGGTGACCCTTTTAATTCTCTCTCTCTCTCTCTCTTCTTTTTTTCTATTTCAGTATTTTGTCTTTGACTTTCACATTCCCCCGGATGTCATGTTTGATAAAATCGTCAAATTATCGGTGAGCATTGTTTACCTCTCAGTTGGAATAGTCTCTGAAGCATGACTGAAGAAGAAAGTATTCCCACTTGGAAAGATGACATCCAGAGATGCAGCTAGAGTAGATATGGATAAATAACGGGGAAGGTACCTCTCATTTGAGCTGAGCTTGTAGCCTGATGACTTCATATTGAGTCCTGGCAGCGCAGTGGTGAGAATGCAGTATTGCAGGCTAACTCTGCCGACTGCCAGGAATTTGATCCTCACCAGTTCAAGGTTGACTCAGCCTTCTATCTTTCCGAAGTCAGTAAAATGAGGACCCAGACTGTTGGAGGCAATATGCTGACTCTATAAACCGCTCATAAAATGCTGTAAAGCACTGTGAAGCAGTATATAAGTCTAAACGCTATTGCTATTCATCTCACTTTGTGGGTACCAATAGTTTGCCATTGCCTCTTATTCTTATTGCCTTTCAATTTACATTAATGTTCACCTATCAGAAGAAGCAGGGCTTCAGTTGTATGATTGTGGCCGCCATCTTGACTTTTTTGACACAGACAGTCTGTAGACACTCCTGGTAGAATGGCTGAAGGTGTTATTTATTTAGAATCACATTTTTTACAGCACAGCTGTCTTGAAAATTTAGTAGAACTAGTAAGCTGAAATTATTGCACTCAAATGACAAATCTTTTCAGTAAGATATGTGTAGCTGCAGCATCTTTGCTCCTCTCCTGAGAGTAGCAAAAAGAGAATAAAGGATAAACAAGTAGAGGGAAATGTGGCCCTTAGAGTAATATGAACATTTGCTTAATTTCAATAATTTAACAGAATTAGAGAAAATATCTTTTTTGGTAGCCTGCAATACACGCAGCTTTGGACTCATTACCACTTCACCTGCTGAAATACATCCTTTACTGACATTAATAGGATTGTATTTTAGTGTTTTGCAAATGCATATACTTTATTTTATATAATTTATTTACTTAGTTATGTTTTGAACACTTGGCAGTGGGCAGTGTAAATATTCAAACAAGGAAATAGAGTGGAGTGGAGTGGAATGGAGTGGAGTGGAGTGGAATGGAATGGAATGGAATGGAATGGAATGGAATGGAATGGAATGG
>WNWU01000013.1:3127124-3154536 GCA_012654045.1 Ptyas mucosa
ATAATAATAATAATAATAATAATAATAATAATAATAATAATAATAATAATTTATTTCTATACCGCCCTTCTCCCGAAGGACTCAGGGCGGTGTACAGCCTATTAAAAGCACAAGACAAACATCAATTAAAATAATTTAAAATTTTAAATAATTTCGGCTCAGTTTAAAACCCCAAAAATTTAAAACACCCGATTTAAAATTATTACGTTGATAGCCCAGCCTGGCGGAACAACAGGGTCTTAAGGGCACAGCGAAATACCTGGAGGTTGGAGATCTTACGCATTTCCGGGGGCAGTTCCTTCCACAGGGCTGGGGCTCCCACAGAGAAGGCCCTCCCCTTGGGTGTCGCCAGCCGACATAACTTGGCCGATGGCACCCTGAGGAGACCCTCTCTGTGGGAGAGAACTGGCCGATGGGAGGCTATTGGTAAATTTGATAAATAAATTTGATAAATAAAAATAGATACATTTGATAAATGAATAAATACTATGTTATCCTAGCATAGGAACTGGCATTTTTAGCAGGGATCACAATGTAACTAATCCTAGTCAGGAGTTTCATTCAGTCCAAGTACTTTAGAATAGCCTTTCCCAACCTGATGCGCTCCAGATATATTTAACAGAGATCATGCAGGCTGAGGTATTATGCGAATTGGCCTGAAACAAACTAATGGCACCGTTGTGGAAAGCAGATTTAAATTTAGTCTCAAAATAAGTTGTCAGCGTTTGAATATGTGAAATAATTCGCTTCTAAGCTATTACAAGAATACAAGGGAATCTACACATGCAGATCTCTTCATTTGCCAAAGGAATGGTAATGATAATCATATAGAGCCTTCTTGTTTAGAGACGCCATAATCTCTTCATACCAATATTGAAAGAGCAGCAGTAGGAGAACGTTAAGAATGTGGATGCCTTAATCCATCAAGTTCTGAAATCCTTTCAATCTTACGTCCCTGGCCCAGGGGAAAACGTCTGTTCAGAAGAGCAGCTATGAACCTGTTTGGAATGAACAGATAGTTTTTGCAGAGATGTTTCCCCCTCTCTGCAAAAGGATCAAGGTCCAGATCCGAGATTCTGACAAGGTCAACGATGTGGCTATTGGAACCCATTTCATTGATCTGAGGAAGATCTCCAACGAAGGAGACAAAGGTAAGGAGGATGCAGAAATTCAGACACCTCTATTTTTTGCCTGCTTCATGGTTTTGTTCTTCATTTTCTTGGTGACTAGTTGTCCCCAAATCTAGTTACATTTTTCTATTTACAACAAAGGTTCATAAATATCTTATAATAGAATGCATTTTAAAAAGATTTAGTGGGTTTGGCCACCACGGCGTCCTCACTCTGTACCCCTCAATGCTAATATCCTGGCAACATATATCTTCTGACAACATTTCCTTCTCCAGCTTCACTGTCTTCAACAAGATCACATGAAGTGTTAATACCACTTTATAATACCTTGGCAAGACCGCACTTGGAATATTGCATCCAGTTCTGGTTGCCACAATATAAAAATATGTTGAGATTCTACAAAGAGTGCAGAGAAGAGGCAAGAAAATTATTAGAAGACTGGTGGCTAAAATAAATGAAGAACAGTTGCAGGAACTGAGTATGTCTGGTTTAATGAAAAGGAGGACTAGGGGAGACATGATAGCAATGTTCCAATATCTCAGTAGCTGCCACAAAAAAGAGGGAATCAAGCTATTCTCCAAAGCACCTGAGTGCAGGACAAGAAGCAATAGATGGAAACTAATCAAGGAGAGAAGCAACCTAGAACTAAGAAAAAATTTCCTGATAGAACTATTAATAATGGAACAGCTTGCCTCCAGAAATTGTGGGTGCTCACAAACACTGGAGGTTTTAAAGATGAGATTAGAAAATCATTTCTCAAATTTCCTGCTTGAGCAGGGGATTGGACTAGAAGATCTCCAAAGTCCTGTCCAACTCTGTTATTCTGGAAAAGAAATGAACTACTTGGCTTAAGTAAATAGTAAAAGATAGGTCTGAGCATACGGCAACAGAAATTACCAAGATCAACACCTCTTTTAAAACCCAAAAGAAGCAAAGATAGCAAAGGCTAGAGGAAACAATAGTGGAGGAGGATAGATAGCTAGAAGACCTACTAGACATTAGTGTCTTCTGTTGATGCCAGTATTAGAACAATTATGGCAATATGTGTTGCAAATGAACCAACGGAATTGTTAAAAGCTGTTTCGGTATGAACATTTATCCAATTCTGCTTATCTCTGCAAGGTTTCTTGCCCACATTTGGTCCTGCCTGGGTAAACATGTATGGGTCCACCCGCAACTATACACTGATGGATGAGCATCAGGACTTGAATGAAGGCCTGGGTGAAGGGGTGTCCTTCCGAGCCCGTCTGCTTCTTGGTCTAGCAGTAGAGATCTTGGATACCAGCAACCCTGACATCACCAGTTCCACAGAAGTTCAAGTTGAATTAGCAACTCCTGTCACTGATGTATGTTTCCTATGTTGTAATAACTACAATATCTTGTGATCTCAGGATATCACACAGTCACATTTAGTGGGGAAGCCTCCCTTCAATAGACTTTAGTCCATTCTTTATTGCAAATAGCTCTGCTTTTTCAGTGTGAACCAAGACCTAAGAAAACAACAGAGTTGTGTTTCAGCAATATCGCCAAAAGTTGCTGTATGTCTGGGGTTTCAGGTTTGATTCGTCTGAATTCACAAACCTAAACTCAATTCCCAGTTAGTCATAGTTTATTGGTTTTTTAAAAAACCCGAAATAATTCACTGCTAAATTGCATGCTTTGTGTATACAAAATTTCTGGTACGTTCCCATGCCACCAAATAAGAAAAGAGCTTACTAGGTAATCTTTTGGAGTTGGTGAACTCCTTTAAAATGCTGAGAATTGGGGGTTTGTTTGTTTGTTTGTTTATTTGTCACACGTAAGATAACAGATATAAGTATAAACATGATTATGAATGCAGGATAAGGATACGAATAGAGGAAACATTAGGACAGGGATGGTAGCCACGTTGGTGTGCTTATGCACGCCCCTTACAGACCTCTTAGGAATGGGGTGAGGTCAACAGTAGACAGTCTAAGGTTAAAGTTATGGGGGTTTGGGGATGAAATCACAGAGTCAGGTAGTGCATTCCAGGCATTGATCACTCTGTTGCTGAAGTCGTATTTTCTGGAATTGAGTTTGGAGCGGTTTACCTTAAGTTTGTATCTCTTGTGTGCTCGTGTATTATTATGGTTGAAGCTGAAGTAGTCACTGACAGGTAGGACGTTGTAGCAGATAATTTTGTGTACTATGCTTAAGTCAGACCGAAGGCTGTTATAATTATATAAATATATAGTATTATAATTGTTATAATACTACATATACAGAGGTGGGATTCAACCGGTTCGCACCACTTTGGGAGAACCAGTTGTTAACTTTCTGAGCAGTTTGGCAAACTGGTTGTTGGATGAAATCATTAGGGTAGAGAACCGGTTGTTAAATTACTTGAATCCCACCACTGTATATATACTTTTATAAAATGCATGCCTAGGAGGAACTTGTTTCTGCACAATGTGTCTCCTTTGGTGGACTGCCTGTTTCAATTGGTGGGCATCAAAGGGATTATTTGCAGACATATTGCTGCCCCTGATTCCATGTTTCCTACCTATGATATTGACCAATGATCTAAATAATTATGTCACCTTCATGGGTTGACATTCTTCACCATAATCATAAAACCTACTGTGTTTATATCCCACCCCATCCCACAGAGCTGCACAGGCAAGATGGAGGAGTTTTTTCTCTTTGGATCCTTCCTGGAGGCTACCATGGTTGACAGAAAGAATGGAGACAAACCAATTAATTTTGAGGTCACAATAGGTTTGTGAAGGAATTTTGTTAAGCATTGGGTATGGGTTAAGGAGGGAGATTTGCTTTCTGTGATGCCATACAAGCAGAACTGAAAATATGAATTGGCTTTTCCAAGTGTCTGAACAAGAAGGATGACCTTGCATAATTGCTCTAGTCTGGGAAATGCTATTATCAATTGATGATTTCTCATTATTGTAGATGTTCTGTTCTAGCACATAATGTTTATTAAAATACAAAGCATGTAACATCTATGGTGTTGCATTTGTTATTACCAAATGGGTTTAGTTGATTAATAATGAATCAAATTTAATTCTTCTAAAAATGCTATTTAGAATAATTAAATCAAAATGATCATAGAAAAATTCCTGAATCCCTAAACTCCTTAAAAAGATTGCTGGTTTATTCTTAGATTTCATTTTGTAGATATTCTAAAATTCTGCAAACAGAGTTGACTAAAGAGGCTTATGTTCAGGATACTGAACAACGCAAAAATTACATCTTTCTATTTGACCTTCAATAGACAGGACTTAAGTACACATCCTTCTACTGTATGTGTACTTTTTTCCCAATAATAATGCCTTAATAAGAAAAGCTATCTACAAGGAGTCCCAAAGGTGCTTTTTCAAGAGGCAACTGGAAGGTTCTCGGATGTGAAGTGAAACGTCTTCAAAAAAAAAAAACCCCAACCCAGAAAGTCCAGTTTTCTCTTGAAAAAGCACCTTTGGGACAACCATGATCTGGATCACTGAGAATCTCCATAGATTCTCTGCAAGGAAGTATGCTTAGGATAGATATTGTATTCCTTTTGCATTCTAAACTTTATACTGATTATATTTCTAGTATGTTGAATATCCATAACTCTGTTCAGTTTACTATTTTTATTTTTTCAATATTGTTTGAATTTTTATGTTTTCTGCCCACAAATATATTTCTGGATGAAATATATTTATAACTGTGGTTTATAAAATATGTAAAATGATAAATCCTCACTGACCCCCTCATTTGTCAAGCTATACTTCAACTTTAGTTAGTCGTTTTTTCAAACATTAAAACAGGAGAATGAATGGTAGGTAGGGAGATATATTTGACTGAAATACATATATTGGCATAAAATGACGTATTAAGATGCCAGTGTTTCAGCTAAGAATGTGATTTGAGTAACATTGCTTCAGGATGGTCTGTTGTGGTGGTGATGAAGAGGAAGATGGTTCTTGGTATAGGATACAAACAAGCTAATTCTGATGTGTGATGAATTGTATAGGTGGTTTTGAAACTTGCCATCACCGTGATTGTTCACATTATTTTTAGTCTGAATTTTTGTGATTTATATTTCAATTCTTCTGATGCAGCTTGATATAAAAGCTCTCCAGATGTGGAACATAATAAAATATGGATCACTTTCAGGATTGAACAATGACAGGGGAGCATGATCATGAAAATTTCATATTCCTGAGAATGATTTATGTAATATCAGTCTTATTCAAATTTTAGGTTCTATGTTTCTTCCATTTCCAATCTGCAGGCGTTATACATAACACTAATCCATTAAAGTATAACTATGAAATCTCACTCAACAATGTTATCCCAGATACTAATTCCTTGAGTTTGGGCCTTATGGTTATTCTCATCGTGCCCAAAAGCTTAAGGGGCCTGAGTGGCGCAGTAGACTAAGGCACTGATTAACATTCAGCTGCCTGCAATTACTGCAAGTTCTAATCTCACCAGGCTCAAGGTTGACTCAGCCTTCCATCCTTTCTAAGGTAGGTAAAATGATTGTGGGGGCAATAAGCTGACTTTGTATAAATATACAAAAGTATGAAGGCTATTGCTTAACACATTGTAAGTCGCCCTGAGTCTCCGGAGAAGGGCGGCATATAAATCATTAAAAAAAAAAATTCAGCCTCTGGGTAGATACAAGATACCATTGGTATGGTTAGGCAAGGCTGGGTAGCTCTAATAAATGGTATAATCTTTCCATTCTTCATTCTACAGAATCTAATTCCTTTTTCTTTTTCCCAAGGCAACTATGGCAATGAAATTGATGGCATATCCAGGCCCACCATCAAGAAGAAGAAAGATGGTGGGGATGGAAATGAGGAGGAATCTGAGCTGCTACAGAATGACAGTGATGAGGAGGCCAATATCGATGGGGAATTTTTCTCAGTCTCTACTTCCCCAGCCCTGAAACCATTGATTACTGACAGGCAAGTGAGCTGGGCCGGTCTTGTTAATATGAAAGGACATTTACTTAAAAAGAGGAAGACTGTAGGATCTTTGGTTGGGTGTCAGTAGCAATAGCAATAAACACTTAGATTTACAATGCTTTACAGCCCTCTCTAAGCAGTTTACAGGATCAGCATATTGCCCCCAACAATCTGGGTCCTCATTTTACCCACCTCGGAAAGATGGAAGGCTGGAAGGCTGAGTCAACCTTGAACCTGGTGAAACCCGAACTGCCAAACAGCTGGCAGCAGTGATCAGCAGAAATAGCCTGCAGCACTGCATTCTAATCACTGCGCCACCGCAGCTCTTTAAGCTATATATTCATGGGTTTTCTTTTCTTTGATTCAGAGATGGGGCAAATGATACTGCATTTCCCCATCTTCAGTACCATGTAGGAGGGATGGCAAAACCCAAAAGACTTTTGTGCTAAGCCTTTGTCACTATTGCATTTCCGTTTCCATCAGTAAAAGGCCAGATCTTGGAAAATTTTGTCCCAGTTTCCATGTAGCTCATGAGGTACAGTAAGCCTTTGTCTTTGGCTTACAACCACAATGGAGCCCCAAATTTCTGTTGCTAAGTGAGACATCTGTTAAGTAAGTTTTGCCCCATTTTACAACCTTTCTTGCCACAGCTGTTAAGTGAATCGCTTCAGTTGTTAAGTTAGTAACAACTGGTTGTTAAGTGAATCTGACTTCCCCATTGACTTTGCTTGTCAGAAAACCACAAAAGTCAATCACGTGATCCCAAGGCATTGCGTCCATCATAAACATGAGTCAGTGGCAAGCATCTAAATTTTGGTCACATGACCATGAGGATGCTACAAGAAGTGTGAAAAATAGTTATAAGGCACTTTTTTCAGTGATGTTGTAACTCTGAACAGTCGCTAAATGAAATGTTGTAAGTTGAGGACTACCAGTATTAGAGAAAAATACTAACAAAGGGTGGGGGGGAGCTATTCTGTTACCGAATGAAAGTATGTTACTCTTCCTCCTGCTATTATAGGAACTATTTTCACTTACCATATTTTGATAAGAAGCCTTGTATTTACATCAAGAGTTGGTGGCAGGACCAGAGGCGACGTCTGTATAATTCAAATATCATTGATAAGATTGCAGACAAGCTGGTGAGTTCCTGCAAGGGAAATAGGAGGATGAGAGGAAGAATGGGGTGGGTTGGAATGTAATGCCTATGGAATCATCATCATCTCCTTTTAATGACCCCATAATCCCTTTCGGGGTGGAGTCTGGGCAACTGAATGGAGCTAAGTGTTTACCGGCCAGATGCCCTTCCTGTCACCAATGAGGAGTTTTGTTCAGCAGATATATTCTCATTGTGCTCAGAGAGAGAAATATCTGCCTCTAGCTAGGATGAAACTCACAGCCTCCTGATTGTGGGGCAAGAGCTCCACCTCTAGGCCACCGCACCACTCAAAATGCTTCTGGAGTGACGGGTACAAATCTTCCATTGTAGCCCTGCCTACTGAAAAATTATTTCTGCTTCTTTAGGAAGAAGGCCTCAATGATGTGCATGAGATGATCAAGACTGAAAAACCACACCCAGAGCGCCGTCTCCGAGGAGTGCTGGAAGAACTGAGCAGTGGATGTCTGTAAGTAGGAAAAGGGATTGGGGGTGCTAATGAAGCTACCTTTCTTCCCAAGGGATTAGGCCTCCTAAGGCCCTTGATTCGAATAATTGGTGAGGTTTATCTCCACGATGGCTCAGCGGTTAAAGATGCTGAGCTTGTCAGCTGGCAGCCCAGGTTCAAGACCCGAGCGCTACACAGCGAGGTGAGCTCCCATTATTTACCTCAGCTCCTGCCCAACCAGCAGTTTGAAAGCCCGCAAATGCAAGTAGATAAATAGGTACCACTTCGATGGGAAGGTTAACAGTGTTCCATGTACCTCGGCGTATAGTCATGCTCGTCTGATAACCATGGAAATTGTCTTTGGATAATGCTGGCTTCCTTGGCTATGAAATGGAGATGACCACCACTACCTAGAGTCAGACACGACTGGACAGGGGAATTTTTTCTTTTACTTTTTTAAATGGCAGTATGTATTATCTGGATTGGTCTTGTTTTGATGGATTCAAACAATGAACTGTCTCTGAATTTTAGTTCATCTTCTCCAAATCATTCCTTCTTATCAAGGTTCCAGTAAAGTAAGGATGGTCAGCCTCTTTGCGGTTTGAGTCCATGTGGTCAGTTTTCATCCATCTATACATTCTATACATTTCTGTTAATCTAGTCAAAAGGCTTTTGGCAACTACTGGTACATAGAATAGTTAGTCAATCAGGCATATTGGCTTCTAAAACAAAAGGCTACCAATACTCTGTATGCTGTTGCTTTCCATCTGGATATTCTAGAATATTAATTAATTGTCTACAGCTTTAAAGCTTATTTGTTTGAAGAAGGAAAGATACCTACTGCATCTTTCATGTGTTTCTTGTAACAATGGCTTGTTATTTGGGCTCTTTAGAGAAATTTAATCTCTCCTTTCTCTCTTTCTCTTCAGTTTTAGCTTTAAGTACCACATTCTGAAATTTTGAAAGTATTGTACCACTTCAAAATTAGTTTTATTTGAAAGACCCTCTCTGAAAAATACTGAAATTATTGTCTAATTAAGCCCTAACTAAACATGTTTATATTATGGAATACAAAATATTTTCAAGGGTTTCTAAGAGCAGAAGTAGATGCTACCTTGCCTTGGTACATAATAACTACAGCCTGGCATTTGGGAAAACAGGGAAATTCCAAGAAAGAAAAAAGAGCAGAAAGGAAGATGTATGTATCCCATTCCACATCTCCTTTTTGTTTCTACTAGTCATGCACCTCCCTTACCCCTCCCCCCCCATTTTCTATCACCAGTAAATTTGGTGAGATTCTCCTTTTCTATTCAAAAATCAAATATTAAAGGATAAAGGTTTGAGGACTGAATTTTGTGGTCATAATTCTCTCTTTTTTCACAATATCCTCTTTCCACAGGAGATTTGTGTCTCTCTCCAACAAAGATCACAACCACTCCTCCCGGACACGTCTGGACCGGGAAAGGCTGAAATCCTGCATGCGGGAACTGGTGAGCATCCTTCCTTCCTTCTTTCTTCCCTCCCTCCCTCCCACTCCCTCTTTCTTTTTTTCCATTCATTCGTTCGTTCATTCATTTGTTTGTTAATCTTTCTTTTTAATGCACAAAACATTTCATAATGCATTGTCAAGACACTGGGTGAGAGATTCTACTAAATGATTCATTTGAATCGTAGTGTTTTATAACAACTGGCATCATCCACATATATATGGTACCTTACCCAGAATCATTGGATAGCCTCCTCATATAGATGTTGAATAAAATAGGCCAGCATTCTACATTGAAGGGCCTGAGAACTCACTCTGTCCTCCCTCATAATTATCACCTGGGATTATCCACACAGTAATGAACACAATCATCATAAAATGTTGCTCACAATGTCTTCAGGTAACCTGAAAGGATATCATGGTCAACAGTTCTGATGGCCACTGGGAAATGTAGGACAAAGATGGATCACTCTTTAAACTCTAGCTCTGTGATAGGATATCCATGCAGGCAAATAGTGTAATTTCTATCTGAACCCAGCCTTGAATCCAGACTGCCTATGGGCAAATAAACTGGTACCTCTTTCAAGGCAGGCAATCTCTCCCTCATCTCACAATAAATCTTCTTTTCAGAAGTTTTAACCAACCAGGCAAAACCTTATAGATGGCAAAACTGGCCTAGGAGAAAATTGAATCCATGTTCTTGAGAGCCACAGGCTCACACCTCCCAAGTATTACAAGTTATCACTTTTGGACCCTAGATACCTGCTTTGTTAAATCGAAGAGAATATCAGCAATTTCATCCCACCAAAGTCCAGCTAAACAGTTACAATGCCCATTTGGCAAATAAAGAGAAGCCATTAAGAACACTTCTCTCCAATGTCCTTTTTGCATTCATATTCCAGTGAGCAATTTTAGGCACGAATACTGCTGCTTTCTGAATCATGGACAAGCCTAAACCTCAAATATGGTCATGCTAGGCTCATGGAGCAAAACCATGTTTAGGAATACACTGTAAAACATGAATTATATTCCTTAAGAATGTACTCTGGTTTCTGTTCAGATTGTATAAATCGTAAAACTTTTCTGTTAGAATAACCTAAGGGTAGTTTAGATATTAATAAAGAATATAAAACAGAACTCCGTTGTTTACATGCGGTCAGAAGTAGTCCCAGGTACATTAGATTTTGGTGGTTTGCTCTCCAAGCTTCTTTCAATTTAGTTTCTGAATGTTTTGTTACCAGACTACGTAACATCATCATCAGGATTTTCTTGTCCTATTCCTCTTTAGCTTATATATGGCTTGTGTGCTAGGTACATTAGGTGCATCCACTTCTGAATGCATATTCTTATTTATTTATTTGTTTGTTTGTTTGTTTGTTTATCTATCTGCCTAGTCACACATGGTGACTCAAATATAAAAACCTCATATATAAAACAATAAAACTAATAAAAGAGAATAAGCCTTGGTGGCACAGCAGACTAAAGTGCTGTTAACTAGCACCAGCTGCCTGCAATTACTGCAAGTTCGAATTTCACCAGGCTCAAGGTTGACTCAGCCTTCCATTCTTTCGAGGTAGGTAAAATGAGGGCCCAGATTGTGGGGGCAATAAGCTGACTTTGTAGAAGCACCGCTTATGGGGGGCCAAAAGCCCTAATAAGCAGGTATATACAAAAGTATGAAGGCTATTGCTTAACACATTGTAAGCCGCCCTGAGTCTCTGGAAAAGGGCGGCACATAAATTGAACCAATAAAACAATAATAATAATCATATAATAAATTAATAATAAAATAAAATAACCCCACCCCAGTGACAATACATCACACGAGCCATGTAATGGGCTCCATCCCGCTCTGCGTTTCCTAGGCCCACTGGCAGAACCAGGTCTTCAGCACCTTCCGGAAGTGTGTTAGAGTGGGGGCCATTCTAATCTCTGGGGGAATGATGTTCTAGAGAGAGGGAGACACCATGGAGAAGGCCCTTCTTCTGGGCCCCACCAGGAGTATCTCCTTAGGGGATGGGACCCGCAACATTCCTTGCCTCCTCACTCTGGTGGGTTGGATAGATGTGACCGGCAAGAGACAGTCCCTCAGATAACCTGGTCCCAAGCCATGAAGGGCTTTAAAAGTGACAACCAGCACCTTGAATTGCACCAGAAAGCAAATCAGCAGCCAATGTAGCTCTCACAGGAGAGGTGATACATGTGCACACCGAGGTCTGCGCAAAACCATGTGGACCTCTCAATTTTGCAGCCTTTTTTCTTGTCTTTCAGCCTCATTTCTTTTTCTCTGCTTTTTCTTTCATTATACAGGAAACGATGGGCCAGCAAGCTAAGACCATGAGATCACAGGTGAAGAAGACCACTATCAGGGACAAGTTGAAGCAATCCCAAAACTTTCTACAAAAACTGCGGTTCCTTGCAGATGAGGTGAGATTAAGTTCCATTCGTTCATAACTTTATCCCTCTTTATATGTACACCTTAACTAACCCTGGGTGTCAAGGACGATTTAAGTCTGCAGGTGCATAGAGAGGCCTGCTCCTTGCACTACTGTTTTTGTTTCAGTCAAGGAAGGAAATAGCTGCAGATTTGTTGGTGCAACATCCGTGTTATGGGGACAGCTGCACCAACACTTTAACCCTCTGTCCTGAATAGAAAGGAAGATCTAAGTGTCAATGGAGATTCTCAGGCATCCTCCTCATGGTTATCCTGAAAGTGCTTTTCCAAAGTCAGTTGAATTTTGTTTGTTTTTTCCTTGAAGACATTTTACTTCTCATCCAAGCAGCTTCTTCAGTTCTGACTGAATGTTTTGTTGTATAAGAAGAAGCAGCTAGTAGAGTGATCATTTGGGGCCTTTTAGGTTGGGATCCCAGGAAAAACAATGACTCCATTTACATGTGAAAGAAGCCAAACGGATGGTTTGGGTGACTGAGTGAGAAATCCATTTTAGAACAAGGAAAGTAGCAATTCTCAAATGTTTTTGATCTCTAGCAGAGTCCCATATTCACAGTTGAAAGGGGTAAAGAAATTGATTCAATGTAGGGTAGGTGCTTGGTTCATCATGCCCAACAATCCCTGTTTTTCTCCTCTCTGCCTGTCATTTTCAGCCTCAGCACAGCATTCCTGAGATCTTCATCTGGATGATGAGCAACGGCAAGCGCATAGCCTATGCCCGCATCCCCTCCAAGGATATCCTCTACTCCATTGTGGATGAGGAAACAGGCAAAGACTGTGGAAAAGTGAAGACAGTTTTCCTCAAGGTGACTTAGCGTGTCTGTCTCTATCTGACTAACATTTCAGATTGGGTAGATTGGGGAAGAAGAAGGATATGAGAAGCATGTGTGAAAAAAAGAATGGAGGGATATAAATTTGGCAGGATATCATGATCCTCCTTATCCAAAGATCCCCCTTGTCTGTAGTCTGAAGGCAACAAGGGCAGAAGTGGCCAACACAGTTGTATGAAACAAAATTTCAGCTGAAGCTTTTCACAACCCAGAATTGTTGAGAGCTTCATTGCGTAATATGTTAGGAACTTGCGAAAAACATCAAAGAAAGAAAGAGAGAGAGAGAGAGAGAGGGAAGGAAGGAAGGAAGGAAGGAAGGAAGGAAGGAAGGAAGGAAGGAAGGAAGGAAGGAAGGAAGGAAGGAAGAAAACTGGCAACTTTCCATAGACCAGGGGTGTCAAACTCAAGGCCTGGGAGCCGTCCTGGAAACAACAAAGGACCGGCCCATGGTCCTTCACGAGCTCCGTTTTCACTGGTAGAGGTGTGCAGGAGGCAGTCACACCGAAAACACAGCTTGCTCTGTTTTCACTGGTAAAAGTATGCAGGAGGCTGTCGCAGCAGAAAACAGAGCTTGCAAGGGCCGCGGATGGCCCTTACAAGCTCCATTTTCACTGGCAGAGCGGTGCAGGAGGCCATCACACCCAAAAACACAGCTTGCGAGGGCTGTAGGTGGCCCTCACAAGCTCCGTTTTCTCTGGCAGAGGGTTGCAAGAGGTTGTCACAGCCGGAAACGGAGCTTGGGAGCCCATTTTCACTGGCAGACCACTCGGGCCACCACAGGCACCCCTGGCACGAATGACATTGAGCTGGCCGCGCCCCATGGCCATGCCCCCTGCCCCCTGAGGTCAAACACAACCCTGATGCGGCCCTCAATGTAATCGAGTTTGACACCCCTGCCATAGACTTTGCAATTCGTTGCTGCAATTCAAAAGAACAGATCCAAGTTATTTCTGCTACAAAGGCTGGTTCAGCATTCAGCAGGGAAAGCAAAGCCTGATCCATATATTGAAGAAAATAATGTTTTGAAATTAGATATTTGTGCTTTTCCAAATGCAGAACATTTTAGTCATTGAAACAATAATTTGATAAACCCAAAATGTTAAAAACATGTTTAATTGTGTGGAAGGCATTTTAAAAAAAATCAACCCAGTATTCTTGGATTACAGCTCCTATCATTTCCAGCCAGTTGTACCTTTAATGGTTTTGCTAGTATTTTTTTAAGCGTTGGATTAAATAGGAGTGCTTGTGATAACTTCATGAGTTACAGAGCTCAAAAATAGGAATAAATGAGAAGGATTCTGATAGAATGATGGAAACACAACCTGTTAAATCTTTCTCTTCCTTGACTCGTCTTTTTTCAGTTACCTGGGAAACGGGGATTTGGGCCAGCCGGCTGGACTGTACAAGCCAAAATGGAACTTTATTTGTGGCTAGGACTCAACAAACAGAGGAAGGATTTCCTCAGTGGTCTACCCTGTGGCTTTGAGGAGAAGAAACTTCCTGCGGGACAAAGTCTCCTAAATTTCCCACCCATCAGCCTCCTCTATACTAGTAAGAAAACATCCCCTTTGTTTTCGGTGAGATGGGGAGAGGGAAGGGGGCACAAGGCACAGGATTTCTTCTCTCACACAATGGGGAAGTGGAAGAAGATCTGTCAGAAGACATTTGTTGAGATAAAATGATGTTCCCCCCAGCAGTTCCAGACTCAGAGGTCCCTGGGATGGATCTCATTTTGGCATTAGCTGCTTCTATATTACTTGAATGGCAGGCTAGATTAAGTGAATGTGGGACGATGTTTTTTGGCACTTCACAGCTCCATCTTCCAGTATTCTGTTGCGTTTCTACCATAATTTGTCATGTACAGTAAAATGGTGGCACTCTGCTTAATACTGTAATGAGGCTATATCTGAGCATATATAGGTAAAGATTCCCCTTGCACGTATGTGCTAGTCGTTCCCAACTCTAGGGGGCGGTGCTCATCTCCGTTTCAAAGCTGAAGAACCAGCACTGTCCGAAGATGTCTCCGTGGTCATGTGGCCAGCATGACTAAATGCCAAAGGCGCACAGAACACTGTTACCTTCCCACCAAAGATAGTCCCTACTTTTCTACTTGCATTTTTTACGTGCTTTCGAACTGCTAGGTTGGCAGAAGCTGGGACAAGTAACGGGAGCTCACCCCATTACGCAGCACTAGGGATTTGAACCGCTGAACTGCCGACCTTTCGATCAAGAAGCTCATCATCTTAGCCACTGAGCCACCACGTCCCACAGAATATATAGTCAGTGTTATTAAGGTGTCTGACTTTCTAGGTATTAATTTTGAAAATGAAACCCAGGTTCAAGGCAAAGGCCTATCACAAAATGCTTTCATTTTTTCTTTTCCCCCAAATCTAATTCTGCACCTGTCTTCCTGAATGTAATGAATAATCTTTGTCCTTTCCATCACAGAGAAACAAGTCTTCCAGCTCCGAGCCCATATGTACCAAGCCAGGAGTTTGTTTGCTGCAGACAGTAGTGGCCTTTCTGACCCTTTTGCCCGAGTTTTCTTTATCACTCAAAGTCAATGCACTGAGGTAAGATGGCAGCTGCCTGACTCAAGAAGTGTTGTTGCAGGTCAGCCTTTTCCATTCTTTCTCCTCTGGGTATGCTGTCTTATAATTCTTTTAAACTTCATTTGGGACACCTGAAAGCTGTGCGACCTAGAGTAATGGAGGTTATAGTCTACCACATCTGGAAGGTGCAGGGTGTAGAAATTCTGTTTTAGGTAATTTTTCAGGGGTGTCTGCAAAGTAAAAAAAAAGTTGAGATGGTACTTTCAAGGGTGTGATCAAAATGTTTCCTGTTTCCTGATTTTTACATACAATGTTACAACCATGCAACACTATAGTCTACGCCAGATGCTGACAGTGTGCAGAACATGTATGTCAGATGCTGTTCCATGTTATTGGCTATGTATTAATTGGGGGGAGTTTGTTCATTCATTCATTCAATCGTTCATTCATTCATTCATTCATTCATTCATTCATTCAATTTCTATAGCTGCCCATTTCAACCAGTGAATCTGGGTGGCTTACAATTCAAAAAATATATTACAATTAAAACACTAAAAAAATTTGAAATAATAAAAACAATGTACTCATTCATCCTTCTAAATCCATAAATAACTTGGGACTAATTCTTTATCCAATAATTTATCTTATATATTCTTTCTCCTGCTCTATGGTAAAATTCAGAAGTCCTGTTTAGAGCTTAGCACTTAGACTTATATACCGCTTCACAGTGCTTGATAGCCCTCTCTAAGCGGTTTACAGAGTCAGCATATTTCCCCCAACAATCTGGCTCCTCATTTTACCCACCTCGGAAGGATGGAAGGCAGAGTCAACCTTGAGCCTGGTCAGATTCGAACTGCCAAACTGCTGGCAGCCGGTGATCAGCAGAAGTAGCCACCACAGCTCATAATGGTGCTCAAGGCATTGTCAACTCTGGAGCAACACTGCATGCCATTCCCATGTCACCATAACATCCCAGGTGGTTTTTGACTGTTTTACTAGATCAAACACAGTGGGCATCCAGTGTGTCATTTTGATAAAGCAATGTCATCTGGTTGGGTGGAAATAGCACCTCCTTCATGGAATACCCTCCTCAAAGAGATTCTGAATCAAAGAGATTCAGACAACCCAAAAGACCTGGATTTTTCCCCCAGTTGTGAATGGAGACTGCTGTGATGTGGGGGAGTGTGAAATATATGGATAAGGCATTTGTTATAGTGACTCAGTGTTCTTCTTTTATCTTACTTACATATTTTGTTGTTAATGTTGTTATTATGGTAAGTGAACAGTCATATAAGTTTGCTGAATGGATAAATAAATAATAAAAAGTCATAGTTACTCTAGAGTTGCCATGTGTCTATGAATGACATACATCTTATACATGCAAATGTAACTAAAATAACAGTAAAAAGCAACAACATATTTACAACAACAAAATGTTCCAAGACTTTTTCCCAATTCCATGCTCCATTCTATTCTGCTCTTCTTTGTCTGCTTGTTTTCTAGTCAGTAAATATTCCGTGCCTAACAAGCATTTTTAGTTCTCTTTGGACTGTTTGACATCTTTGTTCCTTTCAGATGTTTCCCCGTATAATTAAAGCTAATTATACATGGTGTCCTTGAGTAAATATGTTTTCAGTGTATTGTGATATGCTCATTATGAAAGCCTTTTGTATTTCTCTAGAGAAAGAATCCCATAATTAAGATATGGCCACAGAAAATAACTTGTCTGTGAACCAAAAAAAAAGGTCTGATTGAAAAGGGGATCAGAATGTTGAGCTTGGTATAATAGTCTTAAATTTCAAATTCAAAACAAAGTGAATGATTTCTGTTTTGTATTAACAAAGAAAAACCCATCCTGTAAAATGGAAGCCAAAAGAAGGTTTGTTGAGATGAAGAAGAGATATTGGACACCTTTAATTCTTTGCTACCTCCATCCCCCAGGTCTTAAATGAAACACTTTGTCCTACCTGGGACCAACTGCTGGTGTTTGACAATGTTGAGCTGTATGGGGAAGCACATGAGATGCGGGATGACCCTCCCATTATTGTCATTGAAATCTATGACCAGGATACAGTGGTAAGAAAAGACTGAGGCCCAGTGAGGCAATTGGGTCCCCATAGTCCATAAACGAGACAGAGGTTCTTTTTTTTAAGGTATTATATAAATTCAGAAGCCCACAGTAGAATGTCTCCTGATATCCCTCAGGATTATCATTATATATTCATAATTATTATATATTAACATTATATATTTCTTAATGTAATGTAATATATTGCTTTTAGACAACTAAACTAGATAGTTAGCAGCAGGCTCAGGTCCAGGATCTTGCTTCTTTTAACAGACCCATAATCCCTTGCGGGATGGAGTCTGGGCAACTGAATGGAGCTAGCAGAGTGTTTACTGGCCAAATGCCCTTCCTGTCGCCAATGCGGAGATTTGTTCAGCAGATATATTCTCATTGTGCCCAGAGAGAGCAATATCTGCCTCTACCTAGGATCGAACTCACAGCCTCCTGATTGTGAGGTGAGAGTTCCACCTCTAGGCCACTGCACTACTCCAGGTCCAGGATCTTGCTGTATGTCTAAAAATGTTCATCAATGAAAAACAGCATCAACTCTTGCACTGCTATCCCCATATGCATTTCTTCCAGGTAAATAGTAATTTACTATTGAGGCTCAATTTATTTTTGAGGCTGAGATGAAAAGAGTAGCTTGTCTGGCTACTTTAGTCCTGAACTTTTCATCAACTGTTTTTTTTTTTTACCCTGAGGGTGGACTGGAGAGCAAGATGTAATAGTCTTTGCCTTGATCCTTTGAACAAAATTTTCAACTGGTCGGCACTCAGCAGTGGCCCTTTGGAGACCCTGGGAAGGATTAGGATGGTGATTTCTGCATATTTTCAGGGGAAGGCTGACTTCATGGGGCGAACATTTGCCAAACCTGTGGTAAAGATGTCAGATGAGGAATATTGCCCTCCACGATTCCCGCCTCAGTTGGAATATTACCAGATCTACCGAGGTAACTCAACTGCTGGAGACCTGCTGGCTGCCTTTGAACTCCTTCAGGTAATGGAATAAAGTGTGGTGTTTTAGAGTACAAATGGATAGTATCGGGCTTGAAACCTCATTAGATAAATTCATTTGTTTCAGAGTTAATCTTGGGGTGTAAAACATTCTGGCTGAGGGAAGAGCATAGGACCCAAAATCAGATGGGAGTTAGACCCTGCCCTATCTCAGTTTTTTTTTTAAAAAAAAAAATCCAGTTCTTTATTTAATCAAAATCATAAGTTTATTTTGTCAAGCATATATAAGATAATAGATAAAAGTATAAACATAATTTGAATACATGAAAAGAGTAAGTAAAAAGGAATATTAGGACAGTGATGGTAGGCATGCTGGTGCACTTATGCACGCCCCTTACAGACCTCTTAGGAATGAGGTGAGGTCTAGAGTAGATAGTCTTAGGTTAAAATTTTGGGGGTTTGGGGAAGAAACTACAGAGTCAGGTAGTGCATTCCAGGCATTGACCACTCTGTTACTGAAGTCGTATTTTCTGCAGTCAAGTTTGGAGTGGTTTACCTTGAGTTTGTATCTATTATTTGCTCGTGTATTGTTGTGGTTGAAACTGAAGTAGTCATTGACAGGAAGGACATTGTGGCAGATAATTTTATGTACTATGCTTAGGTCAGACTGAAGTCAGCATAGTTCTAAGTTGTCTAAGCCCAAAATTTGGAGTCTGGTGCCATAAGGTATTTTATTGCGGTTAGAGGAATAGAGGACTCGTCTCGTAAAATATCTCTGGACTCTCTCAATTGTATTTATATCGGATATGCAGTGCGGGTTCCAGACAGATGAGTTGTATAGACCAAGAATTGGTCTAGCAAATGTTTTGTATGCTCTAGTTTATCTATCTATCTATCTATCTATCTATCTATCTATCTATCTATCTATCTATCTATCTATCTATCGGTAGTGTTTCATATTCTTTCCTAGCCCCCTCATCTCAGTTAAAAATATGGTGGATTTGGACAACAAAAGCCACTTACTTGTCTCTCTGGATAAAATAGGGCATTTGTGAAAGAACAAGTGGCAAAATAACTAAGAAATACTTGCTATCAAGATAACTCCAACTTTTCTGCAGATGGATTGCATAGAGTAAGCCCTACAAATGGAACCCTCATAGGACAGGATCTTATAAATATGAAATGTTATTTCATTTGCTTTTCCTTTTTTTTTTTACTTGAGAATAGGATTTGTTTCATGGATTTGCCTATTTGTCTCTTCCCCTGTCCCTCTCTCATATCCATTTTCTTAGCTTCCTTATAATGAGAAAGGCAGATCTTGTGGCAGTCACCAATCATTTGTGCTACAAATTAAGATGCTTCTCAAATTGTCTAGGGCTGTTAAGATCGAACAAAATACTTGTTGTTATGCCTTTGTGTCTCTTAGCCCAAGGATCTATTTGCATCATGCATTGTTTATCACTTGTTCCCTTTATTTTGCATCATTTGTTCTTTCCCCTGTAACAGCTACGCCATTGCTTGTTACCAGCCCTTTTCATCCTTCAATTAACTTCTTTAAGTCCCAGATAAAATGTTGTAATTGGATTTTCTAAATTAGCTAGAAATGAAGCAAGAAGCATTAATGTAATTTCCCTAAAAAAGAACATTGTGTGTGTGTGTGTGTGTGTAAATCATTTGTTGTTGTTAATTGTGAAGTCGTGTCTGACCCATCGTGACCCCATGGACAATGTTCCTCCAGGCCTTCCTGTCCTCTACCATCCTCTGGAGTCCATTTAAGCTCATGCCTACTGCTTCAGGGGCTCCATCCAGCCACGTCATTCTCTATCGTCCCTTTCTTCTTTTACCTTCAATCTTTCCCAGCATTAGGCTCTTCTTCAGTGAGTCCTTCCTTCTCATTAAGTGGCCAAAGTATTTCAGTTTCATCTTCAGGATCTGACTTTCTAAGGAGCAGTCAGGGTTGATCTCCTCTAGGACTGACTAGTTTGTTCGTCTTGCAGTCCAAGGACTCACAGGAGTCTTCTCCAGCACCATAGTTCAAAGGCCTCAGTTCTTTGGCACTCAGCCTTTCTTATGGTCCAACTTTCACAGCCATACATTGCAACTGGAAAAGTCATAGCCTTGACTATATGCACTTTTGTTGGCAGGCTGATGTCTCTGCTTTTTAGTAAGCTATCTAGATATGCCATAGCTTTCCTCCCCAGGAGCAAGCGTCTTTTAATTTCTTGGCTGCAGTCCCCATCTGCAGTGATCTTGGAGTGATCTTCCCAAATCATAGGAAACTTATAAATTAAAAACTACCTTCTCGACAGACGATGCATTATGCTTGCAAAGATTAAGAAGCTAAAAAAATAGAATCTCTCTCATATCAGTCTTCTGTCTTCCAGATTGGACCTACTGGGAAATCAGATCTGCCTCCCATTGATGGACCCACAGATATGGATCGGGGTCCCATTTTGCCTGTCCCTCTGGGGATTCGCCCTGTTCTGAGCAAATACCGAGTAGAGGTAATATGAATTCTTTTGACAATTATTGGAGTTTGCAAGTATCTCTTTAGCACAAAATCCACATAGCAGGCCATACTATAAGCACCCTCAATAACCTGGTGGTTCCCTTTGGAAAATTGTTTTATTAATTTATTAATTATTTATTTATGTATTTATTTATTAATTTTTTATGCTGCACATCTCCCCTATAAGGCGATTCTGAGTGGCTTTGTGAACTGTCAGAGGTATTATGTGGAATGAAGACATCTCTGGCCTTCATCTTCAAAAACAAAGTTGATTACTGGGCACAGATTCACAATCTTCTGTATGTTTGTGTTTGTCTAGATTTTTGTATATATACTGTATGTCCCCACATGAAGCCTTTCGTTTTATTTTACAAGAAATAAAACAAAATGAGAGCTTGGAAGATATAATTACATATATACAATCATGAACAAAAGCATCATGGGAAACTTATGAATAGTAATTTAGCTGTGAGTCAAATATCAGAGCAAGAATTTCAACAATTTAAAATAGAATATGTTTTTTGAAACCTTTAACATTTCAGCCCCTCTTTTATAACTAAAGTAAATGGAGGTTTTGCTTTCAATGCATGCAGGAGTTTTAGGCCAACAGTGTTCATTATGATGAAATTGGGCCATTATATGTTAAGTTTCTCAAGGGGCTTCTTAAGCTTCCTGGCAATATTTCTTACATTGTCTTCTTATATTTCTTAAACATGTATGTTAATTGCATTTACGTTGTTTGCATCCTCGGTTTCTTTATCTTTTTTTGTGTGTGTTTCCAATTGCCCAACTATAACAGGCTCCTCTTTTAATCTCTGATCCAACTTCCTTCTAGATTTTGTTCTGGGGATTGAGAGACCTGAAGCGAGTGAACTTGGCCCAGGTGGATAGACCTCGAGTGGACATTGAATGTGCTGGAAGAGGGGTCCAGTCATCCCTCATCCAGAATTATAAGAAAAATCCCAATTTCAGCACTTTGGTCAAATGGTTTGAAGTGGTGAGTTTTTCCTCCCTTCATGGAAGCAGCATAAGGAAGAAGGGAATTGAAAGGACGGGTCCGATGGATCACAACCAAATCTAATCCGGCATTCTGTAGATATCATTTTGGATGCTCACAGTGAGATGGCTTACTACTCCTACTGTTGCATTCTAACAACTGATATCCTTTTTTTAAAAAATATTTCTTATATTTCATACATTCTCTTATACATAATTGATCATACATATACATATTTTTCTAAAGAGAGCATAACAATAAGGCATTTTAATTACATTCGGGGTTGCTCTTCTACCCTTTCTTTTCCCTCATTTCACAACAAACCTTCTTCTCCTTCTTCTTCCTTTCCCTTCCCTCCTTCCCCTCCTCTCCTACTTTCTCCCTCCTCCTCTCCTTCCTCCTTCCTACTTCCCCTTCCTTTCCCCCACTCCTCCCCTCTTTTCCCCCTTTCTCACCTTCTCTCCTACTCCTGTCCCCTGTCCTTTCTTCCTCTCCTTTCCCCTTTCTTCCATTCCTCTCTCTCCCTCTCCTCTTCTTACCTTCTACTCCTCTTTCCTTTCTTTCTCCTTTGTTGTGGAATATTTTCCTTGTTTGGTATCCGAGCAACTCCAATATTCTAATAATATATACTTTCTTTTCAATTTCTTTTCAATTTTATTCAATCTGTCACTTTTATCATCATAATTGTACATTTATCCTTATAATCTTCTTTCTTTTCCCCCCTCCCATCCCCCTTTTCCATTTACTCTGGTGTCCTCTGGTTTTGTATTTTTTTTATCCTCTCCCTCATTTAACTTTCTATTTATCTAAATCATTTATCTATCATCTTTTATTCATATTTCTTTTCTAACCATACATAAAATCTTCCCCATGTCTTGAAATACACCGATTCCTCTTTATCTTTTATTCTTAAAGTTAATCTATTCATTTCTGCAGAGTCTAAAATCTTTTTTATCACTGATATCCATGGAACGATAGAAATCCTGTGTCCTGTCCACCTCCTTATCCTTATCCTTTCCCAGGGCTTCCTTCCCACCATATACTGGGCCTGTTCTCCATTCTAACCACAAAGTTCTAAAGCTTTGAGGGGGTCCAATATATACTGTATTATTACTTGCATCCATGCATGTAAAATTATGTTCTATCAACCGTGGTGGCACAGTGGTTAGAATGCAGTACTGCAGGCTACTTCTGCTGACTGCCGGCTGCCTGCAATTTGGCGGATCGAATCTCACCAGACTCAAGGTTGACTCAGCCTTCCATCCTTCCGAGGTCAGTAAAATGAGGACCCAGATTGTTGGGGGCAATATGCTGACTCTGTAAACCACTTAGAGAGGGCTGTCAAGCACTGTGAAGCAGTATATAAGTCTAAGTGTTATTGCTATAATGTGAGCATAGTAAATGGCATGAGGCTGAAATGTTAGACTATGAGGAATACATGTGCTCTTGCAATCTTTCCTAAGATTTTCCCATAGTGAAATGACATTGAAAAAGCATAACATTTATGTAACCCTCACTCTCATTCCCAGGACAGTAGAATACTTGTAATTCAAGGACATCACATATTTATTTGACTATAATACTGAAACAATGTAGGGGGAAAATCAGATTAGAAATATGAGTACATTTCTCATAAGACGTTGGTGGCCTAACCGTGCCCAAGGCAATAACAATGTTAAGACTAACCAGATATCAGTCTGACCCATATCTATTTACTAAAGACTGGTTAAGTGGTCTTGGAAGCAGAAAATGTTTTGATGAGTTGCAGATTCAGCTGTGCACAGAGCTCACACTGATCATCCAATAGACGTCTTTGGCACAGAATCTGATCCTCCTTGGCTGCAGTCTTACTTTTACATACCTGGCAAAGGCCCCTTAGAAATAAGTAGGTTTTACATTTACTTAAGTCATGCATAGAGTTGTGTTGTTAATGCAGAATCTGATTATACTTTTACTGCCAGAAGAGGTATGCAAATATTTATACTTAAAAATAGACATTATATATAAAAGAAAAGATTCAGAAATGCATTTTATGTCTTGGAGCATTAATCTTACAGTGATAGCTTTCACATCCTTCAGCAATAAATAGTTCCCCATCCCACCCCAAATTTAGATGTCATAATTAAATCTTAGATTTAATCTAAGTCAGTGTAGTCATACTCTAAATGTCAAATTCTTATGAAAATTTGGCAAACTTCATATTTGGCATAGATCGTATCATTCAGCACAGGGCAAAACACTTGATCAGCTGATCAACGACTCAACCAGGTTAGATATGGGTTAGCTATGACAAGATGACCTCTCTTGATAGCTGTTTGAATATCCCCAAAATTCTGTTTGAAAGTATTTTAGCTCACTCTGGCAGAGACTCTTGTACATAAAGAAGAGGAGATCTGGCTAATGAGAACCAGAAAACAAACAATGGACTCTCCAAAGGTGTAGAGGAAATCGGGGTGGCTTTCAACCAGTTCGTACTGGTTTGGGCAAACTGGTAGTTGTGACCTACGGGTCAGTCCTGCCCCCACCCCCACACCAGCGCTATGCTGTCCTGTTTAGCTGCGTTTTTTAAGCTGTGTGGCATGCGTGCGAGTGCGTGCAAAACACATGCACAGAAGACCACACACATGCGCTCACAATTTTGGTAGAGGATCGATTGAAACTTATTCTTCCCAGTCCCTTAAGCATTCAGGAACTGGGTTTAGAAATGAGAAGAGAGTTTTAGAGTTTTTCAGCAATCCAAACTAAGAACTCAACATTCAAAATAACGTACTTAACCAAACTCTTCAGAAGTAGCAGTCTGAAGCTTTCTTTTCCGCTTTCTCAACAATAGTCACAATAATGACTTTTTTAATGTCTCTGAGGAAGATTTTCCAGTTTAAGGAACCAGGTCTCCTTTGTGCCTCAATAGCTTGTTGAATCAAGGTCAGGCAATGTAAAAGGGTGAGGGAGTTTGTTTGTACAGGCCTGATAAGGTTAATTCAGTTGGTATTTTCTCTGGAGATTTTTATCTGTTACTCTTTGGTATCTACCATCTTCCTCAACCTTCTTCTCTCACACCTACTCCTTTGTCAGAGCAGCCTTAATGCTCCATAGCATGAGTCTACAGATAGTCCTATGCTGCTGCTGCGGTTCATCTCCCCAAAAGTCTGGTGTTTTTCCTTCACTGTTCTCATTAGAAAGTCCAATTTTGTTGTGAATTTGGACCGTCCCAAATGTTATCATTTTTGTTACAAATATTATATAGTTCTCCAGATGTTTAGACAACTCACTCATCCTGCTGGCATTGACCATGCTAGCTAATGGGAGTTGAAATCCTAAACTTCTGGAGAGCATTCAGGATGCCTATTTTAGTGATACAGACAATATATTAAGCGTGATAAATCCATGCCCTTTATTTAAAACACACTTACGTTTCCTCTCTGCCTCTTTCTTAAATACCAGAACTTGATCAAAATGGTATGACTTGTATTTATTTTTCTTTTCAGGATCTGCCTGAAAATGAACTCCTGCATCCACCCCTCAATATTCGTGTGGTGGATTGCCGTGCCTTTGGGCGTTACACCCTTGTGGGAAGCCATGCTGTCAATTCCTTACGGAAGTTCATCTATAGACCTCCAGATAAGAAGGCTCAGCACTGGAGCACAGCAGGTAGGGAATGAAGAGGAATTCATGCTAAGGGAATAGATGGCAGGAGAAGATCAATTGTTGAGCTGGTTGTCCTCATTGGCCAAGAGTGTGATTTATTAATATGTTCTAAGAATCCAGATGATACTGATAGAAGAGAATATTTATACCTCAGGGTTCAACTGTGGAGTCCTTGGTGCTCTCTGAGCATGGTCGTTTTCTTGCAGATGTTTCCTTACCAAACTAGATCACCTCATCAATGCACTGCACTGGTAATGATGAGGTTGCCTAGTTTAGTAATGAAATGTCTGCAAGAAAACATCAAAGCTCAGAGAGCAGCAAGGAATCCAGATGATAGTTTGTTGGCACAGAAGAAAATGGGAAATGTGAGGGTGAATGGCAAAATGTGATTTAAGAAGCTAGCAAGATAGTGAAGAGATTATGTGCAAAATCTCACAACAGATAAGATTTCTAGATGAGTTCAGTCAACACTCTAACCGTAGTTGAAATAGCATTGAGCAAATTCAGAGTGTTAGGAGATATTGTCTTAAGCACATTATGTGAATTGGTCTCTAATAGCAAAACATAATATAATTTATTTGTCCAGACATAGCAGATTATGGGAATATTTAATTATATTTTGTTATTTAAAGTTTTAAGTGTTAGTATGTTAGAAGAATCATCCTTATGTTATCTTTAAGAAATGAAGAATGCTGCGTATCTGTGACTTTGCTTCCTCCACCTCATATGTGGCAATATTGATAATGGCTATACTTAATTTATTCCAATATTTGACCAGGTGATATACTCAGCAGAATTAGAAAATCAGCTATATAATACAAAACAATTGTGGTGATAGATGAGTCCATCATAGTGACTGCATATATTCAATATTTATGTGTGCTTCTTACTATTGTGAGGTGTGGTTTTTTTTTCTTTTAAACCCCAAGTTCCTCCACAAATTCTTCTACATTTTTTCAACCAGGTTTTCATTCTTCAATGTTATTTACTTTATCTCATTTTCAGACAACTTCCATGCTAAAATATTTCATATATCTGCACTCTCTTTCTCTCTCTTTCTCTTTCCTGTGTGTGCCTATTATGCACTCTCTGTTTTTTCCCTATTTATTTATTTTCTGTCCAGCTAAACTTATGAACGCCTATGTGACTCTTGCAAATGGGGGGCCCTACTCTCACCCCACAGGTGAAATTGTGGTTAACATGGAGCCAGAGGTTCCCATCAAGAAGATGGAGACCATGGTGAAGTTGGAAGCGGTAAGAGGGATCAAGGATGAGTTACAGAAGTCCTAAAGGGTTTGATGCATGGCACCCAAAAGATTGAATCTCTGATCAGTCTTTCATTCAAGTAATGAAGTCTGGGTTTGCTCCTTTCCATCTGTCTTTTGTTTTTCTCCTTCTGCTCATGTCCTTGTTGGAAAATTTCTGTGGGTAATTTACAGCTCAGTTTACGCTCAGCAAACTCCCAGAAACTATGGCTGAGTCTGTCCATGTGTTGTGAGAGTAAGGAGTTTTTATAATGTCTTCTGACTACTACTGGTAGTTGATATTCATAGATGTGCTCTGCCTTCTGCCTATCTATTCTACATATAGCTGTTACAGTCCTTACACTGTATGTTGTAGATCAGGGGTCTCAAGACTTGTAGACTTCAAGACGCAGAATTCCTCAGCCAGCCATGCTACAAGTCTTAAAGTTGCCAAGTTTGGAGAGTCCTGTTGTAGACCACTTCTGTATTTTTCTTCATGGGCTACTGGGTCTGGTCTTTTGGTTTACTTAAAATGATTTAGAGGCTTTAGTTGATCTGTGTGCCACAGTGATTTGTGTGCTATGGTGATGCCTTGTAGGTATAACAATCTGTTGATAGTTTCTGAGATAGTTTTGATGTATATAGGTTATCCTTTTTGTTGCTTGCATTGGTTCATAATGTAGTGGTTTGAGAGTCCAGCACTTTTTGATAAAGAGGTGTGGATATCCATTTAGTTGGAAGATGTTGTATGGGGTTTTTTTTTTCTGGTATTCTGGGTTACTGTGATGTCTTTGTACTTATCTGAATAATGTCTTCTCCAGCTCCTGTTATGGAAAGCTGGATTGTCATTTTGGTAATGGAGTACCTGGTTAGTATGGATTGTTTTTCAATAGATTCACATTTCTAATTTGCCATCATTTCCTCTGCTGATAAGTATATCCAGGAAGGGTAATAGGTTGTTTTCTTCTTCCCTTGTGAATTTTATTCCCTTGAAAATGTTGATTTTTT
>WNWU01000013.1:3154936-3167014 GCA_012654045.1 Ptyas mucosa
GCCACTCAGTCTTGGAGGGGTTGAGCCTGAGCCTGTTCCTCCCCATCCAGGTCCGCACAGCCTCCAGGCACTGGGACATCACTTCAAGGGCATCGTTGGGGTGGTCTGGGGTGGAAATGTACAGCTGAATGTCATCAGCGTACTGATGGTATCTCACCCCAAAACCACGGATGATCTCGCCCAGCGGCTTCACATAAATGTTGAACAGAAGGGGCGAGAGGACCGATCCCTGCGGCACTCCACAGATGAGAGGCCTCGAGGTGACCTCTGCCCCCCTGTCAACACATACTGTGACCGATCGGAGAGAAAGGAGGAAAACCACCGCAACACGGTGCCTCCCACCCCCAGCTCTTCCAATCGGTGCAGCATAATACCATGGTCGATGGTATCAAAAGCCGCTGAGAGATCTAACAGGACCAGAACAGAGGAGCAACCTCTGTCCTGAGCCCTCCAGAGATCATCAACCAACGCAACGTGAAGTCTGCCTCCCATCTCCTCCCCAAACACATGCTTAAGTGATCCTTAAGTTTTCCTTGCCTATTTTTTAATGGAAAAAAACAATGTTCTTATGAAAAACTGTTGGGTAGCAGAGGTTTTAACCGGTTCCTTTTCAAGTTCTCTGTTTCCTACCTGTGAGTGGTTCGTTCCCCTTATTAGAATATGCCATGTGCCTTTGACAATCAGCCCGAATCTCAATAAAGCATGATGCTTTTTGCATGTGACAACTGGAAAAAAATGAAAAATAAGAGTTCTGTCTCATACTCAAATGCACAGGGCACGCTTTCCATATGATATGGCAGTGATGGCTAACCTTTTTGCCATCGTGTGCCAAAAGTGGGAGTGCATGAAGGGGTTGTGCACACCTATGCCCACACCCATAATCTGATGCCCCCTGTACATGTGCGCGCGACACCCCCCCCTCCCCCGCGCTCCCCCCGCTTTTGGCACACAATGACAAAAAGGTTACTGGTAGGCCGGGTAGGCCCATTTTTTGCCCTCCCCAGGCTCCAGAGTCTTTCTTGGAGCCTGGAGAGGGCAAAAATAGCCTCCCCCACCTTCCCAGAGGCCAGAAATGGCCATTTCCCAACTTCCGGTGGGCCCAGAAGGCCTGAAAATCAGCTGGATGGCACATACATGAACGCTGGAGCTGAACTAGGGCAACGCTCACATGCCCACAGATATGGCTCCATGTGCCACCTGTGGCATGCGTGCCATAGGTTCGCCATCACAGTGATAGGGTATCTGAGAAAGAAATCAAAGTACCTCTCCTCATAGCAACAATTTTAGAAATAGCCACAGTAGTCTTCATTTTTTTTTTATGTCAAAGGGATATTTCTGTACATGTACTTAACCACATCTCCTCATCTGCACTTCTCTCCATCCCTCACTTATTGGGAAGTGGGGGTTAATTAAACAACACAGTTCAATCAGGGAACATTACAACGCTCAAAACAACATAGAACAAAATGTTCAGACCAAATTTCAAAACACAAAGATTTTTATTTAGAGCTTTGAACAATTGAACTTGCTATTTTGAACTCAGAACTGTTACCAGATGTGCTCCAGAAACATGACTCAAGAATATCTCCAAATATACTGTATATCCACCACAGACCAAAAGGTGAATTCTGATGAATTGAGATCCAGTAATGACACATAAAATGTTCTAATTCCACTTAAAATATGTTTAATAAAAAAACCCATTTAAATTTAGTATGTAGAATTTGGGACTGAGGGGTGGTGTTTTTGTTTTTATTTTAAGATGAATAACAAAAGCAAATATGTAATTAATATTAATTATCTTAGTTGGGAAAATTAGCAATCTGTTTCCAAATATATCAATGCATCAACAGAAGGATGGTATCAAGACCATGTGAAGAGTTAGTACTGCTTTACACTGCCTTGTAAGACCACACTAGGAATACTGCATCCAGTTTTGGTTGCCACAACATTAAAAAAATGTTGTGCTCTGGAAAGAGTATAGAAAAGATCAACAAAGATGTTTAGGGGACTGAAAACCCAAACATATAAAGAATGGTTGCAGGGATTGGGTATAACTAAATCAGGGCTGTCAAACTCACAGCCTGCAGGCCAGATGCGTCACGCGCTGGCCACACCCACGCTCAGTTTAGCAAACGGGAGGAAAGTCCCAATACATTATGTGATGATGCCTTGACAATGCGGGTTTGACAGCCCTGATCTAGATTAATGAAAAGAAGGACTAGGGGAGACATGATAGCAGTGTTCAAATATTTAAGAAGAGGGAGTCAAGCTATTCTCCAAAACACCTGATGGCAAGACAAGAAGTAATGGATGGAAGCTTAACAAAGAGAGATCCAACATAGAACTAAGGAGAAATTTCCTGTCAGTTAGAATTGTCAGTGGAACGGCTTCCCTCCAGAAGCTGTAGATTCTCCATCATTGGAGGTTTTCAAGAAGAGTTTGGACAACCATTTCTTTGAAATGGTATAGGGTCTCCTGCTTAGGCAGGGGGTTGGACTAAAAGATTTCCAGGGTCCCTTCCAACTCTGTTATTCTATAATTCTGTACAAGCAGTACTGGGAATAAAAGGATTTATGGAGACTCCAGTTAGTCTTGTTTACCTGGCAGCTGAAAATGAGGCAAAAGTAGGAGCTCAAAGCTTCCATGCTCCATAGAGTCTAGTCAGAGGAATATATGAAAACAACTTGTTGGTTTGTTGCATTCAGTTTAAAAGCAGAGTACAAATGCATGTTCTCATGTCTTGGGAACTGGGTTGAAAGTGTGGGAAGCTCCATTTCAGAGAAGAAATCTGGAAAGACAGGTAAAGCATTCAGAAAATTGCTTTTGTATAATCTCATTAATCTATCTCAAGATTAACTGAAGAAAGGCAGACTAGGTCTGATCCACAAGACAAAAAGCATTTTAATTATAGCGGCCAATGAAACTTTGAGACCCAATTCCTGCACCATTCTGTCTGAAACAATTTAGATTATTCTCAATGTGCCTCGAAGCATAGCAAATTCTTTTTAATTGATGGAAGCAAATGATTTCCTCTCTGAGTTTTTCTCCTTTTTGCTATTCGCGTCAGGGACTCAAAACAATTGGCTTTCTGAGCAAGTAGTAACTGATGTGCCAGCCATCAAAGGAGCTTCCTAGCCAGGTGAAATCTGTAGGGCTAAATGCATATTGGATGGCTATGTATGGAATATTGTTTTGAAAAGTCTACCTGTCTAGAAAAAAAACAAGTCCAGCAAGTATGATTGAGCATCCTGGTTTGAGAGTGCAGATTGGTTAAGCCCATCATCTCAGCAGCCTCTTTGCAAGCATCCCCATAATATGTTCTCAAAATGATAAATGTATCATCGGGCCAAAAAAGTTGGGCTGCTTCCCCTTCATTGATTTATGACACTTTGGCTTCTCCAAAGGTATTTTTTAAAATCGAATTGTTATGTGGGCATGAATTATATTTAAAGAACGTTTATCACCCTTGGAAATGCCTGGTCTTCCTGGTTACTTATTAGTAAAGAGGCTCGTATTTTTTTAAACAAATGTAGTGCATGAAATGTTGGGGGTTGGGGGGGACATTGACAAGCCAATTTTATTCTGGTATTTAGGGAAGGGTGTGTATTCTGTTTAGTCCTGACATATTTAGTATGACATATAGATCATCTCCACATGCTTTCCTAGTTTATGATTTCCTTTACCAGAGGAACTTCTTCTTTTTTTTCTTTTTCACTTTCGTGAACATTAAATCCCCTTGCAAGACTTCTGTGCAATACAGATCTTCCCATCCCCCAGAATGACCTTTGATTTCTATATTACCCCTTGGGAGCCTTCTTCAAAGTCATACTGGGAAAGAGTGCTTGCTTTATGCTTTTCAAATCAAACGTTTTGGCAAGCATTGAAACAGTACATACTTTCAAAATGAGTGTCTTCCTGACAGAGTGCTTTTGAGTTTGGCATGTTTTGCCCAGTGGAGGATGAACAGCTGGATGACAAGAAAATAGAGGGGCGGGAGAGGGGCAGGATACCTTTCTCCAACCAAGTGACCTCCAGATGTGTTGAAGCCAGAACTCAGAGAATTCTTAGTCACTGTAAGAAGAATTGATGTTGTTCCAAAACATCTGAAGGGCATCAGATGGAGAAGACTATTCAAGGAACCTGAAGAACAACTGGTAAAGAGTTTCAGGGAATCTGTGGTCCAGTGTTTGCCTATACATGCTATAAAAAAAGTGTGAATTGATGATCCTACATAAAGCATAAAAATAAAATCAATTTGCCATTAGCTATTCTACATGTATGAATTAGAGACCTAGTAAAAAAAAAATCTGAATAGAACAGCACCCTAAGTTTCTTCATCCATCTGTAACATTCGTTCCATTGATTTGGGCTGTGTGTTACCTTCCTTTTTTGTTTGGTATCAGTTATGTGCTTGGGCTTCCTCCATTGCTCAGAGATGCTGTACCCCATGTCCAAGTAGGTGCACTGCAGAGAGCAAGAACTCTCTTTCGTTGTATTAACTCTCCCTTGTTTTTCCCCATTCCTTTCTCTGATGACAGAATTCCGATGCTGTTGTGAAGGTGGACGTGGTAAGTGACAGCTGTGCTTCGATGTGTCCTACTAAAATATCTTCTCTGGCATCTGGAAACAATTTATAGTAACATTATCTTCTTAAATTCAGGGAGTAAGCTGAAATTGCTCCATTCTTGGAAGGCCTATATATAATGAGAATAGACAAAGTGAATATTTGAGACTGATTGATACTTACTAGGCTTCCTGAAGATTTGGGGGAAGTTTTTGCCCGAGGTCCTTTGCTCTTATACAGAGGGAGGGAGGGAGGGAGGGAGGGAGGGAGGGAGGGAGGGAGAGAGAGAGAGAGAGAGAGAGAGAGAGAGAGAGAGAGAGAGAGAGAGAGGGAGAGAGAGAGATCTCAAATTGATAGCTTTATGCAACGCACACACAAACACACACAAAGAGAGATTTGGAATTCTCAATTTATATCATAAATTGCAGCTTTAGTGTAATGAAAAAATGTTTGGGGAGATATAGATACATATAGAAACAAACACAAATATAAAAAGGAATTTGGGCCATGGCAGCAGGTACTGCAATAAATCAGTTAAAAATAAACTGATCTATTGCAGTGTCTGCTGCCATGGCCCAAATTCCTTTTTATATGTAGGTTGGTATCTATATGTATACTACTGTATATGCATGTGTATGTATATGTATACATATATGTATATGTACATATGTGCATGTGTATAATTTTTAATTAAATAATATTTTTGCAAAGTTACATGATGAACATGAACAAATTAAAAAGAAGGAAAAAAGATAAAGCTAAAAATGATGGAAACTGTAGAAACTGAGAAAGAAAAAAAGAAATACTTAAAGAACACAAGTTCCAATCTTCTTTACAAACATACTTAATACCCCTTTTCCTCTTCAAAGGTACATAATATAATTCCCTTCTCCCCATCCATATACAGCTCTTTTCAATCAGTACATTCACCATTTATCCATTTTCTGAAAAAGTCCACCCCAAATTTATTGACTGAGTCACACAAAATGCCTAACCTAGTTAATCAATTAATCAATTTTCTGGATTTTTTTAAAAAAAATTAATTTATATGCCGCCCTTCTCCAGAGACTCAGGGCGGCTTACAATGTGTTAAGCAATAGCCTTCATACTTTTGTATATTTATACAAAGTCAGCTTATTGCCCCCATAATTTGGGTCCTCATTTTACCGACCTTAGAAAGGATGGAAGGCTGAGTCAACCTTGAGCCTGGTGGGATTTGAACTTGCAGTAACTGCAGGCAGCTGATGTAAGTGGATGTTAATCCCTGCCTTAGTCTACTGAGCCACCAATGTATTTGCAGAATATATTGTTCCATTCAAAACATAAGTTAGTTCTTAGCATATTCTAGCACCCCGAAGCCAGAGGGGCTATAATTTCTTTTTGGAGAAGGTACAGAACTTCCATAAAATACATGTGTTGGGTGAATCAGTATAATCCTCCTATTTTACACTGCTGTAGGGGACTTCTACAAAGGCACCAGGAATGCTACCTGTGACCCACGGGCCAAAGTTGCTCAGCTATTGTATAGAGCAGGGGTCTCCAACCTTGGCAACTGTAAGACTTGTGGACTTCAACTCCCAGAGTTCCTCAGCCGGCTTTGCTTTCATAACTATTTCATTCAACTATCTCTCACTTCTTTTCTGCTATCCTACAGTCAGAAGAAGAGAAGGAGAAAAAGAAGAAGAAGAAGAAAGGAAATGCAGAAGAAATTGAGGATGAGGAGCCTGATGAGAGCATGCTAGACTGGTGGTCCAAATATTTTGCTTCCATTGAAACTATGAAGGTGGGCAACTCACTGGCAAGTAGGACAGATATTCAGAATGTTCTCATTTAGTAAATGGCCTGTAGGCTCTGAACTCTTAGACATCAGAGAAAGAAAAAGAGCTCAGAAGTATCTAGTAATTCACCTGGCAATATTATCCTACTGAGATGAAAGACTACGTGAGATCCAGTCTCACATTTTTCATGGACAAAACATACAAATTAATCCACCTCCATATTCCTGATTATGAGCCTTTACTTAGCCTTTCCAAATTTATTTATTTTAAGGCATTGTTAAAAACAATCCCAAAGCAGTCTTTTGGTTATGGTATGTTCCTACTATTCTTTCCTTAGGAAAGAAAATTACTGCATTATGTCCCTTTCCTCCAGATTTCATAGCCAACATTCTGAAGAAGTATCTGAATCTTTATAGTATTATTGTACTGCCTATGAACCAAAGAAGCTTCTTGCATGAGAAGCAAAACGTCTTCAAGGAAAAACAAAATCCAGTTGCCTTTTGAAAAAGCACTTTTGGGAGTTCCATTGTATTATTCATTGTTCTGAGCCTTCCAGTTAAAGGGTAAACATAGGTCTCTCCAAGACTGGAGATGGCATGATTTTTGTCATGCCATAGGAAGTATTGCATTTGAATTCACCTTTCTCTATATTTCTGTAATCTGATAAATGATTACGCTCCATGTGTTGAAAGAGAAATTATGCTATATTTAACTACCCCATTGGCTAACCTTCATTTTTCTAGCTACTTCAGCAGCAAGAGGCAGCTGCAGCAGAAGCCGAGGAGAAAGAAGAGATGGACACCACTGAAGGTAAATCTTTGAAAAGTAGGAAGACAAAGAAACAAGAGAGGAGATCTTGGGATTCGTCCCTTACAAAGAAAACCCTAACAATAAGCAGGAAAAACACTCTTTTCACTGAAGCTCTTTAATAAGGAAGCATCTCACCTGTTGATTGATTGCCTGTTACAGAACAATTAAAGACCAATGCATAGTAATATTTAGCAAGTCCCTATATTGAGAATGGTATATGGTGCTAAAGTAAGTACACATGAAACTGTGCAGAAGGACAATAACTTTATGAGGATTTCCTCTGAGACAGTGGTGGGTTTCAAAAAATTTTACTACTGTTTCTGTGGGCGTGGTTTGGTGGGTGTGGCGTGGCATGGCGTGGCTTGGTGGGCGTGGCTTGATGGGCATGGCGGGGAAGGATACTGTAAAAACTCCATTCTCTCCCCAATCCAGGGGAAGGTTACTATAAAATCCCCATTTCCTCCCGATCAGCTGGGACTTGGGAGGCAGAGAATAGATGTGGGTGGGGTCAATCAGAATTTTTACTACCAGTTCTCTGAACTACTCAAAATTTCCGCTACCAGTTCTCCAGAACTGGTCAGAACCTGCTGAAACCCACCTCTGCTCTGAGGACTATATGGGAGCTCCTGGGAGTTTATAGAATAACACTGCTTAAATTAGTAGAAAATATGAAAAAGTATCCTTCCCCCCATATAACAGCCATACTTTTTTCATAACAGCCATTTGCCATTCCAAATCTCCCTCTTAATCTGTTGTTGTGACCAAAACCTGGCTCTCCAAAGTAACCAGATCACTATGAAGATAGTACGTAGCACTATCAATAGCACTTCACAATGCTTTTACTGCCCTCTCTAAGCAGTTTACAAAGTCAGCATATTGCCCCTAACAATCTGCGTCCTCATTTTACCAACCTCGGAAGGATGGAAGGCTGAGCCAACCTTGAGCCTGGTGAGATTTGAATTGCCAAATTGCAGGTAGCCAACAGTCAGCAGAAGTAGCCTGCAGTACAGCATTCTAACCACTGTGCCACCACAGCTGATAGAACGTAATTTTACATGCATGGATGCAAATAATAATACAGTATATATTGGACCCCTCAAAGCTTTAGTTCTTTCCTGAGTGGCTATGAGCAAAAGCAGAACCAGGCTTTATATATCTTGGACTCACTATATTTTATGGGAAAGAAAGGCAAAGGCAAAGCAAAGGGAAAAAAGGCAGAAATGGTAGAAATGAAAGCATGAATACTGTAGTTAAACACATCCATGTGACTTCATTGCTTATCCCTTCCTACTAGGTCAGCAATGTTTTGAGGCAGAGGTGGGTTTCAGCAGGTTCTGACCAGTTCTGGAGAACCGGTAGCGGAAATTTTGAGTAGTTCAGAAAACCAGTAAATACCACCTCTGACTAGCCCCGCCCCCATCTATTCTCTGCCTCCCAACTCCCAGCTGATCAGGAGGAAATGGGGATTTTGCAGTAAACTTCCCCTGTCACGCCCACCAAGCCACACCTACAGAACCGGTAGTAAAAAATTTTGAATCCCACCACTGCTTTGAGGTATGGCCATTGAACAGAAGCAATCTAGTTTACTACGCCACAGGTTTCTAATGATTCTTCCCCTTTGCCACTTGTGGCAGAGTGTCATAGGGTAATTGTGTTGATTGCAAGTAAAGCAACAGCTGATGATGCCAACACCTTGTTATTCTTACCTAAAGGGGGTGTCAGCCATGGTAACTTTTCTCTTGATTTGGTTCTGATTCTTGCATTTTCTACCTCTGTAAATGTCAGGTTAAATGTCTAACTATCTCACACAACAACCCCACAGCCCAGCAACAGTTAATAAATCACATATCCCATCATTCCCATAACCACACCTTACCTTCTGACTCCTCCCCCTGGGTATAAAACCTCCCACCACGAGGCCATCCAGCAGTTCCAGATGTGTACCTGTAAGAGAAGGGCAAAAGGTCAGTTACTATTACATTGGATGGGCCTGAAATCAAGTCAGGCCTACAATAAAAGAATTTCTAGAAGAAGTTACTTTGTCTTGTGAGTTATTGGGTCAGATCCATCCCTTAACAGTAAATCCATTCACTTCAACTCAATTATTTATGATATTTATCAGTTCAGGTAATGAAACAACTGTCCAATAAGAAACCACAGGGCCCCCAGAATATACTGAATATTCATAACCAGCACAAGGTGCTTTGCTTGCATGATTATTTCAGGGCTGGAAGCTAGATCAGTACTGCAAACTTTATTTTTTACTAGCTAATTTTTCTGTCAGCTTTCATGCATGCCGTTGGCTGATTTTTTGGTTTTTGTTTTTTTATCTCATGCCTTCCCTACCACAAACTTCTTATACTTGCCATCCATATCTGCTGCTCTTCTCTGGGAGCTCAGAAATGAGACTTGATGACTCTCCTATAAAAGGCTCAAAAGCCCAAGGAAAGATCAGAGACAAAGTCAAATTATCCAAAGAGGACAAGAAGAAAAAACAGCAGCAGACACAGCCTGATGCTCCTGAAAGGAAGAACAAACAGAAGATTGACGAGATGAAGGTGAGCTCTTCCCATTCCTAATCCTAATGAAATGAAAAGCATTTCATTCAACTGTAATGTTTTAGCTTTGTTTCTTGTTTTTTTTCTGTTCAAGTCCTTTTGAAATGAAGGGGAACTCTACAAGAATCTAAAGTGAAGCATCATTCAGAATTCAGCTTGTGTGCTCTGGGAGAGGCCAGTTTCCCAAATGAAATCTGACCTCTATTACTACCAATCAGAATAATTAACAATTAGCAGGCAAAGTATGCTGAAATGTAGTAGTGCATGCATAGTGGATAGGCACCTCTTATCATGGACTTCATCAGTGGTCCTTTTATAATCCCTTTGCTCAGTGGTGGGATTCAGCCAGTTTGCACCACTTTGGGAGAACCGGTTGTTAACTTTCTGAGCAGTTTGGCAAACTGATTGTTGGAAGAAATCATTAGGGCAGAGAACCGGTTGTTAAATTACTTGAATCCCACCACTGCCTTTGCTCTATAAAGCACGTGCCTGTGATGCTATACCATCACCAAAGGGAGCAGGGCCAGAATTTATGCCATATGGTTTGCAGAATGTCATTAAATATAAAGTGGAGTACTTTAAGATGTCCATAATATTCCACTTGTAGGGCTGGCCAGCCCTAATGCGCATTCTAAAGGATTAAAAGAACTATCTCTTTCCATCTCCAAAGAATTGAGAAAGAGGGGTCCTTGGTGTTCTCTGTGCTTGGTTGTTTTCTTGCAGATGTTTCATTATCCAAAATTGGTAACATCATCAGTGCTAGTGACATACATGTCTAGTCACCAGTTGTTACCAATTTTGAGTAATGAAACATCTGCAAGAAAATAACCAAGCTCAGAGAGCACCAAGAACCCTTTATTTCAACCCTGAGCTACAGATACTCTCCTTTATTAGTTGAGAAAGGCCCTCTTCTGAAATCTTGGTGACTTGCTATGGGTCAGTGCAGACAGCACTGAGCTAAGTGGCTCAGGAGAAGGCATTCCCCATAAACTTTCTTCATGTTTCATTCAATAATGCAACATTGGGAACCTCTGGACTGCTCATTGCTGTTTATATGCCTACTTTTTTGAATTCCAGATTACATGGCCATGTTCTTAAAATGACATGACTTGGTGTTATTAGAATTACTGCACTCAAAAGTACCATCAATAGCACTTACAAGGATAAAAATATAATCAAAAAACACAAGTTAATTCTTGTCCTAAAATTGCAAAATAAAGGAAGACTCTATTATGTACCATAATATTTCCTTGTGATACTTAGTTTTGACAGGCTAAGAGACAACATATTTTTTTTCTTTGAATGTCCTCTTGGAACAAGATATTTTAAGAGAGATAAAACTGCCATTAAGTAGAGAGGGGAGTCTTCTAGTAAATCTACCATTCCACAGTCAGAAATTCTGAAGAAAAAGAATGTCAACCTAACCTCCCACCTATCTCAGTTCGGGGGAAATTTCAATCATATATAAAATTGGTTGCAGTTCCTTTTGTTCATCCATTTCTTCACTTCCTTTCAAGGCTTCTTTTCCAGATGTTCTGAGAGGTCATGCTGGTTGAAGATGACAATAATTATAAATACATCTAAAGGCTATCAAATTGAATATAGATTGTCAGTGTACCTCTATTGCAACGATTAAATAAGATGACCTCATTTTAAAAGCTTTTCACATTCTTTGCTTCACTATTCTTTTATTTTATTTATGAGGAAGTGTGTTTCTACAAAATCAAATACACACACACACCCCTGCAGTATCATAGTGGATTTCTGTATTGTGTAGGTGCTATTCATCATGATGAGAATGGGAGAAAAGAAGATACAAATGAAATGAAATAAAACTTATGACAACAATTATATTTTGCATCATAAATGATGATAAAAATATTTTTGACTTTCAGACTGGGGAAAAAACTGGAAAAGAAATAGGGAAAAGAGATCTCATCAATTTAGGTGGTTCCATTCCTGCCTATTATTGTATGCTTACAGATGTTCTCCATTTTTTTATATATAAAAAGGATCAAGGACCACATTTTGAAGCTGACATGATGCATGTCTGTGCATCATGCCTCCTGCGTTAGCAAAATATCTTAATTTTGACCAATAAGTACTATTGCTTCTGAATAAGTAAAAATATGACTGTATAAGTATAAAATATGACTTATGGCTGTATGACTGTAACTTTGTTGCTTGCATCCTTACAATTTATATTGATTTTGTTTCCTGATTGCTTATTTGTAACCTATCACTATCATTAAGTGTTGTACCTTATGGTTCTTGATGAATGCATCTTTTATTTTATGTAAACTGAGAGCATATGCACCAAGACAAATTCCTTGTGTGTCCAATCACACTTGGCCAATAAAAAAAT